>CM050168.1:71418798-71526298 GCA_027410445.1 Discoglossus pictus
CATATGCTTCAGATTATAAAAGCACATGTTTAAAACTATATTTACTGTATATAAAATGCTTTTATAAATTGTTACTATCAAAAGGACACAGACGAGGCTTCAAAATAGTGTAATTGAAATTATTAATTATTAATATCAAGTAAGTGTTATTTTAAAAAAATGTCATACACTAAACTTGCAATGAGGTTTGTCATTTTTACCTGGCCAATCTGCTTTCTTAAAGGCATATCTAAGGTTCCTGGATTATGAACGGATCTGAAAGAAGAGTATCAGTAGGTCATGCAAATTTTTTTGGTTGCATGAAAGCTTTTGTTAGTTTACATCCCTAAACATCCCTGCTAAGATTGGCATAACATTCATAATTCTTTTTGGCCAATCAGGAGGAAGCAGAGGTTAACTGAAACATTTGTATTAAACTCAGGAGTTCCTGTGTTGCAAAGCAGCCTGGTATATGTAGTCTCTATCTCCTTGTGCTCCAATTTAGCTGTAAGCTCAGACCCCACCCAACCATGTGATTTCATAATGCAGCAAGTACTTCCTGTGGTCTCTACCAGAAAGGTCAAATCTGTACCTGGCTGACTCTTCTCTGTGTACTTGGTTATGTAACCTTCCTGTGGGCATGCAAAGCTGGATTTTAATTTCCTGCCTATAACTTTGTAAGTACACTGAACTTTTCTATATAACACTTATTTTTCTCATAATCACTGCCTGTTTCTTACCAAACATTTGAAACCCAGGAAACTTATATATATACCTTTAACTGGTTGTGTTATGAGTCTAGTGATTGTTCACATTTGCTAATTTCCTCATGGGGATCTTCCTGAATTGTTTTCAGTCTAAGGGTATCTCACATGAGATATAGACCCACTCGCATGATGTGTACACCCCGGGAAATAAATAGCAAGCATCACACTTAAAGGCAGGTTTACACTTCATGGTTTATTAATCTCGGAGTATCAGTTGTGTATGAAAAAATCACATTAATAAACTTACCCTAAAAAATTTAATTTGTTTTTATGGCAATTGATTTTGAGAAGGAATGCCGCTGAAAAATACTAGCTATATTAGCATAAAATTCATAATTTGTTTTTTCCAGTCACAGCCAGCTAAAACATTGTTGCAATCTCTGGGATGTCAGTTTCTGCAAAGCATTATGGGATGTATAGTCCCCATCACAAGGACGCAAGGAGGGGCTGAGATGTGGTGCTGTGGATTTCTGCATTGTTCTGCTGTTTGCTTGAAAGTTAGTATAAGGTTAAAAACAGTACTGGAACAAAGTGTTTCTATTGGCTGGTACCAGGTGCCAATGTAGACAACTTTGGGGGTGTGGAAAACATTTGTTTATTAAATAAATCAGTATGTGTATAGAATGACTCATACCTTTTTCTCCTCTCATCTCATCAAAAACTAAAATCCTAGACACTTTAGTAAACTTGTATATTACAGTTAATAAATTAAAAAAATGTTTTATTTGGTTTCTAAAAGGAGTTTTACAATGATCTTGTGCAAAGTAGTACACTTTAAATACATGTCTCTTTAAAGGAAGTTAGAATGTGTGTAAATAACTTTCTACCTACTGTTTCATGTTTAATCTGATAACGAAAAGTACAAATTTGCATCAAACTTTATTGTGTAAAACAACCACATTCATTGGCCAGTCATTGCCCCGAGGAATCGCTAACATTTCAGACAAATTATTGCCCAACTGAGATTTTCAGGTGGGCGGAGCTACTCTTATAATACATTTACTTAACCAAATCCAATATTAAAGTAATGAATGATTTTAGTTTGTAATCTCTCCAGCTCATTTCTCTAATGAGTTTCTCCGTCTTTCATTTTTAAATCTTGTTAGAAATATTCCCTTATTTTTTCAGACGCTCACCAAACGCCTCCTCGGTTTTTTTTTAATTAGTGTTTTTTTTTAATATAATCCCCACACAAATTGTTGAGGGCTTAATTATATTGTATGACAGATATGAGAACATTAGCAAATTCAGATATGAAAGTATTAGCAGGCGTGAAACTTCTTACTAATAGTATGTCTTTTCAGTATCTTCTATTCTTCTGTTTCTGGGTTTCTTTTACATAGCAAATCTCTTACCAACAACAAGTTAGATCTTGAGATTATGGTTTTGGTTATAAATAGGGTTAAGGTTTAGGACTCCGAATTGGGTTAAGTGTTGTGATTAGGGCAGTGGTAGCTAGAGCTAGAGGGCAGTATTGCAAAGTAAATGTTTAGGCCCCCCCAACACCCTGAGGGGGATGTTGTAACATTGTTTTTGCACCTCCTGAAGTCCCCTTCCCATTACAGCACCCCTCCTCAAGACCCTTTCCTATCGTTGCTCCCCCATGGCCCCTTTCCATAGCTCTCCCCTTCCATTACCTCTTGCCTGCATAGTGCTCTTCTTGAAGCTGTGCTGCACCTCTGCTACACTAGGAACAGCTTAGCAAATATAAAATGTTTGGTCTGTTTACAAAACAAAGTCTATCCTGCCTACTACCTGTTGCATGAGTAAAAGCAGATAGCTGAGCCATGTAGTGAAGACAGTGATTGATAACAGTATTTTCCTGGACTGACCAGTTAGTTAAAAACTGACCTGTTTAGGTGATTCCAGCATTCCATGCTCTGCACAGGTGGATTTGGTAAGGGTTAACCTCTTTTTTTCTTTTGTTCACTTCACAAAGCTGGAGCTACAGGTCTGGCAGTAGGCAGTCAGTGACATATGTAAATGCAGATTTAATTTATCTGATTTCTCAGTGAAAAATGGACGAATTACGAAAGTTCAAAAAGTATTTCACCATGCTATTAGGCGATCTTTTCTGTTATGTGGTCCAAATTGTGCTGAATGAAGTGACCCTTTACATTTGGTCAATGTTAGTGGTTTGGCATGGGTTAATGTTAGAGTTTTGGGTTGGGTTAGAAGGCTAGTCTACAGGGCACAGAAATGAGCAATTCATATACATGACTAATTGATCACGTTTGATCCAAAAAAAATTACTTCGTGACAACCTGTTTTGTCAGCAAAAAATTCAAATCAGAATAAAAAATGGTATATTTGAAAAGATTCAGGGCTCTTTTTAACTTGGATTTGCTGTGTAATTATGGCCCTGTCACTACCCTCCCTCTTCATATTACACTTTCAATCCATTCACCTCTCATTTCTGAACAGCAATTAGATGTAAACTTTTTGCCTGGCCCCTCTCCACTCCACACGTTTCAGGATAGCAATTAGGAGGACTTGGGTGAGGAGGTTACAGATTTATCCATCTCTATTACTCTGACTGATTGAGCTATTAAATAAAGGCAAACTAATTCTTTATTAGCAGCCCTGCTTCCCTCCTGCTCTTTGCCCCATACAAGTACTGCATTAAAGATGAGAGTGGTATTGAAAACCCTCCAACAAATGCTAAGCAACTTATCTAGTCAATGGGCTGGTGAGTGAATAAATTGTACAGTGAGGACAGTAACAGCAGATCAAACTAGGAAGATGCTGAGTGGCTCTTACTGGTGGATGGAGTGGGATACCCTCAATATGGGGACGTCCATCTGTCCAGCATTGGAGGAGTTAAAAGCATATGGAAGGTTCCTTGTTATTAATATTAAAATAAACTAACTGTTTATTTGCATATATAACATAATTTTATTAAGAGATGCTTAAATGCTCTGTTTTTACTCACTGCAACCTTTCAAACAGTCCCTGCAAAAGTCTGCCTCCAGCAGCTCATACACACAGTGTTACTATTGGTACTAGATGTACCCGCCACTTTCAGACTTTGTCTCATCAGTATCTTTTTTAATGCACTGAAAGACAATATGTGATTGGTGAGTACGTCTAGCTCTTTAGCACTTGTTAAGAAAATAATGTTTATATATACAAACACTTAGGTAGCTAATGTTAATATTAAATACAGGGAATCTTCCATATTCCTTTAAAGGTTTACTGTGGTCAGTTATTGTCTACATGAATACATAGTCCTTATAATGGACAAATTATTTTAGAAAACAGAAAGAAAGAGAGAAAGAAAGAAAGAAGAAAATAAATATTCTAATGCGCCTCCATTTTATATTTTATTTCCAGAAATAGCCAGTTTTTAATGATTAATGTATAGCCAGTTTTTTATTATTTTTAACAATAGTCATTCATAAGAAAAACTTATATTGTATAGGTAGTATGTATTAAAAAAACATATATAGAAACTTAGATTTGACCATAGATAAGTCTGGTCTGCCCATTCCATCAACCTAAACGTATATTTAATGCAGGGATTCATTTGCTTTTATCAATGACCCTGTCTGCTACATTCTAATGAACATTTAATTAGATCTAATGAATGCATTGGCAGTTGTAGATTTCACATTATCATTATATATATATATATATATATATATATATATCAAGCATGTGTGTGTTAATAAATACATTAGTCAACTAAAAAAAACAAGTGGCAAGTGGAAGGCATTGATTTAGAACAATGACTTACCAATGACGAACACACTCTGCTTTAAAAACTGTGTTTAAAAGATAAACTAATTTCATTCTTTAAACAATATATATATATGTGTGTATATATATATATATATATATATATATAATTATGAATTATGTTTACAATTTTAAATATACGGCATATATATATATATATATATATATATATATATATATATATATATATATATATATATATATATATATAAATATATATATATATATCTTTAAATAAGTAGTTCACATAATTATTCATTTTTTTAAATAAACAAAAAAATAAAACAAGACATTTACCTCTGATGTTTCAGTGCTTTATTATATAACATAAAAAATATATATATTTCTAATATTTTAAACAGTAAAGATAAAGATCAGTCTTTGTGGATTTGAACCCAGGACCTTCACCACCACAGAAATATCTACTGTGCTGTCTGGCTACACTGTCTGATAAAATTTAATGAAGTAGTTACAAATGACTTAGCCACTGCCTGATTCAAAACTTTCCTCACCTGATTCTAATTAATATTCATTGTGTACCGCACGGTACAGAGCTCATTATTCATTCAGGCAGAGTCAACACAGTGGAATAGCCTGACTTCAATTGATCATAACTCCCGGAATTCAGCATCAATTTTAAAAATGTATTTTTCACAGGATTTTCCATCCTCTAACGGTGCAGAGCACATATAGGGACTTTTGTGGTCCTTTAATTCAAAAGCAGATCCTGAGCTTTTGCATTATATGTGAATGCTACCTATGTTTTTAAAGGGTCAATGAGCCCTAATTCCCCAGTTGTGCTTTACACCATCAGATAGGTGGTTGTAAAGCATTTGGAAAAAGTGTTTTCCTTTTAGGTATTGCGGCTAAATTGATTTTTCACAAAATCTGTTGTGTATATATAATAAATCTATACTGGTTGAGATATTAATTACATAGTTACATAGTAATTAAGGTTGAAAAAAAGACTTTCAGTCCATCAAGTTCAACCTTTTAAGATCTCCTCTGATCTT
Source organism: Discoglossus pictus (assembly GCA_027410445.1). Classification (NCBI taxonomy): domain Eukaryota; kingdom Metazoa; phylum Chordata; class Amphibia; order Anura; family Alytidae; genus Discoglossus; species Discoglossus pictus. Next base: position 71,424,296 of record CM050168.1, read on the forward strand.
CAATAAGCAGATTAAATATTAATTAGAACCTGTGTTGCAGAAAGTGGTGCATGTGCTATTGAATAGTGTATGATCTATATTATTTTCTCAGTCATGTTTGTTAATGTAGTTTAGAAATGGCGCAATTGACTCATGTAGAAAGTTGTGATTTCAAGTTTTTATTCATAATAAAATTAAAAAAATGTTTTGTAAAAATGGAATTAAAAATAGGATTTAAAAAAATATTTATATCATAGAAAAATACACTTATATTTTAGCAATTTTGCTGCATGATAGAGAGTGAGTGTAGAAATCAGTAAAGCTAAAATATAATATGCGTGGGCTCCAGGGGCTATATAAGCAATAACTAAAAACTAACTCAGATCTTAAATAAAATGTAAATAACTTTTTCACATGATTTTCAAACCTCTACTCAATGTTGCACCTTATGTTTGGTAACGTTCATGTCCATTTAACTGTGCAAATACACTGTGACCAAAAAAATGCATTTTAGTCAAATAGCAAGAGGACACAGAAAAAAAAATCAGCTATTTGATTAAAATAAAAAAAGGAAGAAATGGTGAAAAAAAAAACATAATGGATTAAACTTCCAAGTGGAAAAAAATATAAAACAACATGGAACTAAAATAACATAGATGAAGAGAGTATATCCTCAAAAGTATTTATTTTACAAAATAACTACTAGTACACTCTGCCCCATTTTTTTTTTATTAGAGTAACATTATAGTTATATATACAGAACTATGTTTGAAAACAGGTAGCATGTTTTCAAATGCAAAAAAAATTTTTTTGTAAATATATTTTAATAATTTTTCATTTTCTAAGCAATTATGCTTCTTTGCAATATTCCATTTTGGTTTCTGGTCCTAAGAGGGGAGGAAACTTTGAATGTTCAGCAGAATGGTAATACTGATGGGCTAGTCCGGTTCTGGAGAGACCCACACAGGCCTGTATTTGAGGATATACTTTCTGTGCACGAGTCAATCAGAATGACTGAAGAGGCGATGGACTCACATGTACACAGCAAGGATATCATACAATCCTGGCCTGTGTGGGGCTCTCCAGAACCGCACTTGCCCATCCCTGCAGTATAGCATCGAAAACTGCCAGTGCTTACAACAGGACTTGCACAAATCTATTAAAATGTCATATCCTCATAAAAAAAGGTGCAGACAGCATCAATATAGAAAAGACGATAGGAGCTCACAGTAAAGAAAAATTACATATAAATGTTAAAACTGTAAAGGTTTATTATTATTATTATTATTATTATTATTATTATTAATTATTATTATAATAATAGTTTTTTTTGTAAATTATTTGAAGAATTATTCAACTTAGTTAATAAAAATAAATAGAAACTACTTGACCTCAATGGTTCTTTAAAAACAATATTTAAAAGTCAGAACATACATCTATTTCTGTATTTGTAATATTATTTGTAGAGGTGGATCAGAAAAGAGCATCAATTCATAGACAGTTTGTTGAACAATAAGTGTCACATCCCAATATGTACCTTTAATATTTCAGGTCATAAGAACATTGTGTGTGTGATAAATAGCATTATAATTATTAAAATCATTAACACAGACATCAATTGTCCTTCAAGATTCCTTCAACTAACTAAGAACTTCCACTATGCATGAATAATATAAAGCCACATAAGCGTTTTTGGCTTCCCTGAGGAGGTGACTTGGCCGCTGATGGCCAGTGGGGTCGAAGAACGGAATAATTACCTAATAGCGTGTAAACAGCGAGAGATGTGAAGAGCGTTTATTGTGTTCCTTTTCTTTTCTTTCATTTTGTTTCATTCAGAAAAAAAAAATCTTGTTGTGATGGCTCCATTGGGACAAGCAGCAGAAAAATTTGATTAAATGGATGGCTGGGGCCGCGACCTTGTCTAAACATGCTGCCGTTCTCAGCATTAATCCAGGAATGTTAAAAATGTCTGACCTTGCTGTGTGTGAGCTTTAAAATTACTGGGGAATGATAAGAAGTGTACGTGTAGTATTGTTACAGGGCCATATCCAAGCCAGGCTAAATGACGTCTTATATCGGCCTTATATTGCGTGGAGTCTTAATTGTGTTATCGTAAAGATTGGAGTAGAATGTCCAGTATTACAGCTAGAAAATAAGAGTATTGCCATGTATAGTGATACCTTTGTATGGGCAAACATTTTATTTAGAGACAAGCTTTCGAGAGATGGCTCTTGACGCAGCTATCATTTTTCAAGACCCAAACCTTAATGATTTTAGCTCGAAAAAGAGAGTTGCATCTATCGAAAGCTTGTCACTGTAAGTGGTACCTTGGTACTTATCGTTAATTGGTTCCAGAAGGCACGACGAGTACCAAGTTCCTATAAGGAGTAATGTAAATTGACTCATATAGGCAACAGCAAGTGCAATGAGTACTAAAAAAGAGGTGAGTGTCAAAGCAATTTCTGCTCATTAAAACGGTTTGGATACCAAATTTGATGAGTTCCGAGGCAGACGAGTACCAAGGTACCACTGTATGTGTAAAAATGAGAAAGATATCACTGTATACTGCATCATACTTTTTCATCTGTAATACAACATAGATATATCATAGATATATAACTATTTCTTCTTATGTGATTTGTGCAATATATAACTGATACAAAGCACACACCATTAATAAATGGATCAAGTGTCCTTTCGAAGCGAAAACAAGATTAATTTTAAAGTCCCTGCCCCTACAAAACTTTTATACCATCTTGGTGTTGAGTGCCTTATCTCCTTATCAAGTTTTTCAAACCACAAGAGTATTAGTAAATCCTGTTTCTTATGAAGATGTGTAATCCGCAGCAAGGAGTGAGCTTCCCCTTTTTGTTCAGAGGGAGAAAACACTAATCTTGTAGAAATATAGAGGATCATCTACGTGTCAGAGCGATTGTATTGTCTTGAGGTGTGGAAACATGCCACTTATTGTTGGCCGTACATGTCATAGTTATGTAAGGTACTTCAGTTTGGTATGGATCATTGGCAGAGCTAGGGAATGGATGGGGTCTGTGCAGAGTAATTTAGGGGATCCCAGTGAGGGTGAATAAAAACGCAACAAATAAAACATTTTCCATCCATCCAACTCCCCTCCCTTAATAATTTAAGGGCCTACTTTTCCCCAGGCTGCTGCTGGTACCAGCGGACCCCTACCCTGTAATGGCTTGTGGCTCCCTGCAGTAACCACACCTCATAGTAAAAATATGATAATGTGGTTTGTAATTCATTTTTTTAAATAACATACACCCCCTGATACTGCTTTTAAATATCATTATATTGGAGACACAGGTTTTGTGAAAATAATGATCATATTGTATAATTTATAGTACAAATAATCCTTTATGTGTACCATAAATGTGCCAGATCTATAAGTTAAATGTCCAGTGCTTGGTTTTAAAGTGTTAAGTGAGTAAACTTGTACATGAATTGTATATTGCAAGTTTATTGTTATTTTCCCTGATGAAGTCTGAGGAAGAAACACATCAGAATGACCCTCTTGTCGCTGACTCACTCTGTAAATATTAAGTGCTAATATATATATATACTATAAGTTTGATAATGGCTATGGATTGAAGAGCGAGGCATTTGTGGGCACATTTTCATGTCCCAGCTCAGCTTCGCAGAATGCAGTGTAATAACTGTTTTTCCCGGAATTCTGAGTTGGAAGCAGGTTTTTTTAACTGGTTTTAGACATTCAAATGTGAGCACAGATGAACTATTTATTTACTATATATACAGTGGATATAAAAAGTCTACACACCCCTGTTAAAATGTCAGGTTTCTGTGCTGTAAATAAATGAGGCAAAGATAAGTCATTTCAGAACTTTTTCCACCTTTAATGTGACCTATAAACTGTACAACTCAATTGAAAAACAAACTGAAATCTTTTAGGTAGAGGGAAGAAAAAATATAAAAATAAAATAATATGGTTGCATAAGTATGCACACCCTTAAACTAATACTTTGTTGAAGCACCTTGTGGTTTTATTACAGCACTCAGTCTTTTTGGGTATGAGTCTATCAGCATGGCACATTTTGACTTGGCAAGATTTGCCCACTCTTCTTTGCAAAAACACTCCAAATCTGTCAGATTGCGAGGGCATCTCCTGTGCACAGCCCTCTTCAGATCACCCCACAGATTTTCAATCGGATTCAGGTCTGGGCTCTGGCTGGGCCATTCCAAAACTTTCATCTTCTTCTGGTGAAGCCATTCCTTTGTTGATTTGGATGTATGCTTTGGGTCATTGTCATGCTGAAAGATGAAGTTCCTCTTCATGTTCAGCTTTCTAGCAGAAGCCTGAAGGTTTTGTGCCAATATTGACTGGTATTTGGAACTGTTCATAATTCCCTCTATCTTAACTAAGGCCCCAGTTCCAGCTGAAGAAAAACAGCCCCAAAGCACGATGCTGCCACCACCATGCTTCACTGTGGGTATGGTGTTCTTTTGGGGATGTGCCGTGTTGTTTTTGCGCCAAACATATCTTTTGGAATTATGGCCAAAAAGTTCAACCTTGGTTTCATCAGACCATAACACCTTTTCCCACATGCTTTTGGGAGACTTCAGATGTGTTTTTGCAAAATGTAGCCTGGCTTGGATGTTTTTCTTTGTAAGAAAAGGCTTTCGTCTTGCCACTCTACCCCATAGCACAGACATATGAAGAATACCGGAGATTGTTGTCACATGTACCACACAGCCAGTACTTGCCAGATATTCCTGCAGCTCCTTTAATGTTGCTGTAGGGCTCTTGGTAGCCTCCCAGACCAGTTTTCTTCTCGTCTTTTCATCAATTTTGGAGGGAGCTCCAGTTCTTGGTAATGTCACTGTTGTACCATATTTTCTCCACTTGATGATGACTGTCTTCACTGTGTTCCATGGTATATCTAATGCCTTGGAAATTCTTTTGTACCCTTCTCCTGACTGATACCTTTTAACAATGAGATTCCTCTGATGCTTGGACCATGGCTTTTGCTGTGGGATGCGACTAAGAAAATTTCAGTAAAGACCAACTAGAGCAGCTGAACTTTATTTGGGGTTAATCAGAGGCACTTTAAATGATGGCATGTGTATGCTGACTCCTATTTAACACGATTTGGAATGTGATTGCTTAATTCTGAACACAGCTACATCCCCAGCTATAAGAGGGTGTGCAGACTTATTTCTTTTTTCTTCCCTCCACCTAAAAGATTTCAGTTTGTTTTTCAATTGAGTTGTACAGTTTATAGGTCACATTAAAGGTGGAAAAAGTTCTGAAATGATTTATTTTTTGTCTCATTTTTTTACAGCACAGAAACCTGACATTTTATAAGGGGTGTGTAGACTTTTTATATCCACTGTATATATATATATATATATATATATATATATATATATATATATATATGTATATATATATATATATAGATAAATGCACATACATATATACACACACAATTTATATGTATATATATATATATATAGTAGTCTGAACCAAGCAACAAAAACTCTCAAGCAACCAGAAAAAAAATTAAATACTGTACCTTAAATAAAAATTCAAATTTACAAGGATCAACAAATGCCAGGAGCCAGGTTGTCATGCCACAAAATGCTTACAGGCACCTCGATGTTATACAGTGTACGTCTCTGCAATTCAGTTTTATCTCTATTCAATGTTATCTCTATTACATTCCCCGGGTTCAGCACTGCACCCTCCAGTCGAACGTACCTGTGTGTAAGTGAGGAGTGAAAGCTTCTGCTGCTAGAACAGCCCTCACTGATAGATATACTTAGCAGAGCATCCTATATGCAGCTAATCTAGGCCTCTTTTACTAGTAACTCTGAAGCAACCAGAAACTAAATTTATCCAGCATCTACCAATCCCGTGGGTGCCGGTTATCTGAGAGTCTACTGCGTGTGTGTGTGTATATATATATATATATATATATATATATATATATATATATATATATATATATATATATATATATATATATATACACATATATATATATCATGGGAACCCTAGGAGCATATAGATATGTATCACACAGATACACAGTCACACATATTAAATGAAATACAGTCCACTGTAGCTGACATACACTGAATCATAAACACACACGGAGATACACTTGAATTACACATGTGCCAGCCTATAACACATAAGCCTGACATGCATTGCATATAGTAAACAAGCACAATGTATACACAATATCATTAATATACCAGGGATAGTCTTTTGATGACACAAATTATCATAAGTTGGCAAAACCATAGTATTCTGAATTAGATATCAGATGAAATTGTCTGAATCTATATTCAGTTCAAATTAATATAAAATAGTCTCCATATATAGGTATATAAAGCTTAAATCTCAAATCATTACATATTGCAAAACAAAACCAAGTCTAATCAGTAGAAAATAATCTATATAAAAGTGAATTTATAGACATGACTATTTCAAAATGTTATATTATGATTGTATCTTTATTGAATTTATATACAGAGTTTTCAAAGAGTTAAATATCCCTTTCCAACTTTTTCCAAGCATCCGCTGTAATCCTGATATTTTGTCCTGTGCAAGCAGTGCATTCTGCCTAACGTATATATGAGGGACAAGGGATGTGTCTGTTGATGCAACCAATTTATAACCTATCCCAATATGTGCACGTAACTGAACGTCATCATGCACCTATTGAGATAAGTTACACATACACAGAGATTAGTTAAACAGGTGCAGAATAAATCAGGAGTCTTCGATGGTGTTAAAGCACTCAAGGAAAGTATCTGGTAAGATTATTCAGTAGATGTCTTCAGTCATTCAGTCGTGTCCGACTCTCGGTGACTATATGGACGCAGCACACCAGGCATAACTTATCTATATGTTTTTCTTGACAAAGATACTGGTGTGGGTTTCTAGTTCCTTCTCTGTAATTTGTCTGACCTCTCTGCTATGACATGCACATCTTGGGTAACCCTACATGGTATAACTCACAGCTTCATTGAGGTACACAAGGCCCTTGGTAGCTATCCAGAAGGGGAGCCGGTAGAGTTTCTGGGGTCTTGTATACTGTGTAATGTTACTCTTGTTATAAGCCACCATCATGAAGCTTTAAGATAATCTGATAGAGATACTTTTCCGGTTCTTGAGCATGAAATGATATTGATGCAAATAATTAATAACACTCTTTAACAAGCAATTGTGCTGCAGCGATGACTGAATATATAAATACCTGCACTGTAGTGTATACATTACACCATCAGTCCATAATAATACCCCAAAGACAGATTATGGGCTCCATCTGAGCTCATCAAGTGATTCCTATACAAGAACTAGAGCCGCTCTCATTCTGCATTACGTGAGGCACCGAGCAGTTTATCTTTGTATCATTTAATGCTTTTTCCTTTCTCTGTCGGTTTGTTTTCTTTTTCCTTGCCAATAATAACAAAAGAAGACAGACTGGATTTTAGTTTAATACAGTTCTCATATACTCAGCTGCTGTGAATTCTGCATGGAGATATACTTTCTTGACACTATTTTTGCAGATTTAATATAATTATAATCTCCTTTATTTTTCTTTCTATCTATCTATCTATCTATCTATCTATCTATCTATCTATCTATCTCATATATATCACATTATCTATATATCTAGCTCATATATATCACATTATATATCTATCTATTCATCTATCTATCTATCTATCTATCTTTCTATCTATCTATCTTTCTATCTATCTCTCATATATATCACATTATCTATCTGTCATCTATCTATCTATCTGTCATCTATCTATCTATATCACATTATCTATCTATCTATCTATCTATCTATCTATATATCTATCTATCTATATCACATTATCTATCTATCTATCTATCTATCTATCTATCTATATCACATTATCTATCTATCTATCTATCTATATCACATTATCTATCTATCTATCTATCTATCTATCTATCTATCTATCTATATCACATTATCTATCTATCTATATCACATTATCTATCTATCTATCTATCTATCTATCTAACTATCTTTCTATCTATATCATATATATCACATTATCTATCTATCATATATCTATATCGCATTATCTATCTATCTATCTATCTATCTATCTATCTATCTATCTATCTATCATCTATCTATCTATATCACATTATCTATCTATCTATATCTCATATATATCACATTATCTATCTATCTATATCACATTATCTATCTATATCATATATATCACATTATCTATCTATCTATCTATCTATCTCCTATATATCACATTATCTATCTATCTATATCACATTATCTATCTATCTATCTATCTATCTATATCACATTATCTATCTATCTCCTATATATCACATTATCTATCTATCTATATCACATTATCTATCTGTCTATCTATCTATCTATATCACATTATCTATCTATCTCATATATATCACATTATCTATCTATCTATCTATCTATCTATCTCATATATATCACATTATCTATCTATCTATCTATCTATCTATCTATCTATCTATCTATCTAACCAGTTAAGATAATATGACAGTATAAAATGCCCTACACACTATTGTGAGAGGGTAGAGTTTAACCCCTCGCTTTCTGCACAGCCTGCTCTTTTGATTGCCACATGCTAAAACAGAAGGTTTTTCAGGCTGTCGTCGTGTCCCATATTTGCATTTCTTGCATCCTTTGTTAATTACTACATTGCTGGGGGAACAATGAGCAGATCCTTGGATGCTGGATTCTTTTCCCACACGTCTAGGTCTGTGCATATGTTTGTCTTTGTGAGCAGATCCCCTGCCTCTCAAACTCTGTATTCTATGGTGGGATCTCAGGACTGGGAGACTTGCAGCCCTGCAAGACCATGTGAGCTTTATGATAGCTTTATTTAGGTTAATTCTGTAATACTATATAATATCAATAGTGTCCTTGTAGTTTGTAGGCTTCATAGACAATCTACTCCCATTATAACAGAAGTGTAAGCTCTTTATATCTTATTATTGAACAATTTGTAAGAGATGGCCATACCATCAAGTTATAAAGCTCATTGGAGAAGTGTTTCCCTTTATATCTCAAAATTGTAACCTTATTGGGTCTGCCATTATTTTGTAGCATTTTAAACTGTTTGAGTGAAGGTTTCTTGTCATCCCACTGATTATAAATTGTAATGCAGGGTCTCTCAATACATTTCAAGATTGTAAGTTTATTAAGTAAGATCTCAAACTACACACTAAACTGTAGGCACCGGTGTAATTACAAACTAGATTGTACGCTCCTGGGGAGTGTCTGGAATTAGACATTCGTTTGTAAGATTATGAGTGCAGGGTCATTAAATGATATAAAATGATATCACGGCTTGCCACGGATTGCCTGTATATCTTGAAAGCAGTGTCTCTCCTTATTATTGGTGTTGTGTATCTGAGCTAAGTTCATATAAATGATAGGACTATGTATATACCTGAAACTACTTTAGAAATAATATACACACCGACCAAGCTGCAGGGTGCTGAGTAAGTCACGGGGATAACCACAGAAAATATAGTTGAATGATATCTTGGAAAGAAATATAGCAGTAATGAGGATATGTAAGCCAAGCTTTTTTTGGGGGTGGGTGGGTGGGGGGGGGGGGGGATAGAACAGGCAGCTGAGGTGGGCCTACTGGCTCTAATATGCTATCAAGTTAATGCTTCTGTTTTTAAGTGACAATACAGTGACACATACAGCAAAGATGATATAGAGCACATTCTCTCCTTCACCATAATGCTTGCTGTTCTGCAGCCTAAGCTTCCATACCCTTATACTCACTCTTCACCAGCCTAACTCTCTCTGTTCCCCAGCATAACACTCACCCTTTTGCAGCCTCATACCTGGTGTTCTGTACGCTCTCCCTCCCAGGCTTCTCTTTCACCATTTCTGAAGGCTAATACTTCTGTGCCTCTTGTATGGTATTCCTCCATCAAAAAACTCACCCTGCCTCACTTTTGTTATTCCTAAGTCTAATATGCACCCTTCTGAAGCTTCATACATGGTCCTCTCCAGCCTTCTACTCACCATTCCTCAGCCTATGACTTGTTTCACCAATCTCTCTCCTGTCATTTTCCTAACACTCACCCTTCTGTAGCCACACATGTGGTCTTCCTCAGCCCTATACTCACCCAATATCACCATTCCCCAGTACAACTCTCACTCTTGCGCAGCCTCATCATGCCTGTCTTCCCATATATAAATTGTGCCATTCTACAGCCTAATACTTACCCTATCTCAGCCTGACACTCGCCCTTCCCAGCCTGACACTCGTCTTCCCCAACCTGACACCCGCCCTCCCCAGCCTCACACTCGCTTTCCCCAGCCTCACACTCGCCCTCCCCAGCCTGACACTCGCCCTCCCCAGCCTGACACTCGCCCTCCCCAGCCTGACACTCGCCCTCCCCAGCCTGACACTTGCCCTCCCCAGCCTCGCACTCACCCTCCCCAGCCTGACACTCGCCCTCCCCAGCCTGACACTCGCCCTCCACCAGCCTGACACTTGCCCTCCCCAGCCTCACACTCACCTTCCCCAGGCTGACACTCGCCCTCCTCAGCCTGACACTCGCCCTCCCCAGCCTGACACTTGCCCTCCCCAGCCTCACACTCACCCTCCCCAGCCTGACACTCGCCCTCCTCAGCCTGACACTCGCCCTCCCCAGCCTGACACTTGCCCTCCCCAGCCTCACACTCGCCTTCCCCAGCCTGACATTCGCCCTCCCCAGCCTGACACTTTCCTTTCCCAGCCTCACACTCGCTTTCCCCAGCCTGACACTTGCCCTCCCCAGCCTGACACTCGCCTTCCCCAGCCTGACACTCACCCTCCCTAGCCTCACACTCGCCTACACTCGCCCTCCCCAGCCTCACACTCGCCCTCCCCAGCCTGACACTCACCCTCCCCACACTCGCTCCTCCCCAGCCTGACACTCGTCCTCCCCAGCCTGACTCTCGCTTTCCCCAGCCTGACAATCGCTTTCCCCAGCCTGACACTCTTCCTCCCCAGCCTGACACTCACCCTCCTCACACTCGCTCCTCCCCAGCCTGACTCTCGCTTTCCCCAGCCTGACACTCGCCTTCTCCAGCCTGACACTCTCCTTCTTCTCCAGCCTCACACTCGCCCTCCCCAGCCTGACACTCGTCCTCCCCAGCCTGACTCTCGCTTTCCCCAGCCTGACACTCGCCTTCTCCAGCCTCACACTCGCCCTCCCCAGCCTCACACTCGCCCTCCCCAGCCTCACACTCGCCCTCCCCAGCCTCACACTCGCCCTCCCCAGCCTCACACTCGCCCTCCCCAGCCTCATGCTTGTCTTCCTCAGTCTCACACTTACTATTCCCCAGGTTCCTATGTCTCTTTTTCAATTATCTCCACATAATTCTGTTCTCTCACTCTGTGAAGTTCACAAGTTGATGCTCTCCCCTCCTCCTCGTGTCCTCACTGTCCACACAATGAAAACACAGATACTGTAGACCTAATTTTCTCATTATCGATTTCACGCAGCAGCTGCTGGGCTTTTTCTGATGTTCGTTTATATAACCCTCTGGGCAACTTTTTTTTAAAAGTACTTTTCTTTGACCATCTGCTAAATGCAATTCGTTTAATAATTAAAGACTTATCGTGCCTTTCCAAATAAACAAAAATGCTGGCAGTGCAGCTGAGAAAAGACTGCTGTGTCTTAGTGCCTAGAATACAGATAGACTGCCCATCATTGTGTTACATGGAGCTTATGGAGAACTCCATGTCAGTGATGGGCATCATGGGAGTAAAGTGCAGGCACTAATTGTATACATACACAAAAATATCTAAACCAGTGCCGTCTATCTTATATATTGGTGACAGTTGGCATGAAGGAGCCACATCTCCTTTTTAAAAAATAGACAGGAGAATGAGTGAGAAGTAATAGCTGCTCAAACACTGTAAAGACGTGTTACAAGGCTTCTATCACCTTCAAGTTGGTTGTTTGTGCTTCACTGATTACCCTCAAATCTCATGTCTCTGACTCTCAACATATTTTAATATCTGTAATATGTGCTCTCTCTCTTCCCTCTTACACTCTCTCCTCTACCTCACTTTCCCCTCTCATTCCCCCCAATTTCTCTCCTCTCACATCATCTTTAAGCACTATCATCTCTCTACTTTATTTTCTCTCGACTCCATCACTCCCTCTTCTCAATGATTTCTCTTTCTTGCTTCTCTATTCTATCCCACCTCTATTTCACTCCATCCTTCCACTTTCCTCTATTCATTCTCATTTTCTTGTCTACCCTCTCTCTTTGCTCTGTTTTTTCTATCATCTCTTCATTCTCTATCATTTCTTTCTCCCCTCTCTATCGCCCTTCTCTCTCTCATCTCTTCTTATTCTCCAATTTCGCTTTTCTACCTCACTCCATTATCTCTTACCTGTCTTTATTCTCTCTTTCCTGACTTTTCTTTATCTTTCTTTTCTTCTACCTCTTCTCTTCTCTCTCTCTTTTCTACCCTTTCCTTCTCCTCTCCATCTATCACCCCCTCTCCTCTCCCTCTCACATCTCCTCCCTCTCTCTCTCTCTCTCTCTCTCTCTCTCTCTCTCTCTCTCTCTCTCCTCCCTCTCCCTCTTTTCTCTATCAGTCCATTCTCTTTTTTCCCTTTCTATCTCTCCTCATCATCTGTCTCCCCCCTCTCCTCTCCCTCTCATATCTCCTCTCTCTCTCTCTCTCTCTCTCTCCTCCCTCTCCCTCTTTTCTCTATCAGTCCATTCTCTTTTTTCCCTTTCTATCTCTCCTCACCATCTGTCTCCCCCCCTCTCCTCTCCCTCTCATATCTCCTCCCTCTTTCTCTCTCTCTCTCCTCCCTCTCCCTCTTTTCTCTATCAGTCCTTTCTCTTTTTTCCCTTTCTATCTCTCCTTTCCATCTATCACCCCCTCTCCTCTCCCTCTCATACCTCCTCCATCTTTCTCTCTCTCTCCCCTGTCTTCTTTTCTCTATCAGTCCTTTCTCTTTTTTTCCCTTTCTATCTCTCCTCTCCATCTGTCCCCCCCTCTCCTCTCCATCTCATATCTCCTCCCTCTTTCTCTCTCTCTCTCTCTCTCTCTCTCTCTCTCTCTCTCTCTCTCCTCCCTCTCTTCTTTTCTCTATCAGTCCATTCTCTTTTTTTCCCTTTCTATCTCTCCTCTCCATCTGTCACCCCCTCTCCTCTCCCTCTCATATCTCCTCCCTCTTTCTCTCTCTCTCTCTCTCTCTCTCTCTCTCTCTCTCTCTCCTCCCTCTTCTTTTCTCTATCAGTCCTTTCTCTTTTTTTCCCTTTCTATCTCTCCTCTCCATCTGTCCCCCTCCCTCTCCTCTCCATCTCATATCTCCTCCCTCTTTCTCCCTCTCTCCCTCTCCTCCCTCTCCCTCTTTTCTCTCTCAGTCCATTTTCTTTTTTTCCTTTCTATCTCTCCTCTCCATCTGTCCCCCCCCTCCTCTCCATCTCATATTTCCTCCCTCTTTCTCTCTCTCTCTCTCCTCCCTCTCCCTGTTTTCTCTATCAGTCCATTCTCTTTTTTCCCTTTCTATCTCTCCTCTCCATCTGTCCCCCCCTCTCCTCTCCCTCTCATATCCCCTCCCTCTTTCTCTCTCTCTCTCTCTCTCTCTCTCCTCCCTCTCCCTCTTTTCTCTATCAGTCCATTCTCTTTTTTTCCCTTTCTATCTCTCCTCACCATCTGTCTGTTTCCCCTCTCTCTCCCCTCTCTCTTTATAGCCCAACTGACAAGTCACCTCTTTAAAGCTGAACCTCTTTCTAAATTATTCACGCTGACACCACGAGTCCTGCTGCACTTGACCTGCTTGACTTGCTCTATGTAATTAATTCCTTTCTACTGCAACTGAGTCTTTAAGTCTTCCATTAGTACAGCACATAGCAAGCACCTCTGGAACGGGTCTGTCATTATATCATTAGACAGTAAGCTCCTTTGTATAAGATATGCCTTTATGCACTAAATAGTAATACTTTACCATTATACTATGAGACTGTATGTGTCTTGGGGCAAAATCTGCCATTATATAATGAGACTTTTTGGGACAGGGTCTAAAATTATACCACTAGATTGTAAGCTTCTTGGGACAGTGTCTCCCATTATACCACTAGATTATTTTTAGAATGTTAAAAAAGTGAAAATAATCTTAAGGTTACCAACTACTATATTCTTCCATTAAAATTTTTGTCTTATAAAGACTCGCCTTATCTGTTATGTCTCAACCTCCAGGGTTGAAAGGGCAGATAATCATCAATAAAAGCCAATTCCCTATGGTATAAAGGTGCAAATAGCAATTCATTATATGGCAGTGTTTAAACCGCAGCCTCCACCTACTTGATAGGAAATATATATTCACAGATGTATTAGAAGACACAAAGTAAGATCGCCAGGACAGCAAGCAACTGCATAAATAGTTAATACAAGTCAAGGTTGTTTTTATTTTTAAATCTTACTGAACGTTTTATTCCCAATTTTCATACTAATTCTTTTACATAGCATATTGGTCTACACGGGAACTGAGGGTTAATAAAAACGTCTTTTGGCCCAGATGGAGGTTGTATTCCAAAATCCTACGGGCTTGGAGGTTGAAGTAGGAGCCCGTAGGACTTTGGACGGAAAATAAACATTGTGTTCCCCATCATTTACAGTGCTGGATTGAATTTATATTTGCATTTAAAGTGCTCCGATTTGTAAGTAAGCCCTTTGCGAGACCTCCTTGGTCCCAGTAACCTGTCGGTCGATTTTTGCCATTTGTTGGCTTGACGGAGTGGTTAGCGAAGAAAATTCGGAGAAATTGAATATCGATTTGTGATTTTAGAGGCCGCAACTCTTGCGCCCGTGAAAGATTAAAGGCTTGGAGGGAAGTAACTTGCAATTTTATCTCAATGGATCGCAGCTCGCAGCATGTAACTCAATCGGACCCTGCAATGGAAGGCATTTGAATAGCTAAGTAACTTGCGCTCTCCACTTGCGAGTCCGGATCTCTAAAAAGTAGCAATTGAATGAGGCCCATGGTGAATAAGGCATGCTTTCCCACTCCAGGCATAGTGCCACGTGGAAGGTTCAGTCGGCTGTATGAGGCACCTGGGCCACCTGTTGCCTGCCAGTGGTTTAACACATCTGGCCCCACTTTAATGGATGTTGATGACCACTACACAAGCACTCCTACCCCAGAACCAGCCATCCTAACTCTGATAAAGTTAACTATATCACTCTGTTTTTGAAGTTCATACAACTTTTACCGAGGCTGCTCGGAAACCGCCATGTGTTTGCTTAACAAGATGAAAGATATCTCGTGTGTTTGCTTTTGTGGAACTGAGATTTTTCTGTTTGTTTGTTTAGAAAGTATTCCCATCTTTCATTTTTTTCTGTCCTTATAAACAAAATCTGCTTCCAGGCAGCTGTGATCCGCAGTCCCCGCTGATTCCTAATGTAGACAAGCAGAAATAAAATGTTCCAAGGTAACTTGTTAAACGTCCCCCTGAAATGAAGTTGAAGCTTCGCGTGAACTTGTGGAACCTCCATGAGAAAGTAATTACTGCCTCTAATCCCAGAGCTGGAGCTCATTCCACTTTTTCATTATATATTTTTTATGGACATTCTTGGGTAGAGCTCAGTTTATTATCATTTAAAAGGAAAACAGTAATAATTCTAAATTCTGCAATATTGTATTTAGAACAAACCAAGATTGAATATCTCAATAATTATAGCTTTGAAGAAAATTGTTGATACATTTAAGGAATGTAAATGTACTTTTTTGTGTGTTTTGGGGGGTAAATCTGAAATCCTGATTTGTCCAACAAGTTCACATGAGAAGGTTAGTGAGAAGAGCCACATGTAGCATTATTATTTTTTAATTTAGGACACACTTATTCAAGGGGAGTGTTATGTGTGATAGGATACTGGTCATCTAAACTGTTTAGACTGTGCCAATGGGAATGTTCTAGGAACTAATGTATCAATGACGGGTATTTAACTGCACTAGATCCCAGCTGGTGGTGTATTTTTGGATTATCTATGGATAATGGAAGCATTCAATCACAAGAGACTCTTCATAATGCATTGCTAAAATCCCAAGTATAACAAGTATACTTCACACTACTGTACAATATTATGATAGATATGGGTGTAGTCATTTATATGTAATGGAGTTGGTTGATATCTAGCAGAAATATTGAGAGTGAGGTATAGCAGAGCTTAGCTTTATACAAAGCAATTAGGTGGGGTGGTTTGGGGGTAAAGGTGTTAGTTGGGGCTCTTATGTTTATTAAAGGGACATGGAATACGATTTTTATCAATTTTTTTATAAATTTTCTATCAAAATGCCATGTTTTACACATGCTAAAAGTGTTTTTTTTTTTTTTTTCATGAAAAAAATTATATAGTAAAACTTGTTTATTGAAAACTAACGGGAAATGCCACAGAGAGTATGCACAACTCTAGATCTCATTGGCTCATACGGCTGTATTGCTGCACATTGGGACAATCCCAAGACAGTTTCACATTCAAAAGCAATATATGCTGCTTTTGGGGTTTCTTTAAAAAAAATAAAAAACACTGTTCCACATTATCCAATGCCATCTTCCAGATGCAACAAAGGAAAAAAAATGCCTTCAATGACCCTTTAAGCCATATGTGTAGCTGTTGCCTTGTGCCGCAGGTAGTTCTGCCAATCTGATTCAGTTTAGACTGAGCCTGTGTAAAGCCAGTGCAAACACAACATGACCTGCTATGTTACTTTTATATTGTGTTTTCCAAAGTTAGTAGGAATTAAATAGAGTTTTCATAGTCTTCAATGGACTGTTTTGTTGTTGTTTAGTTGTTCAGTTGTGTCTGACTCTTCATGACAGTATGGTCTTTTTGGCAAAGATACTGGAGTGGGTTGCTAGTTCCTTCTCCAGTGGACCGCAATTTGTCTGACCTCTCTGCTATGACCTGCCCATCTTGGGTGACAACACATGGTATAGCTCACAGCCTCATTGAGATACACAACTATCTTAGCCACAAGAAGGAGTCAATAGACTATAGAAAATCTTAAAAAGTAAGAAATTCTTTAAAGTTCTTTTAAATCAGATTAAAAACAAACAAAAACACAAAGTTTTAAATAAAGTACAGACTAAGGGGCGGTGAGAGATTCCTACACAACAATTAGTTGACAAATTAAGGGCCTCATTCAATTGTAATTTGGCCAATTGAATAGGGCTCTAAGTAAGCACATAGCATAATTTTTTACAGATTTTTTTAGTTAGTGAACGTCTATCTGAAAGCAAGGTCTTCACTAACTAAAAACTTCTGTAAAAAAATATACTCTGTGCTTATAAAGAGCCCTATTCAATTGGCCACATCGCAATTGAATGAGGCCCTACGTCAGCAGCCATTTTTTTGCTTTGTTTGTATGCACATAGGGCCTCATTCAAATGCGATTTGGCCAATTGAATAGGGCTCTATATAAGCACATAGCATTTATTTTTTACCGAAATTCTTTGTTAGTGAAGACCTTGCTTTTGGATAGAAGATCACTAACTAAAAACATCTGGAAAAAAAATGTGCTATGTGCTTATATAGAGCCCTATTTAATTGGCCAAATCGCATTTGAATGAGGCCCAACGTGAGCAATCTGGCTGATCAGTTTTTTGACGTGAAAATTGGATTCTCCCTTATTATCCCTTGTTTACCAATGGATACTACCTTATTTTATTGGCCCATACAATTACTACATATTAAAGCACTACTATATGAAGTTCTTCAGATTACATGGAAGGGAAGTGTTTTCTTCTATGATACACGTTATTATTTTTTAGAAACTGATATTAGAAAGTACAAGCAGTCGTATTGTGCTGGGATCTGTGGTTTGTTCTTTAGCTGCTCCATTAGCCGTTTCCTTTACGTTTCCCCTGGAGAGTTGTGTAATTAAGACTTCATGACCTAGAGGAAATGGAGAGAGGAAAAGTTGACCTAAGCAGCAGGACAAAGGAGTATTAACTGGTAATATTGTGTCACTCAGTGAGTGGGGCCCGTATTGGTATCATAGACTGGCTCGGTATACTACACTATATACTATGCAGTGTGTGCCTGGTGTACTAAGAAGTATGGCTTTGGGTGCCCAATTACTTAGCCCATTCTCCTATCAATTAGAATGCTCAGACTGAAAGGAATGATGCAAATGTACATGTTTTAACTTAATGACTACCATAGTCAAATATTTAAAATGTGCTGCAATTATATGTAAAGAAACTAAAAAAACAGCCTCTAATGTATTACCTTTTAGTATGATATCATGCTGCAAATGAGATCAATCAGTGTTGTGTTTGTTGATCAACTTCCTAAAGCAAAAGAGACTTTAATCAAGCTTGTGTCTGCACAATGGGATTGTAGCAGCTAAAAACGGCTTACTGAGCCTATGGAAGGGTGTCCCGTGCTGGAATCTTATCTGAATCTACCAGTCAGCAAAATAATCTCTTTCCCTCTTGATTAGCTGGACCCCCCGACTCAGGGCCTTATTCTATTGGCTACTTGCAAATGCCTTGAACTCATAATTTTTTTTTTAATAAATGTTTATATGCATTCTATTGACTTAAGAATTCATTAGCGCCAATAAGTAATATTTGCCAAATATGTCGCAATATTAAGAGTGATTTTAAATTTACGAATTGGGCAATTGTCTTGGGCAAAATAAATGTACGAATTGGGCAATTGAATCGGGCCCTCAGTCTCCAAGCCAGCAGGAAGTGTCAAGATACTAATGTGGCATCTTCAGGCATATTCAGTGTCTATTAAAGCAAATAATTTACCTAAAATGAATGTAATGCCACGGCTGCTAATTGTGTTAATTTGCTATAAACTTCACAAACATCTGATTTTTCCCTCCAATCTACAGTAATCATTTAATTAGAGGGATAACAATGTGATATTTAAAAAAACTAGACTTGTATATGAGCATTGTTGTATGTAAATATATTAAGCCTTTGATATATTAACTATTATATGAATTTATTTGTACTTATGCTGCCATTGTGACATTGTAGCCTGATATGAGCTCTATTGGAAGCACTAAGGGGCACATTTCAATTAAACTGGATTCAAAGTCTCTCTTCTACAAGCTAACAAACAGAAAAAAATGTAATGTGATAGAATAGTTAATTAATTAAAGATTACATTTTACTTTCTTAAAACAATTTGCCATAATCAAGTGTGTTGTTGTTTAGTTGTTCAGTCGTGCCTGACTCTCCTTGACTCTATGGACACCAGGCACATCTATGTGGTTATGCTTATCCAAGAGGTTTTTTGGGGGCAATTATACTCGAGTGAGTGCCAGTTTCTTCTCCAATGGACCGCGATTTGTCTGACCTCTCTGCTATGACCTGTCCATCTTGGGTGACCCTACATGGTATAGCTCACACCTTCATTTAGGTACACAAGCCCTGTCACCAAGATAAGGTAGCGATTCAGAAGGGAAATCAAGTGTAGTTATTCAAAAAAGCACATTTTAAATAGAGGTCTACATTGTTTCTTTAATATAAGCCAGTGGCTATCAAACATTTGACCTGGGGACTGGCTGGTTACCTTCCAATGCTCATAGGGGTGCCTTTAAGATCCATAAGCTTTTGAACAGTGTGATGTAGATATGTTCCTCAATACTTTATATACATCTGTGACTAATATCCGTGATTTGTTTAAAGTGCCAGGCTCTCAAAATCCATTTTTATTCCTGAGAAACAGCTGATAAGGTCTCAGGGTCCAGCTAGGGTCCTCGGACCAGCTCCTCAGACCCACTGATTCAGGCCATTTTAGAGCTCAAAGCAGAGAGAAGAAAGTTGCAATGTCACAGTCCCATGGCGCATAAATCAGAAAACGCGATGATGTAATTACAGCGGAGAAGATTCATTGAATAAATGACAATGAACGTAATTGCATCCCATACATAAGGGATCAGGGGATTTAGGAAGCAAAAAAGAAAAGATAATTTGCAGATAGAAGTGACAATCAAAATATATCAGGCATGGAGATTGGAAGCGATAGCAGTGAATAGAGACCAGGTAATGGCGGGAGCCTGGCGCAGAGCGGAATCCTACTCTCCGGGGGACGCGCTCAGCCACATTGATGTCTACTTCTGATTCCAAGGTCTACAAAAATAAAAACTAATCAGAGCGCTACAGTACACTATGTCACTAAATAATAAACAAACAGGATCTGGAAATATATGGTGTACCTCTTATAAGAAATTCAAATGTGGAATAAAACTGTATCCCAATCACTTTGAGAAACTCACTATCTAACCATGTAACTTTGTTGTTGTTCAGTCTTTCAGTCGTGTCCGACTCTCGGTGACCATATGCAGTACGCCAAGCTGGTTGTGATTATCAATCTTGTATTCTTGGCAAATATACTGGAGTGGGTTGCCAGTTCCTTCTCCAGTGGATCATAATTTGTCTGACCTCTCTGCTATGACCTGCCCATCTTGGGTGACCCTACATGGTATAGCTCACAGCTTCATTGAAGTACACAAGCACCTTCACCACGACAAGGAAGCGATACAGAAGGGGTCCTTGTAACTAACCTTAACCTAATACGTCTTTAAAGTTTAAAGATCCATTATAGCCTTATATTTATTTTATACTGTTTTGAAGAACTACACTTGAAAACAGGCAAATGTTCTTAGAATGTAAAAAAATACAGCCTATCATTTATTACCTGACGTGGGATCTACCATTTTGGTTCTGCTGAGGTAGAAGCAGACTATGAAGGCAGAGCTATCTGACCAATGATAATGTGACAGCTAAAACTGCCAGTGCATTCAGTAGTTTTAGCAGAAAGATCACTAGTTTACAAGATCCCACACTATTGAGAAAGTAGAAGGCAGAATCAGCCAAGAAAAGACAATGGATCCCTGCAGCGGTGCTGTATGGTTTGTTGGTATGGCAGAGCGCCATGTTATTTTACGAGGCCACATCTGACAGACACATCACAACAGTAAATCCGTTCTGTGCATTTGTCCTGGCTGCTGTATTAGGTTTTGTCATTAAATAAACAAGAAGCACATTACACCCCTGAATGCAGCGGCTCGCGATCCTACAGGAGTAAAGAGATTAGGCCCCGCAGATGACAGCGCTATTATTAAATAACAGACAATGCGTTAAGATATTGCAGATCCGAGTCACAGCACCGCGGCCGGCCTTAGGTAAACTAACCTTTCATAGCAAAGAGATTGAAAATGTTACAGATTTCAATTATCTGCCGTCTGTGTGCAATGAAGATGGGACCTGTCAGGGCACCCGTAAAATGGAGACATGATAAGTATCCTGAGCGCAAACATAGGAAGGGCGGCCGGCTACTCGTCATGTAAAACTGGCCGCTAACGCTTTGGATATACTGGTAAACAATCAGCAGATTGTCAGTTAAAAGGGTCTGCATCCCCCTAAAATATACATGATAAAGATAGACCGTAATATGTTTAAGTGTGGAATTCATAAGAACAAATTTATATCATTTAGCTATGTTACATTTCTTCATCATTTTTTATTAAAGGGATATGGAAGGTTAGTAGGATAATAGTCCCTGTATGGGTGTCCTCACTGCAACGTATGCATATACAGTCACTATAGGCTCAATGTGCAAGGTGGTGTCATAGCCTATCAGGAACCAGGTCTGAGCTGCATGTTGCTAAGGGATGGTTACTGATTGGCTAGTATGAGACACTGCACAGCAAGTACTACAGAGTCTGTGTCTTCATGAGCGGCAGAGGGCAGACCAAGCAGGTCATTTTTATTTGACTTTAGACAGTAAATACAGAGATTATTAGCAC
Source organism: Discoglossus pictus (assembly GCA_027410445.1). NCBI lineage: Eukaryota > Metazoa > Chordata > Amphibia > Anura > Alytidae > Discoglossus > Discoglossus pictus. The sequence continues at coordinate 71,446,128 of CM050168.1, forward strand.
TTCTTAATAAAATGAAGTACATAAAAGTAAAACGATACACAAGTATATTATATACCTAGTAACATCCAGAAACCTTCCTCTTCCCTTTAAAAGCCATTGTAATGCCCTAACAACGGTAAGTAGATATTTTATTTAGCTATTGATACATTCATTGATAAGGGTATATAGAAGTTTCTTAGATTATGACTGCATCTGATACAGGTGAATCAGTGGTGTATGAAAACATTTTTTTGCAAGAGTATGCCATTAATAAGTTTATCCAAGAGGTTGCAAACTTTCTTCACTTTTTGTGGCAGTTGATTTTTAGAGTTAACGCCCCTGCAAAATCCAAGCTAAATTAGCTAAAACAAGCATAATTTGTTTTGGCCAAATGGTGGCAGGCACAATAGTCTCTGCAGCAAAGCATCATGGGATTTATAGTGCCAAAAACACACTTCTCTCCTCCCTTGAATTATGCAACTCCACAGTGCTACCCTGGAATTCTGCATTGTGCTGCTACTGGATGGTTGGTTAGTATAGGGTTAAAAACCATACCTGGATGCAGTGTTTCTATTGGTAGGTACCAGGTGCCTATGTAAGCAGCTCTGGGGTGTGGAAACTTTTTATAAAATATATCTGTGTGTGTTTAGAATGAATCTATGTAATGTATGTTTCTGATATTCACAGTCAATGACTTAGACAAGCAATATTCAATAAACTTACTTTCAATCATCAAATTGCAAACCTCTTGTCTCCACCCCTTATATGGACATCAAGGATCGGGAGCAAATCTGATTGAAGGCAGTCCTCAGCGGTCAGACACAAGCAGACCCGGTGAAGGAAAACTAATTTAAAACCCTTCCAGCTATTGAAAAGCATCTACTCCTAAACATTAGTTTGTGTCTGACAATTGATGACTGCCTCCCAGTCAGAGTTGCTCCCTTCCTATAATGACCTGATAAACAGAAGCAACTCAACTGGGGGTTTGGAAGCTAAGGTTTGAAAGTAAGTTTAATGTTGAATATTGTTTTATTAATCATTGCCTAAATAAAACTCTTTTTGTTATGATATTACAGTGTGTTACTTTGCACAGAGCTTTAAGTCACAACTATAGCAACAGAAAGCTAGAGACTATCTGGTTGGATGATATTTATATAAACACATCTTGCCCAAGTGGATTAGCCTAGACAGATGGATTCTAGGTCACTGATGTCATGGCTGTGACTTGAAATATATGCAAAGTGAGACATAGCAGACTGAATCACTGTTTCAAGACAACTAAGATATCTGCCAATCACACTGTTTGCGGTTGAGGAAATGTAAAATATTTAAATGATCATACATTTGTTGTCACACTGTGACCTTAATTTGGCTAAATCAGATCATAATCATTAGTATGGATGCTTAAGGAGACTAAAAATCTCTTTAAGGTAAGAAAGAGGCTGGAGGTGTAGCAGCATAGGACATACTTGTACACAGTGTGACCTCATACACATAGATATTATGTTATACCTTGCATAGTGACATCACATGGGGACAACTGAATGTCTTGACACATTTGTATCTCTTACTGTTACCCTTTGATTCTATAGTCTGTCACTGCACCTTTAAATAGATTTTGACTCACCAAACTCAGGCCAGATATTCTCAGAAAGATTAAGCAGATTTCCAGCAGCTGCTACTGGGCGATATTCTGAATATGCCGAGGATAAAGTTATCAGCTGAAAAGTACACACTAAAAGTCTAAATATTCTCAGAAAGCCCTCTGTGGATACCCAGCTATAGCAAACCATCTAACTGTGTTATATTCTGTGAATGTTTCAGGGATGCTGACCCATCTACAGGGTGCTATACTGCTATTTTTTATCTCTGTGAAATCATAAGCCATTAACATAAAGCACAAAATAATAATATTTGCAGATTCTGTTTGTGTATAGAAAGTTTCCATTTAGTCTGACATTAGCACATTGTGAGAGCTTGGAGCATGAAGGCATGTATTTATCTAATGAAGCAAACTGATAGTTTCATGTAATATGTTGGCACTTTACAAATGAGTAATAATAATAATAGTAGGAGGGAGACTTGGTATTGGTGCCACACTAATCCCACTTCCCCCTCACATGCTCAGAAAATGGTGGCTTGCGAGTGTAAATGCAAGCACTGCTCATTCAGAAATATAAAGTCCCTTCTCATACAACTTTCACCAAAGTATTAGGGGTGTTGGATGGTCCAGTGGTTAGGATTCGGTGCTTTCACAGCTTTGACCTGGGTTTGATTCCAGTCAGGGAACCAAGAAGTCACTCCACCCTAAAGCCATGCAGGGTTGGGCCTGGTCAGTACTTGGTTGGGAGACCATCTAGGAATACCAGGAGCTGTGTGCTGTGGCCCACTGGAGAAGGAACTGGCAAACCTCTTAAGTATCTCTGCCATGAATACCAAGCATGGTATGTTGTAGTCCATGAGATCATGGAGAGTCGGACACGACTGAGCATCAAAGCTCACATCCTTGATGTTTCCAAGGACCAGCAGAAAAATCATTTGTTTCTAATTAAAAACATTGTCATATTTCAAACATATATATTTTTTCATTAGTGGTTGTTTCATTATTAACCTTACAAGATAAAAGTCTGTTGATAGGCACTGAGTGATAGGCACTGAGTTAGAAGACACCTTACTGAGTTGGTCTAGGCGAAGAAAACTAAAGTCTTAGATAAGGAGAGTCAGACTGCAAGGGGGATGGCCAGGGCTGTATAAAATACATGCAGGGCTGCCATCAAAATTCTTCGGAGCCAGAACAAATATAATAGCCAGTCCACTCCCCAACCCAACCCACGCTCATCACCCATAGATATATATACAGGTGAACAATAATATCTAACATTTATGCTGCATATATACTGTACATAGACACATTACAGTATAGCCTCGCTCCATATTGTGAATCACAGTGAAGTACATACTGACACTAGTTCATATACAGTCTCCAGTGGGTTTGTGCCCGTGTTTCAGGCACCTTGATCGAGATAAGCTATACTTTTCAAAGTTTTGCTGAAATGTATCCAGTGATACAAAAATAATAAAAACAAATCAAAGAAAATAGAAGGCCTAGCTTTCACTGATGCACTACATTAATGCTACAGAATATGTTGGCGCTTTAGAAATAAACGATAATAATTAACTGATAAACAGATTCATCACTAACCAGCTCTTGTTCAGCTAAACCTGAGTGGAGCAAAACAAACAATACACCAGTTTGTAATATCACTGACTTGTATAGTCTTTAGATGTCCAGGTCTCCACTCTTCTACAAGCAGTTATCAGCTGCAGACTGCTGTCTTACTGTGTCTTTCTCCAGGTCAGACGCAACTGCAAACAATCAGTCCTTTAGCAGCCCTTCCCATACTCCAGGAGCAGTCTTAGGCCAGGCCTGCTCAAGTGCAGCTAATAAATTGAGCAGGCAAGTTAACCCCTGCAGTCTTACTGGGGAGAAAGCTTTGCAGAGTCTGTGGCTCACATGAACCCTTTGGATAACTCTGTCAGAATACATTTAAAAGAGCAGATTACACAACATCATTGCACAGGTTACAGGCACCTCAGCACATAATATAAATGTCAGCAAGCATGGCCCCCCCTTCCAGGACGAGACCCTCACAAACCCCCCCCCCCCCTCCCCCGCCAATGGCTCTGAATACATGAATGATTATTTTTATTTGTATATGTCATAAAACATATTGCCCTTTATTAATGGAGGAGGAGCTACTGGAGGTAGAGCACGTGCAAATGCACTGGGCCCCACCACAAGCTAGGCACCCACTGTTACTGGCAGAATTCTGGAGTAAAGGGGAACTCTTAATTTATTAGGGGGAGAAAAAAGGGTGAATTCTAGGACCTCAGGGGTTCCCTCCCCCTGATGACGTCAGAGTTTGTTGACGAAACCAACGTCGGGTTGGTTACCTCTCTTGGTCAGTTTTGATTATGCCATAAGTTTCAGGAGATTTCTCCTCAGGATACACTATAAAGTGATGTCTGAATCTAGGTGTGTGTTTCTCTTTTTTTATGAAACATTTAATATTTTCTGCTAATCTTGAGTACATTCTGACTTTTATAAGATTTTTAACTACCCCAATCCATTCCTAGGTGCCCCCATCCAACCTGCTTAGCAGGCACCATCTATGTAATTGTTATTAATACAATAGTGTATCTCTATCAGCAGAGGTAAATTGGCTGAAATACATATAGTCAAATAAAATAATCTTGGTTATGTGAGACTGTATTTAGTTCAGGGATACAGGACGTGGGACCCCACACTACCCTGCCCTGGAATAAGCTCATAATCCCTTCTCTATTGCAGCCCTCTTGACATCCAAATGCCCAATTTATCAGGCTTAATCCATCTGTGTATTTATATAAAAAGAAACAATTAAATACCCCAATCTCATATGAAATAGCTTCTGCTAAAGAAAACACAGTGCTGGAAAACTCACAGAATTGTTTGAGGACACACACAGACCCCAAACACAACCGTTAAACATTGGCTTCTGAGAGCTTAAGCAAAATATTCTGAATATTTAAAAGTCCATTGTGTTTGGGAATTCACATAAAGCAATGTCGTTCATTAATAGGATGAATAAAGTATCAACGGAGACCTGTTTTTTTGGGGCACTGCAGATGACTTTCAAGAACTTTTCAGTTTATTGTTAAAAAAAATGTATCTTTAGTAAACAAACTTTACATTGAAAATAGCTGTTTACCCCTCATTTTTATGCTGTAGTTCCTCCCATCTTTTATTAGGTGTTTTAACAGAGTGCACTACCACTTCCGGATTCCCTTGTGGCCCAGTAGTTAGGATTTGGTGATTTCACTGCTGCGATCTGGGTTTGATTCCAGTTAGGGAACCAAGGGGTCACACCACCCTGAAGCCATGTAGGATTGGGCCTGCTCAGTACTTTGATGAGATAACATCTAGGAATACCAGGAGCTGTATGCTGTGGCCCACTGGCAACCCACTCCAGTATCCCTGCCATGAATACCAAGTGGATCAGCATGGTGTGCGCTCCATGAGGTCATGGAGAGTTGGACATGACTGAACGACACAAACGCACACACTACCACTTCCCTGTAGTTGCCTCATCTATGCACAGTGCAGCAGTCAGAGTAAATTCTGCTACAACAGCTAATCAGGTATTTCCAGTGTACGTTTTATCACAAAAGATCAGCTTTTTTAACTTCTATTAACTGAAAAGTTGTTTATATTGGTTTTTATTACTTGAAAGTTATGACTATTACAATGATATTTTAACACACTGAATTTATATACTTCACACAAAAAAACTACATTTGATAACAGGGAGAATGTTTTATGAAAAAAGTTATAAATATATGAGAAAAATTTATTAAATAAGGCATGTTTATTTTTCAGTTTTTCAATAAAAATACTATTTTGGCATTTTTTGGTTGTTTAAAATGAATTTTAGCAAGGTTGCTGAATTAATTTAATCTTCCCCAGTTAACTGTGCTATAACATTTACACTTCACGTAATTCTAAAAAAAAACAGAGTTACATATTCTCACTTTCTGGGGCCTCCCCTTTCTCTCTTTTCTCCTTCATGAGAGCTGCCTTTACATACAGCTCCACAAAGTAGGAGCTTCAAACTACCAGTGTTTCATGCTGGTCAGACACGCAGCAAATCATCATGGCAGCTGTCATGAGAGAGAACAGGTGGATAGAGAACGCCTCCTGAAAATCTGTTACTCTTGGGACTTCTTAGACATAAGTTGTGTAGATCTGCCTTCTTCAGTAGGGCTTGATAATGCTGTTATGGCCAAATCTACCTAGCAGATCGTTCAGGTTCTTTTTGGTCCCTTCACCAAGGTAGCCAATGTCTGTCTCTAAATCCCCTTCCTTGGATGCAGCATATAAAAATATGCACACAGGATCAGCATACAAAATCAGGAACTGCTTTTATTGCTGTTGAAATTCATAGCAGGTCCAATAGATGTATATTTAACTTTGAGCTGATAACATAGTTTGTGGGCCTTCTGGATTTTGTATAAATTGCTTATAGTAATAATGAAAATATTTATTCTGCAAGGCATCATAACATCCTAACATCCACTTCACTAGTTGTATAGAGCCATGGCAGCTCTTATCTTCTCTTATCTTCTAGATATCTTGTTCCATATACATATTGATCTATGCAGAGACAGTGATATCTGCGACTTCACTTTATGAAGTCTTGAGAAAAACTGACTAGAGATGAAACTTTCAGTTTGAATATAAACTGCATCCTGGAGAGTGGACATAGAATCTAACATCATGAGGTAAACGTTGTTGTTGTTTAGTCGTTCAGTCATGTCCGACATCGATGACCCTATGGACCATAGTAAACTGGGTACATCTTGTGTCTCACTATGCCAATCCATAAGGTTTTCATAGCCAGTGGACCGCGATTTGTCTAGTCTCCCTGCCCATCTTGGATGACCTTACATGGTATAGCACACAACTTCCGTGTATACAAGCCCCCTTACCACGACAAGGTAACGATCCAGAAAAGGGGGGGGGGGGGGGGGGTGGAGGGTAAACATACATAGGGTAAACATATTAACTATAAAACAACTACTGAGCCTAGTCCCTACGCGTGTGGTCAGACAATGTACAATTTTCCCATCTCCAACCACATAAATAAGAGTCCAGATATTGCTAGCTACCTCAAGTCATAATGTGGCCAGAGTAATGGCCTGTTTTAAAAATCTTGATCCATACAGGGTCCAAAAGGGGCTGGTGGTCAGGGGGATCATGACATAAGTGAAGAGTACATTTCCCTGGTGGTTCAGTGGTTAGGATTCAGTGCTTTCACCGCTGTGACCTGTTTTTTTTTTCCAGTCAGGGAACTAAGTGGTCACACCACCCTGAAGCCATGCAGGGTTTGGGATGGTCAGTACTTGCATGGGAGACCACCTAGAAATACCAGGAGCTGTATGCTATGGTATCTCTGCCATGAATACCAAGTGGATCAGCATGGTGGGTTCTGGTCCATGAGTTCACAAAGAGTTGGACACAACTGAGCGACACAAACACACACATTTCATTGAGGGATGAATGACTTGTTCTAGTTAAAACATTTATTTAAAATATAATTTAAAATATAAAAAAAAACTTAAGAGCCCAATTAAGGTTTATAGTACCACCTACCCATTGTTGAATCAGCCCTCATACTTCTAGAAACCCGCCCCCACCTTGTAAGGCTTATTTACTCTGTTTTTGTGTAGTATTACCTCGTTTCTTGTCCACTTTGACCTTGTAATTTTGCTCTCAGTTGGAAATGTAATGCAGAGTGAATAAGATAATGGTGTTTACATAGACTTTAAGTGGAGTGACATTATAGTCAAGCAAGTGTCACATCACCCTAAGTGAAGGGAGGCTTAATTACCATAATCCTGTGACTGCTAAGAACCTGCAGCCATGTGTAGCATAGTAATGCAGTGTTCTGCATGTTCCATTAAATCATCTTAAGGTGTCGTCTATTAATTCCCAGCCTTGTTTATCACATCCAGTACAAACAGGCTGTTTGTTGCAATAGGGGTTGGAGAGTTCATGCCAGTCCTGAGATGTGTGGGGAGAGTCTTCTTATCATGGGCCAAACAGCGGTCATTTGTTTTGTATATATGTATATATATATATATATATATATATATATATATATATCACAAACAAATTATAATTAAATACATCTTCAAAATCTGCTGCTGATTTCTACTCCACTCCACAGTAGGGCCAGGTCTACTAAAGGTGAAGAGCTGAACAACCCCCTACATGCCTGTTTAATTTCTAAAGCGGATAAGTATTAAGGATTGACGTGTCAAAGAGTTTTCCGGTACTTACATATGGCCCATGGACTCAGCAGCAGGTATTCGTGATATGTTGGCATGTCCAGTTCTGGAGAGGCCCACAGAGGCCTGTATTTGAGGATATCCTTTCTGTGCACAGGTGGGTCAATCAGGATGACTGAAGAAGCGATTCACTCCCCTATACGCAGCAGGGATATCCTTAAATCCTGCCCTGTGTGGGGCTCTCCTGGACCGAACTTGCCTACATCTGATATCCAGGGTAGCCAAAATGTCAACAGCGGTCAGTTGTTTTCTATATGCTTTTCTAAATAACTAAACAAAATATTGGGCAAACCATTTTTATAGAGCAAACATGTCAGCACAATTTAGTTCACGTCACAGTAAAGATCTCCTAAAATCATGCTGAAATACTTTTTGAATTTTGAAATAACATGCATTTTTCACTGAGGAATCCAATAAAGTAAAGTCTGTGTTTACATGAGTCACAGACTGCCCACTGCCTTGCAGCTCCAGCTCTGTGTAGTGAGCAAAAGAAAATAAAATAGAGTTAATCTTTAACAAATATATCTGTGCAGAGCATGGAATGCTGGAATCACCTAAACAATTCAGTTATGGGTCAACAGGTCAGTCCAGGGATTTTTTTTTTATCAATCACTGTCTTCACCCTGTGACTCGACTGTCTCTTATTATAGATGCAGCAGACAGTATGTAAAGTGAGACTTGTATGTAAACAGACTTAAAGGTTTAGATTTTTTTAGCTGTAATTAGAGTATTTTAAAAAACAGATAATTTTAACATACAATCTTGTGCTCTTTCACAGCATGAAGAGCACTTACAGTGAGGTAAATGGCCCTTTAAACACAAGATTTACTTTTTCAGATTCAATTATTGTTTACTGTGTTGTTCCATTTTCTTTTCTGAACTGTTTATATCTGCTGCTTTCTCATTAGGATGTTAACTAATGAGACTCATATTAGTCCTGTGGAAAGCAATGCCAGTTTTAGCTGCTACATTCACATTCTATTTCCCCATACTTTATTCAGCACTTGACAAAAATTGGTAATATTGATAATTGATAATAATAGCAATTAACTGAATACTATTTCTGTAATGAGTTTAGCGCAATGGTGGGCAAGTTCCGTCCTGGAGGGCCATACACAGGCCTAGATTTAAGGATATCCCTGCTGCGTACAGGGGGAAACTATAGCTTATTCAGTCATCCTGACTGACTCACCTATGCACAGAAAGGAATATAGGCCTGTGTGTGGCCCTCCAGTTTATCCATATAGGAGCATAACGCCCCCATTAACAAAATGCCTTAAAAAGACAATGTCACCCCAAACAAAAGTTGGTTTCATCTTAAAAAGCATGAAAAACTGGCTATATATTGTACTAGCCTTTCTTCTGTACAGTAAATAATTCCTGAGAAATACAGCATTATTTTGCAGCTGCATAGCTCAGCATAGAAAAAAATGGATAATATTACATAAAACCATTTTACATCTTTTAAGGAATGATCTAAAAAAATAGATTTTAGAGATTTTTACAAAAGCAACAATCCTGCATTTTTCTGATTTCGAAACCTTAGATTGCTATTATTTTCTTGCAACCCTTTTGTAATGTAAATACATTATACATGTCTGTGCATTCCCTGTAATAATAAGTAACCGTATACCAGTTTTCTGTTTAAATATAGAATTTGCTGAATGTGTTTCTGCAACAGGTATTCCTTTTTACTGCTTTGTTAGTTATGTACTGTCATTGTTCAGTCATTCAAGTGTGTCCGGCTCTCCGTGACCCTGTGGACCACAACACACCAGGCACATCTATCATTATGTCTTGCACTTATCCATAAGGTTATATTGGCAAATATGCTGGAGTGGGTTGCCAGTTCCTTCTCCACTGGATTGCAATTTGTCTGACCTCTCCTATGACTTGCCCATCTTGGGAGACGCTACATGGTATAGCTCACAGCTTCATTGAAGTACACACTCCCATTCACCACTACAAGGTAGCGATCCAGAAGAGAGTATAGCCATTAGTTGCCTATATAATATAAATATAGATCGGCCTTCCCTGGCATGGGCACAGTTATTGGTGATATGTCCTACTTAGTAAGGTTTTTCTTTGGCATTGTTTCTGACTCTCTGTTACCTTATGGACCATCACACACCAGGACATCTTTATGTCCATGGTCATGCTGATCCACTTGGTATTCATGGCAGAAAAACTGGAGTGGGTTGCCAGTTCCTTCTCTACAACATAAAGCTCCTGGTATTCCTAGGTGGTCTATCATCCAGGAACTGACATGGCCCAACCCTGCATGGCTTCAGGGAGGTGTGACTGGAATCAAACCCTGGTTGCAGTGGTGGTTGCACCGAATCCTATCCACTGGACCACCAGGGAACCCTTTACCAGTTTAGTTATCCCTTACCATGAAACATATTAGGATTTTAAATAAAAAATGTTAGAGATATAAATGACTGAAGCCTTTGGGTTGTGTACAAATCCTTTAGAAAATGATATTTTGGGGAGGGGGTGATGCCCAGTAGGTACAATGTTCCAGAGGAGCGATGCTTTATCTTATCATCCACTGGATGAATGTAGATTAATTTGGTGTCTGACAGATGACAAGCTCAGATAAATCACAGAGAACCATGAAAACCATTACAGATACATTGTGAATACTATTAAATGCTGCTTAAACAGGGGATGGAATCAGATTATTGTATACTGGGCATTAAAGGAGCACACGTGTTTGTCATTAAGGGACATGGACGGCTACCTGTTTTTAATATTAACATAACCTATTAAATATTTATTTGCATATCTAAACATCATTTTATCAACAAGGGTTTAAAGCTGTTTTTACTGGGACATTCCAAATAGCCCCTGCAAAGGTATGCCCCCTATATCACATGTATGCAATGTTTCTAGATGTAATAACTAATTACAGCCTATCTTTCAACAGCATGTTGTTTAAATGCTGCTGAGAGACTTTTTGTGATTGGCTAGTACACCTATTACTATAGAAACATTGCATGCTTTAGGTAGTTTGTAGGGACTATTTGCAGAAATGTCACATAGCTCCAGATCATTCATAGATTAATAAGCCTTGCCACCATAGTACTATAGAAACCTTGTATGCTTGAGTTACAGGGGACAGACCGTTGTAGGGACTATTTGGAAGGTTTCAGTGAGTAAAAACAGAGTTTTGTAGTTTGAACTTAAAGGGGCATGGAATATTTCTGGATTTCACTAGGAATATGCAATAATTTACCTATGTATCTATTTACTTTTATTGACTTTTCAAGAAGTGCTTATAAGCAGTTTTTTTTCCTGCCTACAATCATACATTTTATACCTGTTTGGGTCTGCCCTCTGTAGCTTATGCACCTTGTGAATACACAGACTCTGAAGTATAGTGTTTCAAATTAGCCAATCAGTGACCTCTCTCAGGTAACATGTTGCAAAATGGTGTCACTGATAGTTTCCTATGAGACAGGGCGATTCCTATACTTAGAAGCACACTGTCTCCATGAGCTGCAGAGTGGAGAAACCAGTTTGGGTTTATTTGTAAGATTTTAGGCTGAAAAATCAGAGCTTTTAAGCACTTCATAATAAAATGAAGTATATAAAACAAAATAGATATATAGGTATATTATATTCCTAATGAGATCCAGAAACCTTCCAACTCCCATTAATGCCCTTCTTTTTATTGGGGATGCAATACTAACATTTAAAAAAAGACACTGATATATGCAATGTTATTTAAGCATGTAAAGGTTGCTGGTAATTCAGAGTACAATAGTAAATACTGTTGCATTTGGATCTGTTATATTAATAATGCAGTACACAAATTAAGGGATCTGCTCATTCCTACTTGATATGTGTATTCATTAAATAGGTTGGGACTTAAAGGGACATAGAAGACAATTGTTTTTCTGCATTTGGAAGAGCATGCTTTAAACATTACCAAAGTTGTGTTTTGCATGAATAAAAGATATATGGAAGTTTCCCTTTTTTATCTGTTTCAAATCTAGCTACTTATATCAGAAACATACATTACATTGAGTCTTCCTATATTGGTACCCTGTACTAACCAATAGAAAGAGTGCATTCAAATATTTTTTCAAGCAAACAGCAGCACATTGTAGAAATTCTGCCTGAGCTTCTTCCTTCCAGGGAGGAGAGAGGTTACATAGTTACATAGGCCCTCATTCAATTGCAATTTTGCAAATTGAATACGGCTCTAAATAAGCACATCTTATATATTTTTTAAAGAAGTTTTTAGTTATTAAGCATCTATCCAAAAGCACGGTTTTCACTAACTAAAAACTTCGTTAAAAAATATATATTATGTGCTTATTTAGAGCCGTATTCAATTTGCAAAATTGCAATTGAATGAGGGCCATAGTAATTAAGGTTGAAAAAACACTTTCAGTCCATCAAGTTCAACCTTTTAAGGTCTCCTCTGATCTGCAATATGCAGATTAGTTATTAATTTATTAGTTGTTAATTAATTGTTAATTAATTATTAATCAACAAATGATTTATTTATGTATTTGTATTAATAATTAATTGATCCAGAGGAAGGCAAACAGAAAAAAAAAAAACAAGTGAAGCATAGCCAATCATTTTAAAGGGAAACAAAAGGTATTCCTTCCTGACAACAGATACTTGCGATCGGACTCCTCCCTGGATCAATACTCTCTATCTAATTATCCAGGATAACCCTGAATTCTCTTTTTAATTAGAAATAAATCCATTCCCCTTTTAAAGTTATCTATTGAATCCGCTTTCACTACCTCCTGTGGTAGAGAATTCCACAGATTAACCACCCTTACTGTGAAGAACCCTTTTTTTTCTTTATGGTGTAACTGTTTTACTTCTAACCTCAAAGGATGTCCCCTTGTCAGTTGACAACTTCTTGGCACAAAAAGCTCCCTTGACAAATCTTTATGGATCTATTTATATAAGGTAATCATATCTCCTCTTAGATGCCTTTGTTCTAGAGAAAATAAGCTTAATTTTGGTTAGCTCTAAAATTTGGGTAGCTCTAAAATGTCCTTTTTATGAAGTGTTGCCTATCCCTCATAAATCCATGCTGACTCCTAGCTATAATCCTGTTCAAATATACATATTCTTGTATATTGTCCCTTATTAACCCTTCGAAAAGCTTCCCCACTACAGAAGTGAGGCTCACTGGTCTTTAATTCCCTGGATTTGCCCTTGCTCCCTTTTTAAGGTGTTCAGTGAAATCAAACGATTACACATCCCATTTGCTGCAGAGGCTGAATACTGATACTTGCTACAATGTTGTAGCTGACTCTAATTGGCCAAAACAAATTGTGAATTTTATGCTAATTTCTCTTGGGTTTTCAGGTGCATTCCTTCTAAAAAAAACGTCTAGAAAACAGAAGACATTTTGCCAACTTTTGGTAGATTTATTAATGTTTATGTTGGCATTTTTTCAGGCAAAAGTATTTTCGCATACATTTCTGATTCTCCTCTATCAGATGCATTCATAATCCATGAAACTTATATATACCTTTACATAAAGTATGTTTAAGCTTCATCGAACCCATCAGGAAGTGCACAGAGCATATGTGTGTCTGTAGATCTCATTCGCACACAAGTTTAAGTCATACAGATCAACTAGTGCTCATTGGCTGACAGGGGCAAGCCCCCCAATTAAATAACTTTTTTTTTCTGCTTTGAACAAAATGCTTTCAATGTCCCCTTATTAAAGTTCAAGAGGGAAGCATAAGGGATAAAACGTGTAAGAGAATAAAATAAATTATTTGTACGGCATTTGTGCTATACAGAAATGCTGGTGGATGACTGGAATAGCCTTAGGGGAGTAGTAGGGAGACATTCAGTAAAGGTGTTGACTAGAAATGCTTTGTGGTTTTTATATTGTGAAACTCTGTGTTCCTATGGGAATATGAATGGTGTCAGGGTAAGGGAGCTCATCTAAAGGGTAACCTCTCAGTGTACACCGTAACATATCATTCACATGCTCAATATTGTCAACCCGCTCTATAGATCATTAGTCAGACCTAATATAGAATACCATGTCCAGTTCTGGAGACCGGATCTTCAAAAGGGTATAAAAAAAATTAAGGAAAACTCAAAAGTGGACGAATAACATGGTGCATGGTCTAAAAGACAGAATGTGTATCTCATAAGGAAGCAGGGAAAAGGCTAATATGATAGAAACCTTCACATACATCCAAGAATGTAATAAAATTCAGTGGGGAAGTGATATCCAGAAAAGAGAAATGCAAGAACAAAAGGTTGATAAGAGGGGGCAAACGTAATTAGGGAACTTAAAGCATATTTAAGCCACATTAAAGTAAATAGAAGGGATTGACTAGGTGGGTCTTTTGGTTCTTATATGCTGTCAAACATATGTTTTTATTTTTCCCCTGCTAGCTGTAAAGTCTTTATTTTTTTGTTTGAGTCTAGACTAAATATACTTGCCCAGTGGGGTTATAGTTGAATCCAGACCTGTTGGAGTAAAAGTATCTGCAGGGCCATTCAATATTGTCAAGTATAGCTGCTGTGCTACTGTAAAACCTACTTATATAAATCACCTGTAATCTCTATAAATACTCTGCTCACAAATAGAGAGATCTGTTGCCCAGTCATATATAATAAAACACTGGAGCAGTTTATGTAGCTTTGTGGTACTTAACAATGGCAAAGGAGCATGTTTTAAATGGGCATACAGTGCGCATGTTTTAAAGGTACATACAATGCACATGTTTAAAAGAACATGTTTTAAACGTTTGCTTCAATAATACTGCAGATGTTTAAAAAGATACTGGAATGCAGCTTTGCAGCACTGTTAGGACCTCCCTCTGAGAAACTCTGCCTTAGGGGTGTCAGCTACAGCTAGTCATTGGTATATGTTGCTTTGATCCCAAGTTTTCCAGAGGGACTATTTTTTTTTGCTTTTCCCCCTTTTTCTAAAGACCTCCTGAATTCGGTGGAATTTTACAATGGAACCAAGCTTCAAATTGTGCCACAGTGACATACATTTCAGGCTTAATTTGGCATGCAGAAATGTCACATAGCTCCAGATCATTCATAGATTAACAAGCCTTGCCGCCATAGCAGCTGCGTCATGTCTGTGTGTATTCCTTTTTATTTTATCTATCTATCTATCTATCTATCTATCTATCTATCTATCTATCTATCTATCACCATCCTTCAGTCTATCTTATCTTGTTATTTTGTCTGTCTTTATCTATCTATCTATCTATCTATCTATCTATCTATCTATCTATCTATCTATCTATCTATCTATCTATCCCCATCCTTCAGTCTATCCTATCCTTTTATTTTATCTATCTATCTATCTATCTATCTATCTATCTATCTATCTATCGATCTATCTATCCCCATCCTTCAGTCTATCCTATCCTTTTATTCTATCTATCTATCTATCTATCTATCTATCTATCTATCTATCTATCTATCTATCTATGTATCTATCTATCTATCTATGTATCTATCCATCCATCTATCTATCTATCTATCTATCTATCTATCTATCTATCTATCTATCTATCTATCTATCTATCTATCTATCTATCCCCATCCTTCAGTCTATCCTATCCTTTTATTCTATCTATCTATCTATCTATCTATCTATCTATCTATCTATCTATCTATCTATCCCCATCCTTTAGTCTATCTTATCTTGTTATTTTGTCTCTTTATTTATTTATCTATCTATCTATCTATCTATCTATCTATCTATCTATCTATCTATCTATCTATCTATCTATCTATCTATCTATCTATCCCCATTCTTCAGTCTATCCTATCTTTTTATTTTATCTATCTATCTATCTATCTATCTATCTATCTATCTATCTATCACTATACATATAAATACAATATATACAAAAAGTTCAGCTATAATTACAGACAGGAATATTTCTATCCATACGCGCTCATTATTGCAGCAACAACTTGTGGGAGCCCGCTACCTCCTAAAAATATGTTACCCTAGGCCTTGGCCTTGTTGGCCTCGACAGATCACATCTACCCTCACAATGCAGAGATTACTTTAATTCCAGCCCTATCCTCATGATCCCAGAGGAACTTTCCAGCAAACTCTTCCTTGTAGTAACCATGGGTGATGCGCAATTTGGTTTCCATGGTGTCACCTCATAAATCATCAGTCATTATTAGCCATTATTATAAACGTGACGGCCTCATACCGTCTTTGTAACCTGATTTGCATGTGGGCTTCTGTACAGTTTACTTGTGTACGGCCTGGTGATGGTAAATCGTATCTCTTTGATTTTTAAACACTTTATTTAATTTTTTTTATGTTTAAACATCTGTATTTTTGCATTATTGAGTAATTTCTTCTGAATATATTTCTACACATGGACATAACATGAAATGGTAGAGAACGGAAAAAAATAAAGGCCTTGTGTTTCTATGGAGACCTAAACTGATCAATTTCCTGTCACTGTTTAAAAGAGGCCTCTCCTGTGGCCATAAATACTAATTACAAATGCAGGCCTTTTGCTAACATGTTCAGTTTACAGATTAAAGAGGTTCATGCCTAATTTATCATTTAACATGTCCTCCCACATTTGTAGCACTGAACAGAGTGAATTATAATTTTAGCGCTTTACACAATTTTCAGCTTAACTTCACTAATTAGTTTTGTAGGTGCACCGATTAAAAATGCTATATCAGCTTCATACACCAGCAGCACATTCCAGGAAAGACAAATGAGGCCTATGGTTTATATATGCTGTATATACAAGAAAAGCATTAAACTAATGTAACGCATTACAAAATAGGAAAAATATGTTAGTGTATTTGTTTGTTTCCCACTATCACGCACCTTAGCATCTGGGCATTTTTTTTTACTTTTAAAATAATTATTAATGTATCTTATTCTGTAATCACCTATTTAACAGGAAGTTGGACATCTGGCCCAGGTTCTATGTCCAGTGCAGCTAAAGCTTGACCTGGTGCAGACTAACAGCCTTATTAAATTGTGATTCGGCCAATTGAATAGGGCTCTATATATTTTTTTTACAGAAGTTTTTAGTTAAAGTTTTAGTGAAGACCTTGCTTTTGGATAGAAGTTCCTTAACTAAAAACTTCTGTAAAAAATATATGCTCTGTGCTTATATAGAGCCCTATACAATTGGTCGTATTGCAATTTAATAAGGCTGTAAATGCCGCTCTGGCAACGTGGCTGGAATCATTAACCCTTATCGTGCCCCTAAGTAGTTTGGCCAATGTGACTGCTAAACAACAATTTGCAGTCATCATTATGGACAGCGGTAGACTGCTGGTGCAGCAGGTACAAAGCACTTTGGCTCACAACAAGGGTTGGGCCCTCTTCTACCTGGAGTAAATGAAGTATTTTAATTATCAGGGGAGAGGGGCAGATAATTATTTTTTTTAAAAAAATGATCTGATTGCCCTAAGGATATTTATTTTGTCCTTCTTCGAAGCTATATCTAATAATACTATTAGTAAAACATGTGAGAAAAAGAGAGGGAGGAAGTTCCCTTCTGGAATATATATATATATGTATATATGTATGTATATGTATATCATTTCTTTAAATATACGTATATTATAAAATCAGATGTACTAAAGCACTGGTGGGCTGTTGAAGAGGGGCATGGGACATGGGAATCTAAATATATGCAGTATATATATATATATATATATATATATATATATATATATATATACCTAAATACACCCATGGGCTGTTATAGCAGTAAATGTGTTAACAAGGCTACAAGACCATCCACTAATTGAATAATCTTAAAACATTTTATTGGCCAGAGATATATCAAATCATCAGTGATCATTTCTAGACCTTGATTACACTGTGTCCTCAGCTCTTCTTCATTGTAAGATTGACCCCAGGGGAAGATATTTTATTCATTCTTGAGTAATATCGGTGATGTCAGAGCTGCTCCAGGCAGCTCCTCCTTGTTTTCGGATATACAAAAGGCGTTTCTTCCCAGATCTCTTGTTAAAACAAAAAATGATAAAGCCATGGCAAGTAAGCCAGTTTTTATAACTCTCCTGGGACCAGAAGCCAACTGCTACCGAGCCTGGCAGCTGCCGTTCTGCACTCTAGGGGCTTGGTACGCCGGTTTGCAGGCTGCATTCACAGGTGCTCCCTGCCATCCTAGCACCAGATCACTGACTTTACAGCATTAACACAATGTCAAGGTTAAACTGTAATGCCTTTATTTCATGGAAAACCTTGGTTAGCTTCAAACAATAAAAGCATGATTTGCTGCTAGAGTACAAAGCTACACATGCATTGATCAGGATAACATTGGTAAATACCACCTCTTCTGTGAGGTTATTACATCTATCCACAACTCCCTCAAAGTACAGTAATTACAGTAGGAAATGACTACCTTCAGTCTATCCTTATTCTTCTATCTATCTATCTATCTATCTATCTATCTATCTATCTATCTATCTATCTATCGTATAGAGAATGCCTTTGCAAAACAAGTTTAAAATTATTAAACTATCGAAAAGTTCCACAGCCTGTCTTCAACAGCCCTTTTGTTTACAGCTGCCTTTTTAGCTTTGCATAGAGTTTTGCATAGATTTTCAAGCCACAACTGTTTCAGTAGAGATCTAGAAACTACTTCTTGAATTGATGACAATTTTATGATCACTAATGAAATCATCCAGCTTGGAGAGGGACAGGCAATTCCTAGGCCCCTGCGGAATTTTGCAACGCAACTCAAGGTAAAACATGGCAGCCAGCATCACAGCTTAACGAGAAACAGATAGCCTGTCTGAGCCTCAGCAAGCAGCTTTATATAGCCCTCTAAATAAAGAAAGTGCTGGCTTTATTAGCTTATTGTTTGGCAGGGAAAGAGTGTGTTTAGGAAAATTGGAACATGATGGACAGGTTCTCGCTATTACTCAACCTTCCCTTTGCACTGACTACCTCTTTACACCACTGATGGGTCTGTACACTCCACCACAATCATCTTTCCAGTGGAAGTGTAGGGTCAAGCACAGTAAATGAATTTAAGCATGGCTAGGATAGGGAACCAAGAGATCACACCACCCTGAAGCCAAGCAGTGCTGTGCCTGTTCAGTACTTGGATTGGAGACCACCTAGGAATACCAGGAGCTGTATGCTGTGGCCCAGTGGAGAAGGAATTGGCAACCCATTCCAGTATCTCTGCCATGAATACCAAGTGGATCAGCATGGTGTGTTGCGGCCCATGAGGTCAAGTAGAGTGGGACACGACTGAGCAACACAAACACACACAGGATAAGTATAATGCTGGACTGAGTTTTAATTAAACCAGATATATTAAGGTAGATAGAATGGACAAATATAAATAACTTTGTTTTAGATGGTGTATATTGAGGATTATCCCCTTCTGGATTGCTACCTTGTCGTGGTGAAGGGGGTAGTGTACTTCAATGAAGCTGTGAGCTATACCATGTAGGGTCACTTAAGAAGGTCAGGTCATAGCAGAGAGGTCAGATAAATTGCAGTCCACTGGAGAAGGAACTGGCACCCCACTCCAGTATCTTTGCCAAGAAAACCTTATGGATGGGCACAACCAGTCAGAAGATATGCTTGGCGTGCTGTGTCCATATGGTCACAGAGAGTCGTACATGACTGAATGCCTAAACAGCAATAAATTGAGGATCATAGGGATTAATTTGGTTAGGGAGAGGACACAGTGGGCTGGGTAACTGGTTCTAATGCTTTGTGCACCATAGGGTGGCATGGACGGGTTGTATAACTGACACAAGCCTATGAATAAACAAACTCAATGAGAAATTCAAGCAATCTACACAAACACGTTCTAAAGTGCAGCTTCCCGCGGCAGGCGTAAAGCAGAGTCATTACTTCTCTGGGATGGAAAATAAACGATTGTGACAGAGTCAGTGTAGGGCGCTGTGATGTATGACGAGTGCCGGGACGCTGGCTGATAACCTATAGGGTGACACGGTTATCACTGCTCAGCAAGAGATATAACACTCCGTTACTGTCACGGATTAGCTCACGTGGTGATGTTCCCACTTCAAAATCATGCTAAATACAACCTGTCAGGGGAAGGGAACCTTTCTGTACATATTTCAGATATAAACATCTCATTTCTGCTTTTCCCCAGTGCAATCTCTATCTCGCCAAAGCTTCCCCTGGAGTATTTTCCAGCACTTGGATGCCACCAGCAGCCAATTAGCGATTTATCACAATTAATTGTTTGTGGATATAAAAAGCTAAATGATTATAGCTTTTATTTGCAGGCAGGCATTGTCACAAATGTCATCCGAATTTCTCAAATGCAAGTCCTAATTGTTCAATAATTCAGAATTTGATAGTTCGAGGGATTTTGGAATATAGAAGCAGATGTTTAGTGTTGGAATTATCTGCTAAATGATTGCCAATCTGTTTGTGTTATTTCAAACATTTAATGTGAAAAAGATCTATATTGGTAATTTCAGTGTTTTTACAATAGTTTGCTTGTGTGTGTGTGTCATGAATATGTTTAAATTGACACTTAGGAGGTTCCAAATACAATATATTATAAAACTACAAGAACTTTATCAATTGCATGTTATTCAAAATATTGCATTGAAATTTGCAATTTTTATCTGTCAAACAGGCTTTCTGAACTACCTACTAGGCACAAACTGATATTTCTTGCTAATGGGAGATTATTGCCAGTAATTGTAATTACTGTTTGGAGCTCTGAATCAAATATCTTCATTATAAAACTGGGGGCAAAATAAAAGTTTGGACATGCTCAGATATCTGGGAGTAATTTATATAAGCAACCTTATCACCTCATGGAGTTTGAGCATGCCCAGACTATTATAGGCAAACACTGTGTCACATTTAAAGTTGGTGGTTTAGCGAAGTTGTATAATCCAATTAAAAAGGCATTTTGTAAACTAAAGGCTGTATGGTGGCAAATTAAGAGACTGTGAAGCTTGCCGCTCAAACATGGCTGTAGCATGTTACATTGCTTTTCAGGTAAATACTGATATTTGATGATTTTTTTAATGTCAAATTTTCTGCTAGATATTTGAAATGTCAAGTTTTATACAAATTGTTCGCTGCCATTAAGTTTTCTTCAATTTTTGTTGTGATTAAGTTTTGAAAACTAAGATTAAATCAGTGCAGAAATAGCTGCAGAGCTGAGTGTTTGTTGCACCTCCAGCCTGATATGTTACTTGAAACAATCTTGAGAGCATATCTATCGGATGCTCATTATTTGTTGTATGTTGTTTAGCTACCTTTTTGGGATTTGTGTACCTCAGTGAAGCTGTGAGCTATGTCATGTATGGTCACCCAAGATGGGCATGTCATAGCAGAGAGGTCAGGCACATTGCTGTCCACTGGAGATGGAACTGACAACCCACTCCAGTATCTTTGCCAAGAAAACCCTATGGATAAGCACAAGCAGAGACATAACAATAGATATGTCTGGCATGCTGTGGTCCATAGGGTCATGGAGAGTCGGATACTACTGAACAACAACAGTCCTGCATGCCAAATTATGTATTATGTACCGGCTTTCAGGTATCCTTCAGAACATAACCATGTAGTAGGTTGGTTCCGGCAGCTGTGAAATGGGTCTGGAGAGAGTACTCAGACCAGATATTGAGTACGCCTAAAAGGATTCCCAGATAAGTGGGCTAAAGGCACAGTGTGGTACATATTGAATGCCAAGAACAAAAATCCATAGTGGAAGTGGGAACACTGAGACATTCTGATGGAAAACAGGTCTCCTGGACTGCTTGAGACATGTAGATGTTCTTCCAATGGTTCTCTTACCGTGGTGGTGGACGGGGGCCAATCGCCTTTCTACCCACCATAGCACACTTAGTGTCTGGTCTTTGACCTTGTGATAGTTCCTTGTACTTGGGAATCCTCAGCACTTCCATTGCTCAGTTTCTTTTCCGAGCTCTGGAGAATCAATCACTAACAAGTAAACAGAACAAGCAAGTTGTGTAGAAGCGCGAAGGTAAACATGAGGGACCCTGTTGAGCGTAGATTACATTATCACCACACAAAGCAGCACTTTTACACAGCTTTGTTTTATTATAGGACTCGGTCCCGCAGCAAGTCATTTTCCATTTGTTGTGAAAGAAACCACTTTAATGACTTTATTGTGCCGGGATGCATAAATAAAGAGCTTAGCGTGTTTGTATATATTTCTGACAAGCAGAGCCTGTCTCAGCAACATTTTAAATAAGGCTTTTTAGCGAGAGACTGATGAGAGATGCAAAAGAAAGAGACGGAGGATATAGGGAAGAGATGGTATAAGAAGATGAGACAGGTGAGAGAGAGGGAGAAAAAGGGAAGAGTCAGATGATATAGAAAGAGGTGGAATGAGAAGATGAGAAAAGCGAGAGAGAGAAAGAGTTGGAATTGGAGCATGAGGCGTGTGAGAGAGACAGAAAGAGACAGAGGCTATAGGAAGATATGGGACAAGAAGATGAGACAGGTGAGAGAGAGCGTATAGAAACACATGGAATTAGAAGATGAGACTGCTGAGTGAGAGGGAGAGAAAGGGAAGAGACTGATGATATAGAAAGAGGTGGGATGAAAAGATGAGACAGGTGTAAGAGAGAAAGAGCATATAGAGAGATGGAATTAGAAGATGAGATTGTGAGAGAGAGAGCGAGAGATAGGAAAGAGTCAGAGTGTATAGAAAGAGATTAGACAAGAACGTGAGACAGGTGAGAGAGAGCATATAGTAAGATATGTAATTAGAAGATACATCTGGTGAGAGAGAGAAGTACAGAAAGGAAAGAGACCAAATATAGAAAGAGATTAGATGAGAAGATGAGACAGAGCATATGGAAAGGAATGCTATTAGAAGATGAGACTAGTGAAGGAAAGAGACAGAGGATAAAGAAGGAAATGGAATGAGAAGATAAGACAGGTGTGAGGTCCCACTCCAACTTATTCAGAAAGTGGAGAGTGCTTATCCAGCCTGGAACATGATTTTTTTTTTAAAACAATAAATAATTTAAATGCACAGTACAAGTTTAATAAAGTTTATTTTCTTATCTAGCCCTACCTAAACTATTATTTAACACCTCTAAAGTAGTCCTTTAACATTGTTTTATTGTAAACATTTAAAGTAGCAGCAACTATTAAAGCCCATGTAAATTTGAGTTCTGATAACAAATAACTATAGTTGCAAATAATTATGTCATTTAGACAAGTTCAAAGGAATTAGGCTGGTAAAATCAAGATAAAATGAAAGTTAGGTGAAATGACTACTTGATGTGTCAAAATGACTTCCAAGCTGCTCTGAGAGGCCAGGCTGGTGGTTTGAGGAGTTTATCAAGACTCTCACCCACAATGTACCAATGTGGTGAGGAGTCTACCCAAACTCTCACCCACAATGTATCAAGGTGGTGAGGAGTCTACCCAAACTCTTACCCACAATGTACCAATGTGGTGAGGAGTCTACCCAAACTCTCACCCACAATGTACCAATGTGGTGAGGAGTCTACCCAAACTCTCACCCACAATGTACCAATGTGGTGAGGAGTCTACCCAAACTCTCACCCACAATGTATCAAGGTGGTGAGGAGTCTACCCAAACTCTCACCCACAATGTACCAATGCGGTGAGGAGTCTACCCAAACTCTCACCCACAATGTATCAATGTGGTGAGGAGTCTACCCAAACTCTCACCCACAATGTACCAATGTGGTGAGGAGTCTATCCAATCTCTTACCAACAATGTACCAATGTGGTGAGGATGCTACCCAAACTCTCACCCACAATGTACCAATGTGGTGAGGAGTCTACCCAAACTCTCACCCACAATGTACCAATGTGGTGAGGAGTCTACCCAATCTCTTACCCACAATGTACCAATGTGGTGAGGATGCTACGCAAACTCTCACCCACAACGTACCAATGTGGTGAGGAGACTACCCAAACTCTCACCCATAATGTACCAATGTGGTGAGGAGTCTACCCAAACTCACACTCATAATATATCAATGTGGTGAGGATTCTACCCAAACTCTCATCCACAGTGTACCAATGTGGTGAGGAGGCTACCCAAACTCTCACCCACAATGTACCAATGTGGTTAGGATTGTACCCAAACTCTCACTCACAATATATCAATGTGGTGACCATTGTACCCAAACTCTCACCCACAACGTACCAATGTGGGAAGGAATCTACCCAAACTCTCACCCACAACGTACCAGTGTGGTGAGCAGTCTACCCAAACTCTCACCCACAATGTAACAATGTGGCGAGGAGCATACATAAATTCTTACCCACAACGTACCAGTGTGAGTCTACCCAAACTCTTACCTGCTTAGTTCCTTTTAGCTTGTGGTGTATATATCCAACTCTGACAAATCAAACACAAATAATCATATAGCAATGATTTATGATATACTTAGCTCTGGCTGTTCAATCACACAAGGCGGAGGGACCTGACCAAATCGAACTCAGCAGGGTGGCAAGAGATAGAGAGAAAGCGAGAGGCACATTGCCTAGCAGATATAGTTTAATGGTTGGAGTCAAAGCCGCGTTGCAAGGTCCCCATAAACAGGAAGTTATAGCAATGATTATTGCACACTTTTTGCTGAATAAAGAAGCCTTAGGTGCCATTACAGGATGTGACAGTTACTATTATTATTATTATATTTTATTTAATTAGGTTCAGACAATGATAAATACAGATTAACATATAGGAAAGGAAGGAGGGCCCTGTCTTTGAGCTAGGAATCCAATGTCCATGGTGCATTCCCAAAGTACTTAGGATAAAAAATCGCAGACTTACAATCGGACAAGTAATTTTCTTTGATATAAACTTCCAATGACCATTTAAATCTTTAATGTATGATGTATCTCAATGCATCCACTCATTCCAAAAAAAATGTCTACCATATATATATATATTACTGTAGGCTGCTGCACGAAGCATTGAGCCCTTACCCTTTGCACCAGATGCACCTGCATTAGCTCTGTCCCTGCTCTGTATATAATCTATGAGTGTCTGAATGAACCCGTTATCAATGATCAAAGCCATAAGTCCACTATTATCAGGGAAAACATAGAGAATGGACTACAATTTTATACAGAAGGCCAGTATAATTTCCCAATTCTTGGTTAAAATGAGTATCTCTGTCAGTTTATGGCCACTTTTTATATTCCTTTTGATGGCTTTGCTCATTACATTTTATAGATGTCAGTCGCTATGTTATAATCTTTCTTACATTTTGTATTTTAACAGACTAAGCAAGATCAATTTTCTTTTATAGTGAGGCTTTTTTATTATACTGTACAGTAAATTAGAAAGCTTGCATCCTATTTCCCAAGGGGTATATCCCATTCTTTGTCTGTGTGCAGAATATTAGCAGATAAGGGGCTCACATTTTGTGTTTGTAGTTTCAGCTTTCCCTGCTGCAAATACCGTGGCACAATACAATACAATACAATATGTTGTAATATTTTTGGAAAAGCAAGGGATAAATAGAGATGCGTTCTTTTGCTAGTTATAGATATAATTAGGAGTCACCTAGAATCGTTATTTGTCTCTGTCATTACTGATACTTTGTGGCTGCTGCGGACTATCCTCATACAATTGAACACATTCTGCAGTCATACATTGTAACATGGAGCTTTTAAATCAATAGTGTCATTTAGAGGACTTTTGACTGATGTTATAAATAAATACTAATATAAATGGCGACCATTGTAACTTTCCTGCCATATGAAAATGTCAGTATTAAACAACCATATAACACTATAATCTATATTTATAAGTTTTATGACTAGCAGCACCTTTGTAATATATTCTATTTCTGTTGCATACCCTCTGCCCTCTTTTTAAAATAAAATATTGTTTAAGACAGAATAGTCCTAGTGGGTATTTGGGACTGTGCCCTCTCACTAAAATAACCTCTTAAAGGTATATGTAAGTTTCCCAGTTTTTACCTTTTTCCAACCTAACACATGCTACTTATATCAGACACACACATTATATTGAGTAATTCTATACACATACATATTTATTTTATTTAAAAATGTAACTTCACACCCACAGGGCTGCTTATATAGGCACAGTGTACCTACCAACCAAAACACTGGATTTGGGTACGGATTTTAACACTTTACTAAACATCAACCCAAGTGCAGAGATCTACAGAGCAGTGTCTGGCTCCTCCTGACACATCCCATGATTCTGTCCTGCACAAACTACCATCAGAGATTGATACAATGTTTTAGCTGTGATTAGCCAAAACAAATTATAAATTTTATGCTAATTTCATCAAGGAATTTTAACACTGGAAATCACCTGCTTGCAAACTCAAGAGATTTGGCAAACTTTAGGGTAAGTATAATAATGCTTATTTTGGTATTTTTCATACAAAAATGTTTTCATACACTACTGATTCTCCTCTAACATATGCATTCATAACTTAAATATTTAATCTAAAAGAATTTCTGAATTTTGCATCAAAAAATAAGGACATCTTATTTAATGCACACAGGAGGGAGAAAAAAGATCCTATTGTAGGGCACACCTGTTAATCCTAATCTTAGAAAGAAGAGAATAAACTAAATAATAAAACTTAACATTTAATGGTATTTAAAATCCTTCTTAAAATATAAGCACATAGGTAGCAGAGAGATAATAGTATTCAAATGGCAGTGTGGGTATCTATTGCACAAGAACAATCTGTCCTGGATGGACCAGCTATATACAAGCTATATACAATGTAAAGTGCTAATATTAGTCACTAATAAAGTGACTATCGTGCAAAAAAGTGCAAAGTATAAAGTGGCCAGTGCTAATAATGGAGAAAGTGCACAACAAATGATGTGCACCTATATAAGTGCTAGATAAATATAAATATAATGTATATAGCGAGTTATGCAGGCATAGAACAAAAAGATATAATACAGCTCAATTGCTGAAATTATTGAGGAGCCACTGTACCTAGTATTGAGGAATAAATGCCCCAACCTAGTGGAAAGTCCCAGAACTGGACAGCTAAATGAATATATAGCTGTTCTAGGGTAACAGTGTGGGCCAATCGAGGTGTGGACCCAATACTGCCTTAATAATAAAAATTGATACTGCGTGGTTCAACAGGATCCAATAAGTAAAGTACTGCCTTTCAAAACGTAGATATTAACTGGGTAGCTCAGTGCTGACCATCGGGGAAGGGACATTAAGCTATGGGCCTGAAGACAAAAACCACGCTGGCTCTCTGCTAAGCACGCCGCGGTCTAGACGCACAGCAGTGACGTCATCGACCCGCGACTGCCATCCTACGTGTACCCGACGCACGTTTCTTGTATTTCATCAGAGATTGATACAATGTTTTAGCTGTGATTAGCCAAAACAAATTATAAATTTTATGCTAATTTCATCAAGGAATTTTAACACTGGAAATCACCTGCTTGCAAACTCAAGAGATTTGGCAAACTTTAGGGTAAGTATAATAATGCTTATTTTGGTATTTTTCATACAAAAATGTTTTCATACACTACTGATTCTCCTCTAACATATGCATTCATAACTTAAATATTTAATCTAAAAGAATTTCTGAATTTTGCATCAAAAAATAAGGACATCTTATTTAATGGACAGCTGAATTTGTTTATTTTACTGCATATTTTTTTGAATACATAACAAGCAACATGTAGCAAACAAAGTTTGCAAGTTCGTTTTTATGCAATAATTAATTAGTGTGTTTCCATTTTATTTTCCAAGCTTTTCCTGTCTACTACTTTCAAAAGAGGGTGTGTCATTGTAATCTAGTGAGTTTTCCATTAATCTTACTTGAAGCATTCATATTTATCTGATCTATTTGTTTAAAAGCTCTGATTTCTTCCTAAAATCTTAGAAATCTTTCCTAACTGGTTTCTCCCCTCTGCAGCTCATGAAGACAGTGTACTTATAAGTACAGGGTGTTAAGTGTCTCATAGTAGTCAATCAGTGGCAATTTTCTACAACATGCTGCTTGAGAGTGGTTACTGATCGGTTATTCTGTAACACTGCATTTAACAGTCTGTGTATTTATGAGCTACAGACCCAAACGGGTACTAATTATATGATTTTAGGAAGAAAAAACAGTTTTTAAGCACTTCTTAATAAAATAAATAAAATCAAATAGATACATAGGTATATTATATTCCTAATGAAATCCAGAAAGGTTTCATATTCTTTTAATTATATACAAAGTGGAGCAGGGCCCTACATTTTTTGTAGATTTATAATTACATTTTCTACCAACTTTCATGTATGCTGTGTACCCTATGTATAGCCCTGATGGATATGTAAGCAGCCTTTAAATAAAGAGTAGTAATACAATTAATAATAGCTACCATTGCACACTGGACACAATTTACTCAGCATTGCAGGGTCTGGAAAGGGCTTTTATGATGCTCTGATAGCTGTCTTCTATGGGAAATTATGATTACCTGACCTGAAGAAATATGTAAAATGTAATATCAATACAAATTACAGTATACATTAAAGGGCCACTTAATTCAGCACAATTTGCACCACACCACAGTAAAGATCTCCTAAAAACATGTTAAAATACTGTTCGAATTTTTGAAATACGTGCATTTTCCACTGAGAATTCAATAAAGTAAAATCTGTATTTACATATGTCACTGACTGCCCACTCCTAGACCTGCAGCTACAGCTCTGTGTAGTGAGCAAAAGAAAAAAAGAGTTAACCTGTTCAGAGCATGGAATGCTGGAATCACATAAGGGGAAAAATCAATCACTGTCCTCACCGCTCAGCTCTGCTGTCTGTGTTTGTAAACAGACGTAAAACCTTTAATTTTTTAGCTGCTATTAGTGTAATAAAAAAAAATAGATAATTTTAACAAACATCTTGTGCGGTTTCACACTATGAAGAGCACTTACAGTGAGGTAAATAGCCCTTTAATTAAGTATGTTTTGCCTCTCACTTGCACCCAGTGAGTGGAGCTCACAGCTTCCTGGACAGACTGCCAGCTTCATGCCATGTGTGCCCCTCAGTGCCAAGAGGAACTTGAAACAATCTACGGGTCAGGAAACAAACTGATTTCTGTTGCTCATTTGCTTTGTTTGAAGTTACAATAAGAATTGAATTGTGCGGAGTGTTTACATCTTCCCATGACACTTTGGAGGGACTCAGCCTCAAAAACATTAAATAAATAACACAAACACAATCTGGGATATGTTGTTTCCATTGGAGCAGGCATATTAATCAACTCTGACTAGAAGAGGTTGGTGCCATTAGTAGATGGCTCGGTTTATCTCCGCTAATGGGACGGAGATGTTACATATTGTGCTATGTATATATTAGTCAGGGTTCCCTGGTGGTCCAGTGGTTAGGATTCAGTGCTTTCACCGCTGCGTCTGGGTTTGATTCCAGTCAGGACAACCAAGAGGTCACACCACCCTGAAGACGAGCAGGGCTCGGCCTGGTCAATACTTGGATGGGAGACCAGGAGCTGTATGCTGTGGCCCACTGGAGAAGGAACTGGCAACCCACTCCAGTATCTCTGCCATTAAAACCAAGTGGGTCAGCATGGTCACGGAGGGTCGGACCCGACTGAGCGATGTAAACACATATATTAGTCACTTGTGTTATACAACAAAACAAGTTGGAGATTGGACAGTTTCTTTTTTTCATTTTCTTTCCTTAGACTTTAATTTCTCATTTAAACAAATGCAAACTCAATTATTTTATTCTGCAGCTAATACCGGTTTGTAAATATCATTTCGGGAAAGGGCCACTTGAACCGTATATTTAAATGTATATAGAAGTTTCATGGATTATGCATCTGATATTGGAGAATCAGTAGTGTATGAAAACAATGTTTTGCATAAAAAACTGCAAAATAAACATTAATAAACTTTCTTAATTTTTCAGGCAGTTGATTTTGAGAGTGAATGTTTCTGACAATCCAAGCTAAATTAGCATAAAATTCATAATTTATTTTGGCCAATCAGAGGCAGGTACAGCAGTCTCTGCAGCAAAGCATCATGTGATTTGTTGTTCACAACACACACCTCTCTCTCTCCTCCCTTGAATGTTACAACTAGGCAGTACTGGTCTGGATCTCTGCACTGTGCTGCTACTTGCTGGAAGGTTAGTATAGAGTTAAAAAAACATACTTTCATGCAGTGTTTCTATTGGTTAGTACTGGGTGCCTATAAGACGGCTCTGGGGGTGTGTAAACCATTTTTTAAATAAAATAAATCTGTATCTATATAGAAAAACTCAATGTTATAAAGTGATTAGATTTGGAAGAGTTAGAAACAGGGGATCTTCCATATACCTTTAAATAATACTAAAAGGGATAGGACATATGAAGACAAAACCGCAATTAATGTTTTACCTTCTATAATTATTTTAGTTTCTTTAGTTTCTGATGATCTACTTCCCAAGGTGGCAGGATTCTTTGAATTGACATACATTTTCGTTAAGCACAATTGATCTTACCCATTATTAAGTTTAGTTATTCAAAATAATATATATATATTGAATAACTTAACTTAATAATGGGAAAGAAAAGTGTATATATATATATATATATATATATATATATATATATATATATATATATATATATATATATAAAAAAGTTTGACCACAGTGGCCCTTTAAGCCTTTCAGTATAACTTATTTCCTTATAATAAAACATTTTCCATCTTAAAATCTTCTTAGCAACTAATATATGAATAAATATTTGTATAAGGAAACAAGAGAATGAGCTAATAAATCTCTCCAAGTCCTTTATAGACACATAAATATCTGTGTATTTTCAGTGCCCTCATACATTACTGGTGCAGCTAGAACATAATAATAAAGAATAATTAATTACTTCACATATCCAGAGAATAAAATCAGGAAATACCAGAAAATCACTTTCCCATAGACTTCTGTTTTCCGAGACTAAATATCAGTCTTAATAAACATTGTGATGTAATGCTTAATGAATGCAAAAATGATGGAAAACATTCCTTGCAACTTTTTTATTAAAGATACATTTCAGAACATGTCATGGCCGTTTGGAGTAGTGGAAACTTGATCCGATTAAAGAGAAAGCGCTTTGCCTAAAAAAATACACGTGGTTATTAATCAGCATGGAGTGATTAGTGTTTAGGTCAGTTCTACTTTCATACAACTTAGGAATTTACTGAATAATGTGAAAACTGATAGCATTATGTGTTGAGTAATTCTGGGTCTTACTTTTCCCAGTAAGTATCTGCATCTGATTTGCATACTTTATTATTTTGAGTAAACAGAATAGTTTATTTAAAAGGACATGTAGAAGATTTTAGGTCTGGGGTACTGTAAGGACCACCGACTACAATCATGAAGTTAAAATATAATCTTTTAAAGAATTATCCTTGAAAAGAGACACATTTAATCACAGTGTCCCTTTAAGTTTAACTTTCTATGTAAAGGGCCATTTAATTCAGCACAGTGTGGATCACATCACAGTAAAGATCTGCTAATAGCATGTTGAAATACTTTTTGAAATCCCTGCATTTTTCACTGAAAAAGCAATAAAATCTATGTTTACAAGAGCCACTGCCAGACCCGCAGCTACAGCTCCGTGTAATGAGCAAAAGAAAGAAAGAGTTAACCCATAACAAATCCATTTGTACAGAGCACTACCATCCCAAGCTTTGTGTTATAGAACTGTTACTTCAAACACAAAAGAGATGAAAGAACTCTACATTGATTAATTAAAGAACCCAGCTCAATCAAATGACAGTGCCAGTCAATAAGTAGCTCCTATTTATAAAGAGTAATTTGGGATGTACTTTGTATTAGCCGGCCAATGCTCCTTTCCATCTCTCTGAACACGGTATAAGAACTGAATATTTGAAAAAAAATTATCATGCTTTTTCTATCTACCTAAATTATCTGGGTAAATCTAAGCAGGAGTGTGTTTCTGCCTAGGCCCATGAGGTCCAGGCCAAGAGCAGCTCATTTTTACTGGGCAGCAGCCTGCAGTACATTGACATATGTAAATATATTTATATGTATATATATATATATATATATATATATATATATATATATATAAATATATGTGTGTGTGTGTGTATATATATATATATATATATATATATATATATATATATATATATATATTTATATTTAAATTGAAAATAGTATTGGATTATATTATGAAAGAATGTGGGTTCATTTGCATGTCCATGCCCAGTTTCCCAGAGTGCAGTGTAATAAATGTATTTTTTAAATATGAACACAAATACTCTATTTATTTGTTGTACTACTGTATAGTGGAGGCTTATTTTGCCCACCATATGCTTAATGATGATGTGGTTAATAGCCTCCCACAAAGCTAGGTGTTAGGTACCAGCCCCACACTGATGAGAGCCATTTAAGAGTGAAACAGCTGTCATTGGGTAGGCCTCCAAACTCGTGCATAATCCATCCAGGCATATGTTTAAATGGATTCATGGTTAAAGTGGATCGGATTAAAGAGTGAAAACATTGTGGGCTCATTTGCATGCCCCTGCCCAGTTTCCCAAAGTGCAGTGCAATAACTGTATTTCTTGAAATTTTTATAAAATGTACTATTTAATATATATATATATATATATATATAGATATATATACACTTATGATTTCAATTATAGAAAAGTGTGACATGGTGGGAGGGGGGAAGTAGGCACACAAATCTGAATGTCCTAGGGCAGCATTAAACCTAAATACGCCCATGAATTTGAGAACGTGCAGAATTATCATAACGTAACACTATCCTGTAGCTTTTTAGGTAGATACAATGGGTAGATTATTATCTGCCACCCAGTCTATGTTTTATTAAGGTTGATTTTTTTTGTGTGCTAAAAGTCCAGTCAAGGATTGATGGATCCCAGAGATGTTCTCGTAATCGAGTTAACACAAACACACTGTGTTCATCTGTATAATATGTGCAGTTGGTTTAGTCATTAGACAGCCAAAGCCAATGTAGCTGGGGCCTATGAGCCCGGTGCTGGGAATACTGAGAGTTGTGGTTGTATAGAAAGTGCATGAAAGGAATGTAATGCATAATGTATGATTCTATAGAAGGAAACAGCTCAATGACATAGCAGCTCAACTGGAAGGCAGAGCCATGGAAATGAAGATTGACAGCAGAGCTGCTGGAGAGCGCAGCTTTATCTATGAATGGGAATGTTACAGAGTATGAGAAATGCAGCGCGGCTTTATCACTGCTCAGAACCTTTTATATTACAGACGTTATCTACTGTTAGACCCATTTCATTAATTGTTCTGTACTCTATTAAATATACATTACACTTATTTTAGAGATGAATTGCCGTATGCTCTTAGTTGGCTCTTAATTTGCTTTACATGGCTTATATACAGCTTAAAGAGACACCAAACTCAAATATTTATCAAGGATGTGCCTTCAAGACCACTGTAGTTTGGTAAAAAAAACATCACATACTTATGAAGTATGTAATCAACATCATTAGCAGGTATATATGGCCTAGCGTATATTTAGATGATTGTTTAATGGGTGAAGCCATCTTAGACTTCTAGTCTGGCTGTAACTTGAGGGGGAGGGTTATCCTAAAGGGCATTTTCTGCCATAGACTACTTTTGCCACTTTTTGAACAGAAGTGAGCAAAAAATCTTATCTGCATACATTTTTCCTCCCATTGTATGTATGTATGTTCAGTCATTCAGTCGTGTCCAACTTTCTCTAACTCATTTGACCACAGCCCATCTATTGTTATATCTCTGATTGTGCTTATTCATAAGGTGTTCTTGGTAAAGATACTGGAGTGGGTTGCCAGTTAATTTTCCAGTTTGTCACCTCTCTGCTATGACCTGCCATCTTGGGTTACCCTACATGGTATAGCTCACAGCTTCATTTAGATACACAAGCCTCTTCACCATGACAATTTAGCGATCCAGAAGGGAGTCCTCCCTTTACTCCTAGGTTTAACCTCATCTGGTCCAAATCAGAAGGACCACATTATCTCTATATATATCATGGCATCAGATATGAAGTTTAGTTAAACAAATGAGATTGGCAAGTAATAACCGATTGTATATAACATCTAGAGCTCATGTATGGATAAAAAGAACTATATAATCAGTAATTAAAACAAGTATAATAACTGATCTAATAAAACATTATCTTTATTATCAAATAACAGTATATTGAGGTGGTTGCCATTGCTTGTATCAAATCATACGGAGCAGGGAGTGGATGGGTTAATTAAGAGCAAATAATCATTAGATTAAAAGGATTATAATTATTAAGAAGTTGGACGTCACATTGGAAAATATGGAAATCGCTTGAGCTGCTTAACGGCCTTAACATTCCCCAAGTTCTGTCCAACATTTGGGTCTCTATCCAAGGTGCTGCAGTATCAAGTGGGGCTGGGCAGAACTAAAGGTCAGCACATTGGAGAATGTAAAAATCTGGTCTGGAGCATCGAGGCTAAATAAGTTCTGTCTCTAAAAAAAATCACATATTTATGAAGTATGTAGAAAAACTAGCAACATTATAAGTTGTAAAAGCCATAAACACTAAAAAAAACTATTTTCACAGAAAATTTAAATTTTTGAAGAGCATTTCTTCTTATTATCTTTATTTATATTGCGCCAACATATTCTATAG
Organism: Discoglossus pictus; assembly: GCA_027410445.1. Taxonomy (NCBI): domain Eukaryota; kingdom Metazoa; phylum Chordata; class Amphibia; order Anura; family Alytidae; genus Discoglossus; species Discoglossus pictus. Next base: position 71,480,638 of record CM050168.1, read on the forward strand.
CGCTGGTGCATTTCTTCATTGCTTGGAGACTGAGGGTGTGTATATTTAATCTAACAATGGAGGGAATGGTGGTGTAAGAGAAGAAGGGATGGGGTGAGGGATTTGTTAAATCATTGGACCTTTTGGAATTTGACACTCACTCTCTTCTCCTACATATTCCAAGATGCAGGCAACTTACAATTCTTATTCACAGCGCTTCGACCAAGATATCATGGAGGTTTCCAGGACCCACCACAGGCATTACATTATTTTTTTTCTAATTAAAAACTTGTTTTCTGATATTTTCTCGCCTCACTATGCTTTAGTCAGGCTGCCATTTTATAAATGTATACATTTTTTCATCCTACAGTGGCCCTTTAATATATTTATGTAAAAGACCCTGTAGCCCTTCAACAGATGTCACATTTAATGCTAAAATATGCTCAATCAGGCTGTGATAAAGAGGCTTGTGTACAATTGAGAGACTTCAGGGATGTGGAAGTTTGCATGACAAACTGCAAGGAATATAAATGTTTGAGAGATCTCAGAAATCACATCAGAAAGTAACTTCATACTCCTCGGGGAGATATTGAAACCTGCCCCATGGACACAGACTCAGTAGATGCCCTCCATTGTGATCTGCTGGTGATAAACATCATTACAGAGTCACGCGGCCGTGGTGTGGGCACGTTCCAGACAGATGTGCTGAAAATCAATTGGTCTCAAGTGCCGAGCTCCACAGGTCTGTAAGGAAAGTGCACACAATTATAGGAAAATTTACGTAGATAAGACGAGTCTCATGGCACCCATCTCTCACACAGCTAGATTTGGGGATTATTTGGTTTCCTTTTAATTTTTAAAAAGGAAAAGGAAACAAAGTATATATAGTGCAGGCACTTGTTTGTATATGTTTGTAGGAGCCAGTAATCAGAGTTTAGAGTCTCAAGTTCCTTGGTGTACATTCATATTCTAATAAGTCATGCGTAGGAATATGATATTCTGATTATTTAGTGGAATGTGAGACGTTGAGCTGCATCAAGGCAATTTTCTGGATCATTATATGTTACTGAAGTGAAAGGAAAGAAGATAAGTTTGTTGTTGTTGTTTTTGCAAAAAGTTTTTGAGAAACTAAAATATAATCTTTATTTCGCCAATGAAGCCTCAATTAAAAACTATGGATTGGGATATGATCATGTAAAATAATCATAATTAAAATATGAAGATCAGTCATCCTGTAGCGTACTTATATTAAAGGGATAGCTTAAAGATCAGGCCTATGACCTTGGTGGGTCCTCCTGTCTGGAAGGCTCTCTAGCAGCAGCCTCAAAACTGGTTAAAGTCTCAGCTGTAAATAGAAAGTAGCCGAAAATCTGTATATACAAGAAATAGAGACTGATAAAAGTCTACTGTAGAAATGTACCACCTGATATATATATAGGATGGTTCTCAGTTGTAATATGGGCTTTATGATACTCAACAGTCCATAATGTTAATTAAAACCACCATGTCTATATACAACTGTCCATTGTTAGGAGGCATTTCCAGTTCTAACTAAAGCTTTAATCTTCATATAGGCTGTAACAATGGGGCCCGCAAACAATCGCCCAGGCGATCCGTAGCTGCAGCTCCTCCTAAGACCAAACACCCGTTTCGCTATTGTAGCTTTCTCAAAGACATGATAAGCCACAAGTTTTATCAATAGTTTAATACGTGGGCGTATTTAGGTTTATGCTGCCCGAGTCCCGTTCAGAGTTGCGCACCTTCTTACTACTCCTCCTTTCCTCTTGCTATATCTTTAGATTACCACACACATATATAGTAAATCAAATGTGTATACATGTCTGTGTAAGTATACAGTAAGCTACAAATTGCCTGGTAGACTAAACATATTACATGACTTTGCATTGGCAACTTCAGGAAGGCTACTGCTCCTTGAAAATGTGCTTCCCTAGGCATGAGCCTTGTGTGTCTAGGCTGAAACACCACTGTTATAATATACAGTATACCTACTGGGCTCTCCATATTTATCACCCCCAGACTGTGTTGCTTGTTTGTTCAGCTGGGCCCGACTCTCTACAACCCTATGGAGAGCAGCATCCCAGGCACATCTTGTGTCTGGTTGTGCTGATCCATAAGGTTTTCATGGCAAATATACTGGAGTGGGTCGCCAGTTCCTTCTCCAGTGGATGACGATTTGTCTGAACTTTTTGCAATGATATGCCCATATTGGGTGACCCTACATGGTAAAGCTCACAGCTTCATTGAGATACACAAGCTCCTTCACCATGAACAAATAAGCGATCCAAAAGGGATCCACACTGTGAGAGATAATAAAATACACGAGATAAAATCATTAGAAAAGAGGGAGTATCTTGTCTTGTAACATATTTTAGAAAAACATGACGTTTTAACCCACCTGCATGTGGAATAAGTACCAGCTCCTCTTGGCAGAGAGGTGGTTAATAATGTTTTAGAACTAATATCATCCCCCTGGAAAGGGGCAATACATCTTTAAAAGCTAAAGTATATCTTCTTTACTTTTATCAAATTCTCAATAAATCTTTCATGACAGTTTATTTAACAAAGTGTCATTGAGACTGTACGGCTGATGGATGTGACCCATGTTAGATCAACATGGCATGTTTGTAAATGTCATTGCAATGTGACCATCGAGAGGCAAGAAAGGCTCCTGGAAAAAAACAAACAGCAGCCTGTTTATCTTATTCTGGGCTCCCCTGGATGCAATTTCCAATTCATAAATGAAATATTAGATTTTCTCTGGAGTTTAAGGTGAGTTCACGATTCTCGGGCACAATATCTATCTGGTGAGTGATACAATCTTACAAACCTGTCCTATAATATTAGATTGCTCATCTTATTGCTAGTCCCAAAGAATGTGTATATATGTAATAATGTAATTAGGGGAAGGGGCTCTGCTGGAATCTAGGGTGTGTATATCGGTATGTTTTCCATTGTTTGATCTATAAAGACCTATGGAATTTACACAGGAAATAAATGGGTAGGTTTGGAAAAAATAGAGAGGCATTTATCTATCTATCTATCTATCTATTTATCTATCACTCTATCTATCTATATATATATATATCTATCTATTTATCTATCACTCTATCTATCTATCTATCTATCTATTTATCTATCACTCTATCTATCTATATATATATATATCTATCTATTTATCTATCACTCTATCTATCTATATAGCTATATATCTATCTATCTATTTATCTATCTATCTATGTATCTATCTATCTATCACTCTGTCTATCTAGAGAGACAAATAAATAGAAATATATATATATATATATATATATATATTTATAGTTATCTACTTATGTATCTATATATCTATTTATCTAGAGAGACAGATAGACATATATATATATATATATATATATATATATATATATATATATATATACTTATTTATCTATCTATGTAGGTGTCTATCTTTCTACTCTGCCTATCTATCTATCTATCTATCTATCTATCTATCTCTATCTACCGATCTATCTATCTATCTATATATATATATATTTATATATATATATATATATATATATATATATATATATATATATCTAATGGGGTTTGGCACTATACAACATATTCCTAAATATATGTTTGGCCTGAAACACAGGTGATAAAATTGTGAAAAAGAAAATAATTATAATGTGGAAATCTAGTTTTTTCGCACTGTTAAATATCCATGTGACAATTCCTCATAGTACTGTATGACAGGGGTGGGCAATTTTGGTCCTAAAGAGTCCCACACAGGTCAGGATTTGAGGATATATCCCTGCTGTGCACAGGTGAATCAATCGCTTCTTCAGCTGTCCTGATTGACTCACTTGTACACAGTAGGGATATCCTCAAATCCTAGCCTGTGTGGGGCTCTCCAGGACCAAATTTGCCCACCACTGCTGGATGAGATACAAAGCACTGATTGGCCAATTGCATCTCTTTGAGACGTCCCATGTGGCCCCATCCTGTTCTCCTATCCTCCACAACATGATGTCCCTCTCTCTTCCCTGTATAACATTTGCCCACACTTAATTTATTTCTTCTTTTCACCCAGTCTCTCACAATTAGTTTAACAGTTTTGCATTATATACAACAAAATATTTAGCCGCCTTTTTAATGACTCAATATGATGTGCTTTAAATACAATAGGATGCCATTATTGGTCTAAATAAGTCATACATACAAATCCCAGGTGTGCCACACCCTGACACACCCTAACTAGTGCTGTTCAGAAGGTAGTGCTGATGTTGTTGCAAATGTAGTCTCTGCCTGGATGATTATTTTATGTTCTCTTGTCACAGACATATGGGTGACAGATAATAGCTAACTGGTATTTAGTAGACATGGGGAATACAGATATGCAAGTCAGAAGCATAAAAGCATTTTTGGTCCTATCCTCTTATGTTAGCGCAGCACAAGCCAGCAGCAGTGGCGGTGAGCATCCGCTAGATGGCGCTGCCGATATTCTGGTGCCATATCATAGAGTCAAGGGTTAGGTAAACTGTTAGGGTGAGGGTTGAGGTTAGAGTGAGGGTTAGTTTTAGGGTTGGGGTGAGGGTTAGGGTTAGTTCAAGGGTTAGGCTAATATTATATGCTTAGAACTTCTCTCACATCCCGGCAGCGCTGCAAAATATCGGCTGCGCCATCTAGCGGTTGGAGGCCACACTGCAGCGGCGGACCTGTCCTGACACCATAACAGGATAGATCCGAAATCTCATTTTTAGATGACTCATTGTTTCATGGGTGAAGCCATTTTATACTGCTAGTCTGTTACTAGAGGGGGGTGGTTATCCTGACTACCATTGACTACTATTGTCAAGAGCAGCTGTTCCCAAACCCCTCCTCAAGACCCATCAGACAGGTCTGATTTAGGTCAAACACTGTGTGAATAAAGGTGAGATAACTAGTAAATTAACACATTAGTTAAACATTAAAGGCTTTAATTATTTATTTTAAACTGTGTAAAACATTTTGCACATTATCAAGTCACATTCTTCAAAACGGTATACTGTAAATATTACACTTTAGTGATCCCTTAATATGGGGAGCATTTTGGTGTATGTGCACTGATGTTAGACAGTCTTCAAGGACAAAGTGACAGAAACCCACTTAGGAAAGGACTCATTCACAGACTCACAGACTCATTAGCAAGGCTTTGTAACATAAATATTAATGTATAAGGCAATAAGGGCTAATTAGTGACCAGGTGATAAGAAATCATATTGTTATAGCCACACCAAGTAGGTAACCGAAGTTCTCTTGAATTAAACAATTTTACCAGTAACAATTATCCACAAACATTAATGGGCTAACAAGTTGTTGTTCAGTCGTTCAGTCAGGTACGACTCTTCATGACCCTATGGACAGCATTATGCCAGATGCATCTTGTGTCTGTTGTAATCATTCATAAGGTTTTCATGTCAAAGATACTGCAGTGGGTTGCCAGTTCCTTCTTCAGTGGACGACAATTTGTCTGACAGCTGTATCACCCTTATATGGGACTCATCAATGGGAGGTTGGTTCTGGCAACTGGAGAGGGCACTCAAACCAGACACAATATATGCTTTGATGGGTAGAAAGGTGATTGAAAGCCCCTTCTTTGTATATACTGTAAGAAAAGAGAAAAACATTTTGAGTAACAGGCCATGAGATCTGTTATCCCACCATAATCACAGTAAACATTGCTTGCACTGCAGCTAAATATTCTGGGTAGTGACATGCAGATACGGTAGATTTAAAGGCATATTTAAGTTCCTGGATTATGAATGCATCTGTTAGAGGAGAATTAGTAGTGTATGAAAACTTTTTTTGCATGAACCTCAACTTGATGTTTGCTAAATTTTTTGAGTTTGCAAGCAGTTGATTTTGTGAGTTAACACCCCTGGAAATCCCTGCTAAAATTAGCATAAAATGTATCTTTTTTTTTGGTCAATCACAGGCAGCTAATATATTGTATCAATCTGTAAAGTCAGTTTGTGCAGCAAAGAATCATGGGATGTTAGTCTTTGTTTTACCCAGGAACAGGAAGTAAGGAGGAGCCCAGATATTGCTCTGTGAATCTCTGCATTGAACTGCTGCTGGCTTAAAGGTTAACAAGGGTTAAAATCCATACCCAAATGCAGTGTTTCTATTGGTAGGTACACTGTGCCTATGTAAGCTCTGGGGGTGTGGAAAACAAATGTTATTGTTAGATTAGAAAAAGGGAAAAACTTGGGAATTTCGATATACCTTTACTTAAAGTGTACAATTCCTTAAAACCTTTTTGTTTCTGCTTTAGTACACTGTGTCTCTGATTTTGTAGATGTTTTGCTGATTCCATGTAATACAAAAAAAGGCAGCAGAGCTTATTTTTTAATAGGATAACTGATTAATGATATTATACAAAGTTCAAAAAGATTATGGTGAGAACGCTCAGCATTCAAGCGTTAAATGTCTAAGCCGAATGCACAGTCTCCCCATATCATTAAGAGTATATTTATTTATTAACAGTATTGCTGTAGGTAACGTAGAGCCTGACCACCCTGGAGCAAGTTCTAAGGCTTTAGTAAGAAATCCCTTTAATACACAGACTCTAACATATATATTAATAACAAACAACAGGAAAAGGGTGGTTACTTCGCACTGCGCCTTCTGCCGCCACCTGAACGTCCCACTGTTCGCACTTGCCAAATTCAATATTAAGCCACAAACAGCAGAGACGAGTCGTTTATGGAGGGGGGGGGGGGGGTTCGCTAGGAATGGAGTACGGAGGATTTGAACTGGCCGGCGGCCAAGCTAAACTTTCAATGGCCGTCTGTAGCTTGAGTGCAGTGTGAGATTTAATTGGAAAAATGGAAATGAAAACTTAGGCCGTAATTGGCTTTAATGTAAAGAAAATTGAACACAAGTGAATGCAAACGTCCTATCGCAATCACTAATGAGGGAGATATTAGTAATGTGTTAGACGTGTCACGTGTGACTATATGAACAGCACACTACTGTAGGTGCGTGACAGCAAGTTTATCAATGTGTTTGCGTGTTTCAGTTGTGTCCAACTCTCCGTAACCGCATGGACCACAACACACCATGCTGATCCACTTGGTATTCATGGCAGAGATACTGGAGTGGGTTGCCAGTTCCTTCTCCAGTGGGTCACAGCATACAGCTCCTGGTATTCCTAGCTGGTCTCCCATCCAAGTATTGACCAGGCCCAACCCTGTTTGGCTTCAGGGTGGTGTGATCTATTGGTTCCATAACTGTAATCAAACCCAGGTTGCAGCACCTAATCCCAGCCACTGGACCACCAGAGAACCCCTTTTATCGATTACCCAATTTTGAGAGATAGCCACTTATATTAATTGGATTACAAATAATTTAGAGCTTGACTCAGGCGTGTATTATCATTAATACTAAAATACAATAGGTGATGTTTAACTTCAAAAGGACCCATTAGCAGACTCATTAACAAGGGTTTGTAACATTAATATTAACAATAAGGCAATAAGGGTTAACTAGTGACCAATTGATAAAAAATAAAAATTTTCATCACCAAAGTAGGTAACCAAAGTTCTCTTGAATTTAACAATTTTACTAGTAAAGAATATCATTAATGGGCTAAAAGGTTGTTGTTCAGTTGTTCAGTCATGTCTGACTCTTCATGACCCTATGGAGCAAGCGCATCTTGTGTCTGGTTGTAATCATCCATTAGGTTTTCATGGAAAAGATACCGTAGTGGGTTGCCTGTTCCTTCTCCTCCGGACTTCAATTTGTCTGATGTCTCTGTTGTGACCTGAGTTCTGCATTTGTCTAACAAATCACAATAAATGTATTGGGTTTAATATGAAGATATGACTTGCTATATATATATATATATATATATATATATATATATATATATATATATATAGTTTCTTTTTTGGCTATTTTATAGGAGACCCCCGGCTAAGTACTTTCTGGGTAAGCATTTAATTTGACCCAAATTTGCAGCTGACCATGACAGATCTTTTAACTGGATCTAACAGTAATATTTATAATAAACTGTGCTGTCTATTTAAGATAAAGTGCAGTTAAATGTTTCAATGAAACCATAAATAGAAATGATGTTCCTCCCAATGTTATATTAGTCTGTGTGACATTTACATAAATTGTGGTCACATAACATTCCAGAACCTGAATGCCGATGATTTGTGGGGTGACAGAACAAAACAACATCATTCTTATTGTAATAAATGCTACTAATGATCTATCTGCACTGGAAATATATTAAACTGAATTAAATGCAAGCAATATGTGATTTAAAGGTCCATATTAAGTGGCATAGCAAACATCTCAGTTATTGGGGAAATTAAATGTGCGCATGGAAATAAATATATTTGTTGTCAAAGATGATCCAAAGTGTTAGTTAATTGAGCTTGAACGTTGGGTATTTTAAGCATAAAGCACATGAAAGTCCCCGCCCACCCACCCCTTTTGCTACTAAAGCATCAAACATGGTGAATTAACCCTCATGTTGAGGGATTGATGGACCACAAGAGCATTCACAGTTAGAATGGGTTTTGTTTAGTCATTCAGTCGTGTCCAACTCTCTGTGACCCTATAGACCGCAACACGTCAGGCACATCTTGTGCTAATCAATAAGGTTTTCATGGCAAAGATACTAGAGTGGGTTGCCAGTTTCTTCTCCAGTGGACCGCTATGACCTGCCGATCTTGGGTGACCCAAAATACTATAACTCACAGCTTCATTGAGGTACTCAAGTACCTTCACCATAAGGTAGCAATCCAGGAGGGGTACAATGGATCAGAATAATAATACAAAACTTTAACTCTTAAAATCCTTGGTGGCTATTATTTTTTTTTCTAGTTGGGCCAAAGCTTAACTATTAAACTAAAAACTACAGGTATTAGTTACACATAATAATAAATAGAACTACAATTATTTGTATTAAAAACACGTGGAAGTGTTAGATGATTGAACTTGAAAGTTGGGTATTTTAATCATATATTACATGAAAAAAAGTGAGATAAAGTGAAATGAAGTAATCAGGAGAGTGTCATTTATATCTAAAATATCCATATTTTAAAATAATAGCGTAGTGTAATTATATTCATTTTTATGACAGCTTGGCATTTAAATAATTGAGGCCTGTACTAAAATAAAAATAATGTAGTATAGATTCATCTGCCTGGGGATTGAGGGACGGTCACTTGTCCCAAGTCTCATCCCCCTCCTCTCACTGACCACAACTTTACCTTCACACTTACCTGATCAAATATATATATATATATATGTAAAAAAAACTCCCCATTGAATGGGAACATTCCAGCTCTTTGTTAGGAATCTGTACCTTTTAACTAAATTACACCAATTTTAATTTAGAAGATACAGGCCACTGAATTTAAAGGTTATAGGGTGTGTTAAACTTTAATTAAAAGTAACTAGTGATTTAATAGCTATTGTGAGACTTAATTTAAAAAAGGCAATGGTTGGAAATGCTTGAGGGGTGAAATATAACTAAGACTTACACATGTTGATAGAGGTTATTTAACCCCATCGACATCCTAAAAGTCTTCAAGTGTTCCAGTTTCTTGGGATAGAGGTCGGTAAGACTGATAGATACAACTAATGTAGATCCAACCAAATAGTGTTAATCTAATATTTTTGTATTTTCAAGCGATAGAAAAGATTTTTCTGACATTGCTACCAATTTTTTTGGCTGAACCTGAAATACACAAATTCTGTAAATCTAAGGTTTTAAAATTGAAGTTAAAAGCTGTTTTTTTTTTGTCTTTTTAATGCTCTCACATACCTTGAGTTAATATGTAACATGGGAGAGATTTAAACTGATAACTTTTTGAAAGATTAAATATTTGCTTTGCATTTTTTAATTATAACTTTATAGTATTGTACTAAACGTCATTTGGCATAAGTACAGTATGTTAAAGAAAACATTAGACTTTTGTACACTTATTTTTTACACTTTAGAGTAGGAGAACCACCATATAAGATCTGTATTCACTTCTCTTAAAATGTTCTCTCCAAATATCCCTTTGACAGGAAAACTCAACGACAGAGAAGATCCCATAGGATAAACCTCCCTTTCAAGTTACAGATAGGCAAGGAGCCTAAAATGGCTTCAAAGTCATCTAAATATTATTTTTTTCTCTAAAATGCTTGTATGTTCTTGTCTTGCATACCTGCTAAAGCCATGGGTGTAGGAACTGGGGGAGATGGGGGGATCCCCCCCCAGATGTTTCTATGTTTGTATGTATGTATACATAAGCTATTTTACAGCCTGTGTATACAATGAGCTGTACCCCCATAAGAATTATTCTGGCTCCTACACCTCTGGCTAATGCTTCCCAAGCACGTGAAGTTTTTACCAAACTACAGTGGTCCTTTAAGCTTTTATCTGTGTTAGATTAGCTTGATAGGTTTTAGAAATTATGGTAATAAATCACAACCTTGTGAATATACATATTCTTCTTGCCATTGTGTACAATTGGTCAGCACGTTTTCGCCACAACTTGTTGTTCAATCGTTTAGTCATGTCCAACTCTCTTATATACATAAGGATTTCTAAGCAGGGATACTGTAGTGGGTTGCCAGGTCCTTCTCCAGTGGACTGTGATATGTCTGACCCTTCTGCTATGACCTGCCATGTTGGGTGACTCTACATCTTCATTGAGGTACACAAGCCTCTTCACAGTGAGAAGGTAGTGATCCAATATTTTACATAAAAAATGGAGAATTTGGGATTACAGTGTTGATATGTAATTGAAGATAAGTGATGGAGTTTTTTACTGGACACTGTATATTTTTATCAATATGATTATGTCATGTTGCTGGTTTTTGAGCCTAGAGTCGGGTTCTGGTTGGTCCTGTGAGAGACTGTGCATGAAGAGAGCATCCTGTTACGGTTTGCGGTTTCTTGTAAGCAGGCTTGGGGCGGTGTGAGTGCGCAGAACGAGAGCAGACATATGGTGGCTCCTTTCTCCAAGGTACAGTGTGTGTCTCTGTGCTCCTGTTGGCATCGCTGGCAGTTCGGCTCCCTGGGAAAGGCATTGCTTTCAAACATGAGTAATTGATGAATTGTATGTAATATGCAAATGTGAATGCATAAATCTCCAGAATGACAGCTTAATTTATGTGAGCCTTTAAGAATGTGGGATTAGATTTTAATTAAATATCTTCAAAGGCACCCTGACTTGTTAAATTTTTTGGCTGCTGCTTGTATCCCCTCTGTGTTGGGGGAGGAGCAATAAAGTAATTAGGAATTTCAACCCTAAACCGAAAAACACTATTTTTAAATGACCACAACATTTTTATTTTTTCTAAATTTGAAGCAGTTTCTGAACTTAGATTTTTTTTTTTTACTTTAAACCTAAAATTATCTCTTTTATACTATTCATTTTAGTGAAATGTTTTGTGCCAGCTGCATTATGCCTCTCACATGCTTCCTCATTTTATATTCCTCCATCTTGTTTAGCTGTAGAGATAATGTTGCTGTGGGTGGAGCCATCCACATATATCAGGGGGGCCCGTTGGGGGGATCGCCCCCTTAAACAGCATTTTATTACACAAATAAAGTATAATACATATTATTGTACAACACACACAACACTTCCATGAATAACTTATATAAATATAGCGACCGTGTTCAAAACTGTACATAATATATTTATATTGTATGTACCTGTCATTTATAAGAATACATATACATTATGCAAGTATAATTATTTTTTATTCATGGAAGAGTTTTGTGTGCTGTACAATAATGTATTACACTTTATGAGCCTCATTCAATTGAGCAATTGTAAGTTACTGTAGCCCGTAAGTGAGGTCGCAAGTTAATTTTCTATACAATTGGTGTCTTTTTGCGGGCTCCAATCAGGTTACAGGCTTGAAAACATTGCGATGGTTAAACCCGAAACTTACAGCCTCCCGAAGCCTTTGATCTTTCACTTTTGCAAGAATTACAATCGATAAGATCGCAAATCGCTATTCAATTGCTCAATTACCCCAAGCCCGCAAATGTTTTCACACCCGTAAATGGCAAAAGAAGGAGAAAATCCTACGAGAGCTAGAGTGGACCCGCAAGGGGGTTAAACACCTATTAGTGGCACTGTAGAATTAATTGCACAACAGTCTCAAGCCCGCAAATCTGCAATCTAAAACCATTTTATTTTATGTTTCATTTTGGAGTTATGTCGATCTCTGGAATCAATTAGTTAATACATATCAGGCCACCCATATGGACTAGAACAGTATTGGCATTCATTTTTAGTATTTTGTGTTTTGCGGTCTTGCGAGTCCCATCTCATATCCGACCTCCAAACCCTAATTGATTGACATGTAACCTCCATGTTTTACTGACGTCATGATGACGGTCTCATTTTCTATTGGCTGTTTCTAAATTGGTAGTTACGCCATGCTTAATTGATCATGTTCCCGGCCTGAACTGTTACACACGAGTGCATGGTTTACGTTTTTGGCTTTTGGTTCCTAACTTGCGGGCTTGTTCAATTGAATAGCACCAGATTTGTAGTAGACCGCGAGCCTGCAGCAAGTCCGCAGACACACGGCCTGTATCCCGTGAGATACGGGCTTGCAATTGAATAGGGCTCTATGTGATTAATAAAGTGTTTCTTTCGTGCTATTGAAGTGAGGTTCCCCTTATCATTCTGTAGCTGGAGTCGGCCAAGCTGTGAGTATGGCTCCACCCCCACAAGTGACATCATCTGTGCATATTCTGTTGCAAAATAAGATGGATGAATATAACAGAGAGGGAGAATGTAAGAGGCAAAATGGCAGCTCTTGTACTGAACACGATGAGGGATAAAATATAGCAAGTAAACTCAAAATATTTCACTATTTTTGTAATAAAAAGTATAGAAGACATTAGATTTGGATAAATGTAAAAAAAAAATGTAAAAAAAAACAATGAGAGATTTTTTTTAAAGTGGCACTGATGACAATATTTACCATTTCTAACCCTTAAAAAAATAATACATAAAAAGCATAAAACAATACACCAACATTTAAAGGATATTGTAAATGTCTATCTTTCATAACTTTTCAAGGAACATTGAAGTCTATAGTATACTCTTTTGAAGAACTTGACATAATGGTAAATCTGTTTTCTCATAGTTTAAATTACATCATTTTAGCCTGTAATTTTTAATTATTGTATCCAGATTTGTTTTAATGATGACAAACATTTTGTCGGTTTGTAATAGGAACGGAAAGCTGGGAGGGTTGGGTAGAAGAGTTGATTCAGATAAGATCAGAATTCATTTATTTTAAAAGCTCCTCCAAATAGCACAATTGCTAATAAAACCCAATGACATAGTAAGACCCAATAGGATAACCCTTCACCTCAAGCTACAGCCTAAGATGGCTTTAACAACTAGAGCTAGTAGGAGCTAGAGTGGACCTAGGTAGGGACTAGTTTATTTTTCAGTGATTACTCCCCTATCCCATTGAACCAGGAAATGGGAGCCATTATGCCCACCATACCCCAGTTGTTATGGCTATCTTGGGACCTCCACTGACTTTTAAAGATACCAGTCAAGTGCCAAATGGGCCAATGAGATAAATAGCATCCAATTAAATAGCAAACCGGGATCCCTGGTGGCCCAGTGATAGGATTTGGTGCTTTCCTCACTGCGACCTGGGTTCAATTCCAGTCAGGGAACCAAGAGGTCACACCACCCTGAAGAAATGCAGGGTTGGGCCTGGTCGGTACTTGGATGGGAGACCACATAAGAATACCAGGAGCTGTATTATGTGGTACACTGGAGAAGGAGCTGGCAACCCACTCCAGTATCTCTGCCATGAATACCAAGTGGATCAGCATGACCATGGACATAAAAATGTGCCTGTTGTGTTACGGTCCATGAGGTCACAGAGAGTTGGAAATGACTGCATGATGAAAAAAATAAAAATAGCATACAGCTGTATAATTGATGCATTGCTTGTAAAGTGTAATATTGCTTTAATTAGTCTTATTTTCCTACAGAACTAAAAAAACCTAGCTGTTACACGGTATATCTCTGTCTTGTTACAAATCTCACACTCGGTAAGACACATTAGAGATATTAAGTAATAACGTAATTTTTTATGTTCTCTTTGTAAAATCTAGTTTTTCAAGATAACATATTGTAAATACTAGAATTGTGCCCCTTTAAGAAAACAATAATTTCAAATGAACTAAATATTATTTTGTCCCCAAAGCACTGAATATAATAAAAGTGAGTATGGATGGGCTCCTAGATCAGTCCCTGCCCTAAGGCAGGAATAATAATACTGAGCTAAAATAGCCATAATAACTATATATAACTTTACCTCCCTGTCCACAATCTCCCAGTCACATTATTCGGTGCCATTCTCCTTAAAGAACATCACATAAATACGCTTCAGACTTCGTAACCCATCCATTATGGTATTTAGCTCAGAAAAGTCTAACAGTTTAATCCTTAAACAGATTTAATTATGTTTCATTTGCTTAATTAATTTTCATTTTAATTTGTATGGCGTTCTTCTTATCACTGGGTACCAAGTAATGTGAAGAGTTTTTTTCTTCTATTTTCTCTTTTGAATAACTAAACAAGAACACATTTAAAGTTCCATTTTCTTTTCTGACCTCTGCTACCTTCTGAGAAGGGTGTGTCCTTATGAACGAAGTCCTGTTAAGAGCGCAGACACATTTAGCTGTCACATTCCCAATGCTACCTCTGCATTCAAGGTCTCCTACATCCTTAGGAAGTCGTTCATCAACAAAGAACGGCTTCCACTGTCACATAATAGTATATTGTTGTTGTTTAGTGGTTCAGTCGTATCTGACTCTCTGTGACCCTATGAACCGCAGGCATATGTATCGTTAGGTGTCTGGTTGTGCTTATCCATAAGGTTTTCTTAGTAAAGATGAGTGGTTTGCCAGTTCCTTCTCCAGTAGACCGCTCTCTGATATGACCTGTCTATCTTGGGTGACTACATGGTATATCTCACAGCTTCATTGAAGTACACAAGCCCCTTCAACAAGACACGGTAGAGATCCAGAAGGGGACTAGTATATACAATTTCATAAATTAGAGGCTCTATTATTTTTTACATTCTAAAACATTTTTAAGTGTAATGATTCAAAATGGATATAATGTATTTTAAGTAAAGGACTATAGTGGTTCTTTAAATAATCATTGGACTTTAAAAATAATGTCTGTTAAAATGAAAGTATATGCAAAGGTATACTCGATATATAATGTTTAAACTTTGTAATGCTAGTAATACATACTTATGTAATACATAAAAACACTTAATTTTAAAGTGTTCACCCTGAAGCCCTGTGCTACTTGGCCCCTCCCCTTTTGAATAATTAGGGATAGGGTAGCAGTGACATACTTCCTTTTGTGTACTGGTGACATACTTCCTTTTGTGTACTGGACACCAGAGTCTTTAATAGCTAATGCCCAGCAAACCAACATGTGAGCTTTACTAATTTATACACTTTAGAGGTGCTTTAAAGGGAGACAGATACATTCTAATTAAAGATATATTTAAGTTTTTTTGTTTTTCCCTTTTTCTTATCTAGCATGTGCTGGTTATATCAGAAACACGCACTATATTGAGTCATTCTATGCACATACAGACTTATTTTATTTAAAAATAGAACATTTGTTTTCCACACCCCCAAAGCTGCCTACATAGGAACAGTGTACCTACCAATAGAAACACTGCATTTGGGTATATGTAAGAAATCCACAGAGCAATGTCTGGGCTGCTTATTGTTTCCGTGTGCAGTGGCACTACACATGCCATGATGCCTTGCTGCATAAACTGACTTCACAGAGTTCAACACTGCCTGTGATTGGCCAAAACAAATTATGAATTTTATGGGTGTTAACTGTCAAAAAAAAACTGCTTGCACACTCAAGAGATTTAGCAAATATTAGGGTAAGTTTAATATTTCTTTTGGGGAAAATGTTTTTATACACTACTAATTCTCCTCTATCAGATGCACTCATAATCCAGGAAACATAAATATTCCTTTAATTGAGATCTTAGAAAAATGGATCGTTTCACAAAGAAATGTAAGACCTGAGGCCCTGTGTCTACCGAGTAACTGTTAAAGCACATGTTACATGTTTATACTTTATATTATAAAAAGAGCGTGATTGTCACTACCCCTCAGAAGGCTCCAGCATAGGATGTGTTAAACCATCTGCCAGTGTTTGAGGACATCAATCATCTAATCGGAGCAGATCTCCTTGTGTTGTTTTAATGTCTCCTGGGTTAATGGTGCCCTGCTGGGTTTTTATGTGTTTGTCAATGCTGCAGCTCTGGCACATGGTATGAAAGATGGGCAGAAGCCGAGAAGCCCCCTCCCCACCAACCATCAGGGACTATGTCATAAACCCCCTGACATGTTGGGGCCTGCATGTCTGTTGTGGTGTAATAGTGATGTATTGCTCGCCCATCCCATGTAACGATACTAACTGCTAAACCTCTACATATATGAATTATATCTATATATTATTATATCTTGGGGAAAGCACTATGGACACTGGATTATAAACTCAAAGACAGGGCCCTCCATCTTTTGTAATGTGTGAATATTGTTTTGCCTTGATCACAACGTATGTATAGCGCTACGGAATATGTCGGCGCGTTACAAATAAACGATAATAATAATAATAATATCTTTATATATCCAGTGTAGGTTAAAGGGGCCCAGACATACCATATTTACACTATATTATTTTTAAAAACTAGAATAGAAATGGGTCAACCAAACTTTACAATGAGAAAAATGTTTTAGAAAGTAAAATAAAGACAGTATTTATATATTTTACGCTTTTATATGCAATATTATTTGTTTCCCTTTTCTTTATTAGTCTGCTTTTGTGTCTATATCTTTGTAAACTAAGTCTTCACTTAGTCCTAATGAGAGCGCTGGACGTTTTAGCTTCCACATTTCCATTGTCCAGATAAAAGCATTCACAGTTTCCTCTGACCTTACAAAGTGGATCAGTGGAAACCAAAATGGCAGATTCCAATGCAAAATGTATAAAAGATAATGAATTGATGACTGCATTTTTTAACCTAAAACATTTACCTCTTTTCAAGTGTTTCTTCTAATAAGTATATTGTAAATATATGAACACAGTGTTCTTTTATATTTCATATTACATTCAGCACTGGGAATCTTGTCTACCATCTCATTGCACATCATATTTAAAGGTATATGCAAGTGAGCTGGATTATTAATTCATCTGATAGAGAAATTTTTTTTATGAAAACATACCAAAATAAACATTTAAAGTTACCCTAAAGTTTGCTGAATATACTAGGGAATATTAGCATACATAATACATTGTATCTTTTTGGTCTGTGAATTGAGCTGCAGCTTTCCTTTAGATTTATGTAATACCCAGAACAAGGTCTGTGTCCCTTCATTCACTGATTGTGTTACCTACATCCCAGATGAATTGCCCCGTGATCTCTCCCAGCCCCAGTGAATTTCCCCACTACC
This sequence comes from Discoglossus pictus, assembly GCA_027410445.1. Lineage (NCBI taxonomy): Eukaryota > Metazoa > Chordata > Amphibia > Anura > Alytidae > Discoglossus > Discoglossus pictus. The sequence continues at coordinate 71,498,168 of CM050168.1, forward strand.
TCCCCCAGCCCCAGTGAATTGCCCCTGTGATCTCTCCCAGCCCCAGTGAATTGCCCCATTACCTCACCCAGCCCCATTGAATTGCCCCTGAGATCTCTCCCAGCCCCAGTGAATTGCCCCATTACCTCCCCCAGCCCCTGAGATCTTCCCCAGCCCCAGTAAATTGCATGCATTCACTGACACAGAGCATTTTTACTTGAATGCTGATTTATGGTCCTTTAAGGACCCAGTGTAGTAGTCATCTATGCTGGCTGCATAAAACATTGCTGATTGGCTGCAGAGCTGGGCATGCTCACATGGACAGGGCACACTTTTAGAAAATCATACACTGAGAAGCCGAGCTCAATCCTGGGGTTGTAATCATCACCTGCAACAGTTTTTTTTATGCATAACTAAAAAAAGCATATTGCATGCAAATAAATGTACTCATACACTACTAATTCCCCTCTATTAGATGCATTCATAACACTTTATTATACCTTTAAGTCATTTTTAGATAATACAACACAGCTAACTGACTTAGTTTCACTTTTCAAGTCTCATAGTTCTAGATACCAGTCACTATCTATCTTTCTCTGCAGTATAATTAATTAATGTATAAGAAAGTTATCAGTCACATCTTGTCTCTCTTCCTTTTGAAATAAAAACATAGAATATGGAGACAGTTAAAGGGATTGTTTCAGTATCCTATATACAGAGTCTGCTTTGGGAACAGTGTCTAGATCTCTGGTGTCACATATGTGACTTGAAACTCTATGCAGAGTGGAAAATGGCAGCCTGAACTACAGCTTAAAGAAACAAGTAGGCAATGCAAGACATTCTGAGTGCACTTGATTAAATATATGAAAAATACATGGGAAGATTTGTTTTCTTCGTTTCTTCAGAAAGAGGGTATTTGACAATGTGTGGCAGTGTGTTTACTTTTTTCACATAAAAGTCTCAGAGAACAAAAACATATTTAGTAGTGTAACTGTTCTTGGGGCTTGCCCTCTGCCTGTCAATGCGATCTACAGACTAAAGTATGTTCTCTGCATTATCTATAACTTTCAATTAAGCTTAAACAAGTTTTACTTAATATTTTTCATGCAAAACAACTTTTGTAATGTGTAAAACATGCTATTTTAAATGCTTTAAAACACTTTAAAGATTTCTTTCTACTGTTGAGGATCAAGCGTATCAGTTGCATTCCATGTCCCTTTAACAAACTTCTTGAAAAAAACTGGCCTATCCAGTCTGTAAATAAATATATACAGATAAATAATCAGAGTATATATATATATATTTCAGTATATAGTGAAATATATTTGTTGAAATGACAAGCTTTCGAAAGTTACTCAGAAGCAATACATATATATATATATATATATATATATATATGTATATGAGTATATATATATATATATATATATATATATATATATATATATATACATGTGTGTGTGTGTACAAAACATATTTGTTACTTTACCCCCCCATGCTCTGAACCTCCCTATTCATATCTCAGGCATGCACCGCTACCACTTCTTCTGGGGCGTTATTCCCGTACCCGGCACTTTTTCAGGCACTTCATCATTTATATCTAAATTGGTTAGAAATGTAATTATGTTCTGACTTTTTATGATGCTTTCCCCATATTTTATTCTACAAATAATTGGTAGGTATCCTTGTGCCATACCCAAAACAGTCATGTTTCCACCATTTTTTTGTATTGTGTGCCAGGTGGAATCCTAATTCTTCTGGTGGATTTTGTTGATCATTTAAATTCAATAATGGATTCCTTTTTATGCTTTGATCACCACTATTCCTTCCTGTTAAAGGCCCTCATTCAATTGCAATTTGGCCAATTGAATAGGGCTCTAAATAAGCACATAACAAGTATTTTTTAAATAAGTTTTTAGTTAATAAACATCTATCCAAAAGCAAGGTTTTCACGAACTAAAAACGTATTTAAAAAAATATGCTATATGCTTATTTAGAGCCCAATTCAATTGGCCAAATCGCAATTGACTGAGGCCCAAAGAGAGCAGAGCTCAAGCTCCAGCCAAGTTTAACACCAAACAATATGTGACTTTTGCAAACAGTGAAGTAACTGACTCTGTTATTATTATTGGCATTTACTGGAACTTTGTAATCAGGAAGACACTATGCAAATGCCTCAACATATATATCATCAAAATGACACATTGGTAACTGGAAAAATCTGTGTACAGTGTCCCATATGTGGAGGTCATACTAAGATACTATGGGCCTCATTCAATTGCGATAAGGCCAATTGAATAGGGCTCTATATAAGCACAGAGCATATTTGTTACAGAAGTTTTTAGTTAGTGAAGACCTTGCTTTTGGATAGAAGTTCACTAACTAAAAACTAAAATACGCTGTTTGCTTATATAGAGACCTATTCAATTGGTGGAATCGCAATTGAATGAGGCCCTATATATCATGTAATAGCTGCCTGAGAGGGCATGACATGCTAATGTTCAGTATTGACCCTATGGACCGCAGCTCGCCAGGCACATCTTGTGTCTGTTTGTGCCTATCCATAAGGTTTTCTTAGCAAAGAGGGTTGCCAGTTCCTTCACCAGTGGACTGTGATTTATATGGCCTCTCTGCTATGACCTGCCCATCTTGGATGACCCTACATGGTATAGCTCACAGCTTCATTGAAGTACACAAGCCCCTTCACTAAGACATGGTAGCGAACCAGAAGCGGATGACATGCAAAGCTCGTCCTTAATGGCCATGACAACTTCAGCTTCTGGTTGACTCTCAGAAAGGAAACGGGGAGGATGGCCTCAAGATATTTTATTTAAATTGAAGGTATGGTTCTCATGATTATTTAATCTAATAGTCCTTTTTGTAGATAAGGGTGGTACTTTATCCATGGTTTCTAGTGGGAGGAAGCAGATCACAATGCTCATTGGCACGCAGGGATTACTTTAATTTCCTCCCCCTTCACCCTCTTCAGCTGCCAGTTTATACTTAAGGCCCGAGTCTCCCATGATTTTGCGACATTATGACATCATAATCTTCCAAGATCACGTCCTTTTAATTATTATTTTGATAGTTTTGATAAATAATAATATTGCATGTTGTAAAACTTAAAATGTAAGTAATAGTTAGGGTTTGAACAAGGAGTGGGAGAAAAGCAACTCTTCAAAAAAAGAATACCAGAACAAGAGATCTTGATTTGAGGTCATAAGTTACCCTTTGATGCTATGGTAATTTGTGAAAGTACTACTTTAGAGAAATGGTTGTAAATAAATAGAATAGTTGTAAAGGCAAAGACAGTAGATTAATCCAAATACCCTCAGGATTAATTAATAATTAATAAGCATCAGGAGTAATTAAATTAAGATTTTTAGGTTGGTAGAATGGGTAGACTAGTTGAACCTATTTGCTCTTACCTGCTGTCAAATTGTATGTGGCGCTGTATAAATTATTTTATTTCAAGGTTATATTGTATAAATATCCTTTAAAACGACACTTCTGTTTTAGGAATGAAATGATTAGCAACAATGATTTAAAAATGTCAACAATAACACGGCCGCTGTCTCATTAACAGAAAGGAAGCACCTGCCGCTGTACGGGAAGAGGTATCTCGAGATGAGACAATACGCGAATATTTGTATTGTGTCATAAAAGCACAAAATAATGAGTGTGCTGCGGCCAAGGAAATGCCCTCACTTATTGGCGTAACATTTGGAAAGAAACTGTTAGTGTACTCAAGAAACATGCTGCGTTATACTGTGGGATTCATAACATAACTGTGTGTGAGACATGTGGCTGCATATTATACATGTATGAGGGGTCTCGCTGCACATTATACCTGTACAAGATGTCTAGCTGCACATTATACCTGTATGAGGGGTCTCGCTGCACATTACACCTGTATGAGGGGTCTCGCTGCACATTATACCTGTGTGAGGGGTCTCGCTGCACATTACACCTGTATGAGGGGTCTCGCTGCACATTATACCTGTACAAGATGTCTAGCTGCACATTATACCTGTATGAGGGGTCTCGCTGCACATTACACCTGTATGAGGGGTCTCGCTGCACATTATACCTGTATGAGGGGTCTCGCTGCACATTACACCTGTATGAGTGGTCTCGCTGCACATTATACCTGTACAAGATGTCTAGCTGCACATTATACCTGTATGAGGGGTCTCGCTGCACATTACACCTGTATGAGGGGTCTCGCTGCACATTATACCTGTATGAGGGGTCTCGCTGCACATTACACCTGTATGAGGGGTCTCTCTGCACATTACACCTGTATGAGGGTCTCGCTGCACATTATATCTGTACTAGATGTCTAGCTGCATATTATACATGTATGAGGGGTCTCGCTGCACATTACACCTTTACTAGATATCTAGCTGCATATTTTACATGTATGAGGGGTCTAGTTACACATTACATCTGTACTAGATACCTATCTGCATATTATACCTGTATGAGGGGTCTCGCTGCACTTTATACCTGTACTAGATATATAGCTGCATATTATACATGTATGAGGGGTCTCGCTGCACTTTATACCTGTACTAGATATATAGCTGCATATTATACATGTATGAGGGGTCTAGTTACACATTATACCTGTACTAGATATCTAGCTGCATATTTTACATGTATGAGGGGTCTAGTTACACATTACATCTGTACTAGATACCTATCTGCATATTATACCTGTATGAGGGGTCTCGCTGCACTTTATACCTGTACTAGATATATAGCTGCATAATATACATGTATGAGGGGTCTAGTTACACATTACATCTGTACTAAATACCTATCTGCATATTATACCTGTATGAGGGGTCTAGTTACACATTATACCTGTACTAGATATCTAGCTGCATATTATACCTGTATGAGGGGTCTCGCTGCACTTTATACCTGTACTAGATATATAGCTGCATATTATACATGTATGAGGGGTCTAGTTACACATTATACCTGTACTAGATATCTAGGTGTATATTATATATGTATGAGGGGTCTTGCTGCACTTTATACCTGTACTAGATATATAGCTGCATATTATACATGTATGAGGGGTCTACTTACACATTATACCTGTACAAGATATCTAGGTGTATATTATATATGTATGAGGGGTCTTGCTGCACTTTATACCTGTACTAGATATCTAGATGCACATCATACCTATATGAGGGTTCTAGCTGCACATTACATCTGTACTAAATATCTTGGTGCAAATCATACCTGTATAATGGTTCTAGCTGTATGTTACACATATACTTGATATCTAGATGCAATTATACCTTTTTGAGGGTTCTAGCTGCACATAACAAGTGTACTAAATACCTAGGTGCCCTTGATATCAGTATAATTAATCCAGTCCAGCCTTACGCATGACGTATTCCGCATATGAGTTGAATAAAGAAGGTGGCAATATACAACCCTGTCGCTCTCCTTTTCCAATCTTGAACCATTTGGCCACCCTTTTTATGATTATGCGGGCCACTACATTTCTTCTACAGGATTCCGGATCACAGTAGAAGATCGGATAGTTGTCTGAAATGTCTCATTCCATTCCATTTGAGTTCAATAATTCCCAGGATATCAATGTTTAAACTTGTCATCTCATGTATAACCACTTCCAGTTTGCCTTAGTTCATAGTTCCAGGTTCCTATGCTGAATTTTTCTGTGCAGCAGCGGACTTTCCTAGCTGCACTTTATACCTATCTGAAGGAACTAGGTACACATTATACCTGTTTGAATTATCTAGTAACATGTATGAGAAATCCTTTGACTTATTCTATATGTGCAATAGATTTAGATGCCCATTCTACTCGTGCGAGTTACCTAATATTGCACAACTGATGCGTTATTAAACCTGCATGAGGAAGCAAGCTGTTCATTATACCTATGTGAGTGATATAGTAGCACATTACACTGGAGTGTTGGTTTATTTAGTATTATCAGAGTATTGCAGTATATACCTTTTTTTATTGGACAAACGTTTTAGTTAGAGTGACAAGCTTTCGAGAATTGCACCTCTCGTTATCAAGTCAGAAGCAATACTAATTCTGGTTTACCATGTGCATTGGAATATGCAGAGCAGGGAATCTAAATAATAAGAAACCCATGTGGGACAGAAGACCGGAATCAACCATAAAGTGCTTTGTCGGTCAAGTGTGCAAGTCTATACATAAGACCCGAAATAAGAGGAAAGACAGTGCTACCAGTTATGGCCGTAAATACCCACACATATTATCATGGCCGGATTACCCATTAGGCCAACTAAGCAACCGCCCAGGGGCGCTTCCCTGTGAGGGGCACCACTGGTTAATGCTCTAAAAAAATTGAAATGTTGCAGTTCACAGACTGGCTACTAGGGGTTAACCACCTAGAACAAGGCAGTTATAATAGGAAAGGGAACTTACACTCGCATGGGCTCCTTCACTTCACTGCCTAGGGGCTCCAAAAAGTCAGATACAGCCCTGCATATTATATATATCACTATCAGAATGTGTGGATTTTTGGCCCAGGTGATACCCATTTCCAGTAGACTTCCAGTTGTTATGATATACAGACTGGTTCTTCACCTCAACATCTGTTTTTATGCAATGCACAGTTTCCTGGAGCTTGATAAATCTTCCCTGTATTTCCTCAGTAAGACGCCCGCTGGTTTAGCCAGCTGAGAGGACCAAGTTCTGTGTACCATTTGTCTGACTATAAAAAGTACAAAAATCACGGGCACCAGGAGGTCACACAACTAACTGCTTGCTGTTCATTTGAATAACTTAAGATTTTAGAGAGTAATCTGTGCCCGTCCTCCAATACAAAGCAGTTTATTATGGCAGCAGAATTTATAGTTCTGTGATAAGGGCATTTTCATTAGGATCTACCATGTAGAATTGTTGGGGCCTAGTAAGATAAAGTGGTCCAGCACAATTCATCACATTATTAGGACATCCTCTTGCTCCCACACCCTCTGCACTGCCTCGTCTACCATTTTATTGAGAGCTAAGGCTCTCAAGTGATATCACATGATTGCACGATCACTTCACATCCTTAAAGTAGTCTTCTGTCATTGACATTTGTATATCAAATAATTAGCAGTTCCTATTTTAACAATAAAATATGCAATCCTAGAGCCAAGAACCAACCAGTTTCGTTAGTAATCAATTTATAAATGTATGATCACAGTATGACAAGCCTAAGGAAGCCCTTATCAGCCTCCTGAGGTCATAAGTGTGAGCTCCGTAGCCTAAACTAATTTGATAGCTATGATCAGTTGTCAGGTCCAGGAGCATTTCTTGACCACCAGGTTTTATTATATAGTGGGATGAATGAGTAGCGATACACAATATTTCTTCAGTAAATTGTATTTTACAAGTATTTTATTTTTGTTGGATGGGAATTTATAATGATTGTAGGACTTGGTATTTATACAGCTTATCCTTACTGGGTTTATTTCTTGATTCTGCAAGACAGCATTACTATATCTCTATGAGTCTAAGGAGTCTAGTCTGCCTATGAGACTTATGGACCATAACATCTTTGTGTCCATGGTCATGCTGATCCACTTGTTATTCATGGCAGATATTAGAGTGGGTTGCCAGTTCCTTGTATAGTGGGCCAAAGCATACATATGGGGTGGTCTCCCATCAAAGTACTGACCAGGCCCAACCCTGCATGACTTCAGGGTGGTGGGAAATCTTGGTTCCCTGACTTAGAATTAAACCCAGGTCCCAGTGGTGAAAGCACATAATCCAAACCACTGAACCACCAGGGAACCCCTCATCATGTACAGACGTTAAAATCAAAAAGCAAATTTGTAAAAAATGTTTGCATGTTTTCCCTTCTTTATATAATACTCAAACTGTGTATTTAACCTTAGTATAACCAGGAGTCTCAGCACCACAAGGTTCATTCTGCTTTCTATGCACATTCCACCAGGTGAATGGACCTTAAATTACAAGCTGCATTTAATGCTGGTCTTTGTCTGAAATAATACATTCTACATATTCCTTTGAGTTAATAATGTCTACAGAAGACATACCAATAAGCGTACATTATTTGGTTGCAGTAAGTTGAGTTTTATTGCCATTTGCAGGCTGTTGTTAGTCCTTGCAGGCACTCAGTCTACAGAGTTGAAAAAATAATATAATATAATGTTATTTAAAAGTTTTTGAAAAAATAAAAAAAGGTTCACTTTATTTTCAGTGGTTTATTTGAAGATGTAGAACAGTATTGATGAATTAAGACGAAACTTTATAACCATTCAAGGCCTGCCAAACTTGCGACCCTTTAAGAGGTTCACGCATTATGCTCTTCCTTGACATGTCCCTATGAAATGCATTGCATTGTGCTTGAGGTTCACCCTCTCCGCTCATCAAATTCCAGAAGAACGAGTTGAGGAGAGGGTGTCATTGTAACATCTTTCCTTCTTTTATTACTTTACTTTTCTTGCCAACTGAATATTTATAATTATCTTTTTATGAAAAGATACAAAGAATTTTCTTTATATACCCATTTTTCATGGCAACAGACCTGAGGTGAAAACACAGTGCGTTTAATTTGTAAATTATAATGTGTGCAATTGTTTAGTGCGACATGTGAATTGCACACGTACCTGCAGCAAGCGCGGGGAAGCTGACAGGTGCTGTGCGCAGGCAGTTACAGGCAACTCATAATATGCTGTATATGAGAGGAAAATTAATAGTTTAGGTTAAATACAGTCACTTAGCACAAGACAGAAAGATAAAGGAACAATAGACCCATACAGGGAGATGGAAGGAAAATACACAGCTTTTGTTTTGTTCATTGGATTTTAACTAAAGTACACCAATTAAAAGAGAAGAAAAGTCAAATTGTCTGAAGCAAACACAGAAAAGAAAGTTTGTAGGGTGTTTTGTGTTCTTGGTTAATACTGCATCAAAACTTTGGAAATAAAACAAAAAATTAATGAAAAGGAACTTAGTGGTCATTTATTACAAATGTTCTGCAGCAATGAATAGCAATTAGATAATGTATCAGTTTATCTATCTATCTATCTATCTATCTATCTATCTATCTATCTATCTATCTATCTATCTACCTACCTACCTACCTACCTATATACCTATATGTCTATCTATCTATCTATCTATCTATCTATCTATCTATCTATCTATCTATCTATCTATCTATCTATCTACCTATCTATATGTCTATCGATATATCTATCTATCTATCTATCTACCTATATGTCTATCTATCTATCTATCTATCTATCTATCTATCTATCTATCTATCTATCTATATGTCTATATATCTATATGTCTATCTATCTATCTATATGTCTATATATCTATATGTCTATCTATCTATCTATATGTTTATCTATATGTCTGTCTGTCTATATGTCTGTCTATCTATATGTCTATCTATAGTCTGTCTATATGTGTCCTTCTATATGTCTGTCTGTCTATCTATATGTCTGTCTGTCTATCTATCTATCTATCTATCTATCTATCTATCTATCTATCTATATGTCTATCTGTCTATCTGTCTAAAGAGAGAGATATATAGATAAAAATACACACACACACACACACACACACATATATATATATATATATTATCTATCTACCAGGCAAAAATGGTAACTAAAACATTTTTACAAATGTTAGAAATACATTATATATATATATATATATATATATATATATATATATATATATATATATATATATATTTTTTTTTTTTTTTCTTTCTCTATCCACAATGCAAAAGAAACTGAAGCATTGTCTGAATCACTGCCTCTCAAGCCTTTTTTGATCTGGGGACCTAATGGCCACCTTCCTGTGCACATGGCTACTGCCTTTGAAATCCAGATTTGTTCTACAGGGTGATACTATATGTGACAAGTTGAGCATCCTTCCAGTGTTAGTGGTGGAGGACAAACAGGAGATTAAGCATGCCTGGAATAAACATAAGGCCATCCTGAGGATTAAATTATCCAAACTTTTTAATTGGATAAATACATTACAGCCAATAATGAAACATTACCTAACAAAACAGAAGAACAATATAATTAATAAAATGAATATATTTCCATCAAAAGCATTGAGATCGATGTTGCTGTCACAATTTTCCTGAAAAACAAAGAAAAACATAAAAATCTCAAGTTGCTATATACTTTATTCTAATCTCATTCCTCTCCCCTGAGTAAAGAATCCCTATATGTCAGTCTTCAGATGCATGTTCAAATGTATTTACTGTATCCCTAGCTCAATGGGAGGTTACTATGCTGAATTGATCTTTGCAGCAGCGGACTTTCCTTTCCCCTCCAGACACATCCGCAGCTGGGTGTCCTTTGGCCCAAACACTTCATTAGATCTGGTGTTACTTGTACTTGCTCTCTGCTCTTCCTCAGTAATGTGGTAGGCACCTTCTGACCCGATGGGCTCATCTTCCAGTGCCATATCAGTATGTCTCTGGTTCTTCTTGTCCATAGAGTTTTCTTAGCAAAGTTACTGGAGTGGGTTGCCAGTTCCTTCTCCAGTGGACCTCTCTGCTATGACCTGCCCATCTTGGGTGACCTTTCATGGTATAGCTCGCCGCTTCATTGAGGTACACATCCCCTTCACCACAACAAGGTAGTTATCCAGAAGCGGGCCCTAGTAAGTAGCACCAAGGAAAATGTGAGTATTTTATAAATAAAGTCCAGTGGTTAGGATTTAGTGCTTTTCCAGTCAGGGAGCCAAGAGATCACACCACCCTGAAGCCATGCAGGGTTGGGCCTGGTCAGTACTTGGATGGGAGACCACCTAGGAATACCAGGAGCTGTATGCTGTTGCCCACTAGAGAAGGAACTAGCAACCAACTGCCATGAATGCCAAGTGGATAAGCATGACCATGGACATAAAGATGTGCCTGGTGTATTATGGTCCATAACATCCCGAGAGCCGGACACAACTGAATGACAAAACAATAATAATAAGAATCATTATTTTTAAATACTAATAATTATTATAATAATGTGGCATTGCCCAAAACACACAAAAAAATGAAAGCACCAATGCAGCAGCGCCTCGTTCATGGAAGTTACTTTCTTGCCGCACTCTGCAAGTTTTGTGCTTTTTGGTGTATAACTTTGCTACCTGTTTAGACCTCTTTTGCTAAACACCCTACAAGTCTTCCATATTAATATTCAAAAAAACTATTGCTGATGTGAGTTTTGTGCGCTCAGAATAAAAAGAGCCTTGTCTCAATAGGCACCCCGAGGAAGCTTGCGGGGGGTGAGAGCTGTCATCCATGCAGCGTGATGCGCTTTGTGATAGAAGCTGCACAGACTCTAGAACAAAGCTGCGCCAAATGGGAATACGTTGTACAATGAGCAGGCGACTCCCCCATCCTCTGTGTCACATCACACGATCTGCAGGAATTGTAATTCTTTGTATTTTACAGTGTAGACAATGAAATATTTAGCAGGGCTTTGATTTAAACAGTACGTTGTTGTTCCAAAGCAGAATACAATGTACAGAGACGCACTTGGGAATCGGCTCTTCCCAAACATACCTGTAATTAGTATTTGTCCACTTACTTTGTGTTTTGGTAGCATTTCTAAAAGCCTCCTCGTATATTTTGTAATATAAATGTATCTACTTCTCTATTTCCATCTATACCCACCACAATACCCACCACTTTGTGTAACTTTTTAAGAAAACCTAACTTGTGTTTCTGTAATGCTGGACTGGATAATCAATTGGGCGTAGGAGAAGGGGGGTAATTAAACTCGACTCCCAGGACAGGAAGCAGGGGCAGATTTACGGCCGGTGCAACCGGTGCTCTGGAGGGGCTCCATAAATCTTCAATGGCCCTGCCCCAAATATAATATATAATAAAAATGTATATATATATATATATATATATATATATATATATATATATATATACCAACTTATGTATAAATATATATATTTATAAATTATGGGTCAAGGCTTTTATGGGAAAAACATACTGTGCCTATAGTGGCCAAATCAGCTAATGCATGATTAAGTTTAATTTTGCCATTTCATATAAAGGGGGGGGGGGGGGATTTGTCCTCTCCATCCCTCCCAGTTCCTACGCCCCCGGACCCAGGACAAGTAGATACAGATAGTGGGGGCTATATTTATTACAGTTTCAGAGTTAATACGTTTTTGCTAGTCACTAATGATGTTAGCAGCTTGAGCCAAGTTCCAATTAGAGATCTTGAATAGGGCTTTATTTAAGCACATAGCATATTTTTTTTACAGAAGTTTTTAGTTACTGAAGACGTTGCTTTCGGATAGAGGTTCACTAACTAAAAACTTCTGTAAAAAAAAAAATGCTATGTGCTTAAATAGAGCCCTATTCAATTGGCCAAATTGCAGTTTAATAAGGTTATAAATACCTAAATATACTTCCGAACATAGTCACTTCTGGCATTTCCCTTTAAAGGCATGTTTAAGTTTCCTGTATTATGAGTGCATCTGATAGAGAAGAATCGGTAGTGTATGAAAACATTTCTTGCATCGAAAATCCCAAAATAAACATTAATAAACTTACCCTGATGTTTGCAAACTTCTTCAGTTTTCTTGGACTTGATTTTGAGAGGGAATACCACTGAAAACCTTAGTTAAATTAGTATAAAATTCATAATTCGTAAGCAGCTATAGCATTGTTTCATGACTGGTTAGTAAGTCTGTGCAGCAAAGCATGGGATAGTCTTATTTTTCCCTACACAAGGAAGCAAAGAGGAGCTCAGACATTGCTCTGTGGATTTCTGCATTGTTCTGCTGTTGCCATGATAGTTAGTATAGGGTTAAAAAAAATTACTTATTGCAATCTTTCCATTGGTTAGAACCAGGTGCCCATGTAGTCAGCTCTGGGGGTGTGGAAACCAGTAAAAAAAAATCAAATAAGTCTGTGTGTGAATTGAATGAATCAATGTAATGTGTGTTTCTTATAAAACCAGTATGTGTTAGATTAGACAAAGTTTAAAACAGGGAAACTTACCTTTAAGGGGGTCTTCAGGCATGTTTTGTTTAAATATGTTATCTAGGTGACCTAATTTTATCCTCTTAAACACATCACTTATGAGAATCCTCCAGAGCAGATTCTCACCTCCTGGAGCTACGTTCTCCCTGTTCTCTCTCATGCAGGATGGCATGTTTTGCAGATGTTACATTCTTTCTCTTATCGTTTTTGCCAATATTCCGGGTTAAAGGGAAATCAAACTAATTTTTTCCCTTAATTTCAAAGAAACACTTTAGTTTTTTTTTTCATGACAAAATTATAATATAAATGCCTTAACTAGACAATTTAATTAATGTTATCATGCTCAAGTAAAATATTTATGTACAATTAATTAATTAATGATATCCTCCTCCATGTAATTGTTATGTTAATTTGACAGTTTACTTACGTCTAAAAAACTACCAGAGTAACAGTGTCCCGCCCTTTCTTTCTGTTCTCTCTCTTGTAGGATGTCTTGTTTCTTTTACCTAAATGTGGAACATTTGAAAGTGGGACATTTGGGGGCTGGAAGGTACTGAGGGAGTTAGTTATTCTGTCACTCCAAATGTGGGTAAAATTAGGATGTATGTGATTTACCATAATCTCTATAACCACACCTATGTGACTACAATAAACTGCCTAGATTATAGCCAATTTTTTGTCGTACCCTTGCAATAGCTGAACACTTGTGGTTTAGTAGTTCAGTTGTGACCCTATGGACCACAGCACGCCAAGCACATCTGTTTGCAACTTTCTTAGCGTCTTCTCTAGGGAATCCTGTCTTCTCATGATATGGCCAAAATATTTGAGCTTGAGCCTCATGATCACATCTTCCAGTGAACAGTTTGCCTTGATTTACAGAAGATGTATTGATCTTCTTGCAGTACAAGGGACATTAGGTAGCTTTCACCAAAACCACAATTCAAAGGCTTAAATTCTGTGGAGCTCAGCCTTCATTATGGTGCAGCTCTCACATCCGTATGCTACTACTAGGAATACCACAGTTCTAACTATGTAACTTTCCTGATAGTGTCATATCTTTAATTTTTACTAGCTTGTCCAAGCTTGCCATAGCTTTCCTCCCCAGAAGAAAATGTCTTTTAATGGCTAACAGTCACCATCTGCAGAGATCTTGGATCCCAGGAAAATAAAATCTGTCACTGCCTCCACTTCTTCTCCGTCTATTTGCCAGGACCTGAGATTGCAGTTTGCCATGATCTTCATCTCTTTAACATTGAGCCGCAGGCCAGCTTTTGCACTCTGTTCTATCTCCCTCACCCATAGGAACAATTACTAGTCCTTTAACCATTTCCAAGATTCACTAAACTCTACAGGAGCTACAAAGTGAGCCGCTGAAGTCTAATTAATGTTTCTGTTGCAGTCTTAGTGAGACACTTTGCATCTCCGGCAAAGCTTAGTAAATCTCGGAACATGACTCAGTAGGTTTCTCTCTTAGTTTAAAGAGTTTTTATATATTTTTTATTATAGGGTCAAGTAGAGTTTAACTACCTTTGGCACATTTGAAAAGATGTAATAAATGCCAAATGAAAGAGATTTTGATTTGGCCATAATAGAATTTAAAGCTAAATTGATCTAAAAATAAACTGAGCATATTTTTATTAGGAAGAATCACAAAACGAAGGAGCAAGAATTTAATATGTAGAAGTATTCACCTTCGCAGACATGCCCTAAATAGGCAGTGCCTTAAAATACATCAATATTGTCTGATTTAGATAATAGATTATGATTGCTTGTTTTTTGTGTGCAATTTCAATCTTTGTTTTAAGCATCAGTAATAGCATTTAAGGATTTTGGCCAAAATTCACTAAACATGGGTGGCAATGTGTTTTCCTTTAATTAGTATGTCAGTCTTCCTGAGTGCAGCCTTCACAGAACGGTGCAATGTGACCAATGCGTCAACAACTGAATGGAAGTGTTGCTGTTAAAGGCACTCTTCAAACAATTAAGCCAATCGAGCTGTGATATTTTTTTTCCCCTATGTTAGACATTTATGTTAATCTTTTCACAAGCAATATTATGGCACTCATCTGTAAATCCGGCCCTATCCGCTAGAGATCTCAGTGTAGAAGTATGTGTTCACTCAGAATATTGCACCAAACCAAGCTTTACGGATGAGAAATGGCTCTATGAACCAATAGACAATGAGAACAAGTGCCATAACTGTGGGAAGAAACTATATATATTTACATTTGTAGGTATATATATATATATATATATATATATATATATATATATATATACTTTTATCTTAATATTTATTATATTAATTTAAATGAAATATGTGACAACTGTATGTATAGATTTAATATATAATTGTGTTTATTTTGTATATATATATTTTTATACATATATATATATATATGTATATATATATATATATATATATATATATATATAGTCAATGCATTAGAGCATTTGTTCCTTGTCCAAGTGTTTCCTGATATGTATTAACCCCTTGAGTGCTAGGTTTTGTGTTACCCTTTATGTTGTATAATGAAATAGATAAAATAATAAAATATCATATTCATTTTGCATATGTTTATATTGGACTGTTAAGTGTCGAATAATGATGAACATACATAATTTGTTTTTTGGTGCTATACTGTCTCTTTAACTGCTGCTGTGGCACTCAGCAATGGTTTTAAAACCATTTGCAAGCAGTCTTTGGCACCCGTAATACAAGAATATTTTATATTATATAATAGAGATGTATAGTAAAAAGTCTTAATCACATACAATTGGCTGTTTTAAGAAAGTATTCACATGTATCTGGGGTTTTCTGCAGGTTCCATCCTTCCGAGATGAACATGCCACTTTCTAATATTAAGACCTTTCTCCAAATAAAATAATAATTGCAGCTTTCATTGAAGTGCATTGCAGCCCCTGCAGTGCTTAGTGAAGTTAGTATTAATCCCTGGGTACATGTCCAAAGTGGTTTCACTATGATGCTTATTTACCCTGATATTTTTAATAAACAGCAGATAACACACAGTATTGGGGATGACAAAGAGACACTGTGGTCCTATATTTACAATATACTGTACTTATTTTTTTAAATTATACTTAAAATAAGATAAATATTTTTATAAGGGGCAAAACACTAATAAAGCTTTTCATTTATAACCTTATATTATGGTTTTAGAATGAAAAAAAAAAACAGCCTCTTATTTATTACCTTTTATATGTAATTATTCTGCATTTTGATTAGTGCTGATAAACTTCTTAAAGTGAGAGGAAATTTTGCATGCAGAGGAAGGTTTTATGTGTACAATGGAAATACAGCAACTGAAGCATCCAGTACTAATGGAAAGCTTGTTAGTTTACAAGGACAGTCCTTCCTGAGAAAGTAGCAGCAGACAATATCAGTACAAAAATCCAGATGTAAATATTTAACAAACATAAAAATGACCACAGTGGTCCTTTAAGGATTTTAGATTAAATTAAGCAAAATTTAGTTGTGCACTGATTTACATGTGTAGTAGTTGTTGTTGTTCAGTCCTTCAGTCATGTCCGGGTCTCAGTGACCATATGGACGCAGCACGCCAGGCAAGCTCATCCATATGGTTTTCATGGCAAAGATACTGGAGTGGGTTGCCAGTTCCTTCCATGATTTCTCTGACCTCTATGCTATGACCTGTCCATTTTGGGTGACCCTACATGATATAGCTCACAGCTTCATTGAGGTACACAACAGTATCTAAACAAGACACTGTCAGAGAATAAATATACATGTTTTTTGTACTCATTTTTAGCTGTATATATTATAGTTAATGAACTATTTTAGTGATTGACACCATAAAAATCAAGCAAAATTATTTGATTGTCTTTTTACATCATATCTGAATTTTATTGTTGCCGCTGGATAATGTTGGAAAATGCAGTATTTTATTTTGTAGCCAATTCTGGGAGATTAAAACAAGCTTTTCAGCATGAGCATCTTGCATTTATTTTTCTGCTTTATTATCTCTTAGAGAAGCTTTATCGATAGGAAGATTTTACTTTGTGTAACAAGACAAATGATTTGTTTTGTTATGTTGCAGTCTGTTCACTAGACTAATTTCCTCGCATTGCCATAATTCACTGCTTGTAAATCCATTTGTGTTTCAGAAATATGCTCTGTAAGTGACATGTCCAGTTGTTTATTTCTGGTTCTCCTGGGAATATTTGTGGTTCTCTAAATAAAATGAGAGAATGGGGACAGAACAGTAAAATAAATTACACCAAACCATGCAGTTGATCCCATAAGAGATAATGAAGTCATGGCCAGACACAGAAATCCCACATAAATATCAGAATGTTTTTGATTAGTCCAAGATAGTCTTTGTGGTCAAATAAACATAATCTGTACTTGCTATTATTTTATCTTCACAGTAGGACCACTGTCCATAGCCTCAGTCCTCCATGGCCATTGCAGGTCATCACTGTTTGAGCACAAACTGGTTATTTATTCACATAGCCAACTTGGTCTTTGCTATATATCATTGGTGTTTAACATACAGTCTGAGGGCATCTGAGACTTCTCAATTGCCCCTTTTTCTTTTCTTTTATAGTAACATTTTTTATTTGTTTTCAGACAAATATGACAACAACAAAAAATAACAGGACAAAAGATATACAGAGTAACTCACATCTTAACAACTTAATAAAATTGCTGACATATTTTAAGAAGAGGATGCCAAGAATATTCCACAAACCATTAAATACAGCAATAAAAAATAAAAAAAAGAAGAAAAAAAAATATATATATATTGCCCCTTTTTCTTGAGGGTACCTTTCAATAGTACACAGGGGAGATTCTCTACATAAGCTTTTATTCTCTAACATGCTTTGTTGCACTTCAACATTCTCTGTTTCAATAGGAAAAGTTGTCTATGCCCCAACCCCATCAGTGGTGGAGCCATGAGAGGTTAAAATCAAACATACACAGAGCTTTCCTTAAAGCACTTAGCAAGATTAAAAACTCACAAACTTACAATTAAAAGTTTATGGGATAGGTATAGAAGGGTAATAGATGTGTTGGGTATATTAAGACTGAAGGTGGTAAACTTCTTTAAATAGATGCATTTTTTAGTATGTTTTTGAAGAATTTGAGGCAGGAGGATAGTAAGGCGAAGCAAGGAGTTCCAAAGAATAGGGGCAGCTCAAGAAAAGTCCTGAAGGCAGCAGTGAGAGGAGGTGATAAGAGAAGAGGAGAGAAGAAGGTTGTTAGCAACATGTTAAATAAGAATCTCTGACACATTTAGCCTTTAGTCTACTGAAGCATATTTGAATCCAGCCCCAGTCTGTGAAGTTTAAAAATGAGTGTGGGACAATGACATAGGCTTACTAAAATCTATATTTGCCATATCACTACTCTAACCTGGTTTATAACTTGAAAACAAACACTGGACTGTGATCTGTTGGCTTCATGTAGGTGATCCATAGTACAACAGCATTTACAATAAATTATGAAATAAAATTAAGAAATAAAATACAATAGGCATTAAGAACCTGCACTAGATTGTATGCTATATAAGTGCATAGGTTATATTTCAGTAGTACGCAGTGAAATATAATTGGCAAGAAGGCAGAAAAATCATAAGGTGGTCCACAATGACCATCAGTAGTAATCACGTTGTCCACCAAGACACTGGTCAGCTTTTAAGTGGTCTATCAGAAAAAAATTTGGACACCTATGAAGGGTGAAAAGCTGGAATACAAATTACAAACACTGACCATTAGGAAGTCCTAATTAATAATTGGAAATTGCTTCTCTTGTGCATTGATTTCAGTATTGGTATCTCCAGGCTGTTAGTGGTGGGTGCATGTACCAGCTATTAAGCTACACAGCAGGTGTGGAGCAGAGTGTTGAGTGCCAGACCGGTGCGCGCCACCATATCTTACATCATTAGAAGCTTTTAGATTGGTGCACATAGAGTTTCATGGAATTGTTAATTGTTCTATATTTTGCTTAACAAAGTAAAAGGGCTACTAAAAAGAAATTGTTAATTCCAATTACTAGACACAAAAACTTAATTAAACAAAGACTTAAAAAAACATCAACAAACAATCAGCATGCAATTAAACAATAATGACGCGATTATCTGGGTCCTGGAGAGAAACATATTGCAATGATCAGTTACTCAATCAATGTTTTAGCTGAAGTCATCAACCCTTTAACTTGCTTGGATTAAACAGTTTTCTTGTTTATTCTTCTTGATTTATATGTAGGATTTCATCACATTTAAACAAACAGGGGTTCCCATATTTCTCATGCAAATTAGAAGTTTTCATTGGCCCTTTTAATCAACTGCACTAAGAGATAACTCTTTTTGTAAGCTGATTTAGTGTGTCATTGACATTAGAAAACAATTGTCCTCTGAAATTTAGAACTTTACAGACTTTTTGTAGCAATATTCTTGCCAATCCATCATAATAATCTGACCACATCATCCACAATAATCTGACCAATTGATCGCCAAGAATTTGGTCATCTCGTTCCAAATTATATGGACACTCCAACTCCATCGTAATAGTCCTAACAATCTGTCAATTTCATTATAATAATCTGGCCACTCCATCCCAAAAATTTGACTACTTAATCGCCAATAATTTGGTCATCTTGTTCCCAATAATATGGACACTCCAACTCCGTCATAATAGTCCAACCACTCCACTCCAATAATTTTGCTATCCCTTCCCCCATAACATGGTCACTCCAATATAATAACAGGACCACACCATTCCCAATAACTTGGTCCCCATGCCCAATTACTAGACCATACCATATTCAGTAACCTGAACACTATATTTCCAATAACGTGGCCATCCTATACCCAATAATCTCGTCATTTCATTCCAGTAACCTGACCTCTCCATTCCCAATAAACTGCACACTTCTTCCCCAATAACTTGATCATTCCTCAGTAGTCTGACCATATCATTATTCATTAACCTGACCTCAAATCCCTATAATCTAGCCAGCCAATCCTAAATAACCAATCCATCCATCCAATCTATCTGTACTATGACCAACCCAATAACCAATAGCTTAATTATCCTTATATCCTAATGATCCCTTATAATCTGACTAAGTTATCTCCAATAACTTGATAACTCTATCTCCATAATTTGTTAACTCCATTACCTATTCATTTTACATTACATAGTAAAACCTGGATTAAGATGTAACCAATATGAGCAGTGACAGATTGTCTCAATGTACTTGCACACCCTGAAGTTGTACGGTGATTTAAACGAGCGCTGAGTAGATCTGTCTCATAATGATGTTGGACATTTAATCAGAAATGCAGAGACAACGGTATTTTCTTCAGCAGTTCCTCCTTGTATGCCCCAGGGTTTGAGTGCTTTTCTATCAATCAATGTAACATTACAGATAGAACTAAATAATACTGATAACATTTACTTGAAGAGTGAGTCGGGCATAGTGTTATTAATTGCTAATTGAAAAATTGTTTCTTAACAAACTGAGCTATTCACAAGCATCTGATTCGGTCACCTGTTGAAAGTCTCTAGAAATAATAATTACACTTAAAAGGACTTTCATCCCAAAACTAAGTTGTTTTTTAGTTTATTTTTTTAGTTTAGTTTCAGTGCTTTCACTGCTGCGACCTGGGTTCAATTCCAGTCAGGGAACCAAGAGTTCACACCACCCTGAAGCCAAGCAGGGTTTTCCTCATCAGTACTTGGATGGGAGGCCACCTAGGAATACCAGGAGCTGTATGCTCTGGAGAAGGAACTGGCAACCCACTCCAATATCTCTCCCATGAAAAACTATTGGTGTGTTATGGTCCATGAGGTCACGGAGAGGTGGACATGACTAAACGACAAAAACAGACACATTATAGCTTAGAAAGCACTTCCCTAATTTGTGGATTTAAACGTACATATGTTTTTTTCTAATAAAAGGTAGGGTTTTCATTAGAAATGAAGAAAGGCGCCTTTAAAATAAAGAAAATTGCTTTATAAATTAAATGAGACAAAATCCCTAGCTACTGTATTTTCTTATTATTTTACTGTCATATATATGGCTTCAAGTGGATTCTAATCTAAAATAATTAGTGCAAACGTGCTGGACATGCTAAGCACATGACATCTTGCAATGTCTGGTCTAGTTATTTTAGATTACAAATCACTTCAAGGGAAGTCTCATTTTACATTTTCTTCATTTTAACGTAAATCGCAATTCTTGGTTTACAAATGTCTTGGACGTCTTGTATTTCAGTGACGTTTTTAGAAACGTATCAATACTACTAGTATATATTCATATAAACTCCCTGCCATCACATACATCTTTCATGTTTGCCATACAGTAGATACTTACAGCATGGTCTATAATCTGAAATATAGATTGCCAAATATAGCCCCTGGGATATCACTTTCAGGGATAAATAAGTTGATTTGTAGAAATAAATATTGCATCTCATTGACTGTTCTAAAAATGCACCTGGCACAAATTGGGTTATAGGGGAAGATGAATGTGCGATATAAATACATATATATATTTATTTCTTTAGGTTTTTATGCTATAGCTTTAGATTTGAAGCAGAGATTATGAGCTGCTTGGGATCTGGTGTAAATGGGAGCATCTGATGTGAGGTTAATGCTGTTAACTTGTCCCCAACATCAGCCGCCATCTATCTCCCAGGAAGTATCCATCCTCAGATACAGTCCTTATTCACTCTTATAACCTTTAATGGTCTTAATAAACTTTGCAATAATTTGAATAAGTATAATTGTTATATTGATAGAAAGATAGAAGATAGAAGCATTGCTAGGTATATATTAGTAATATCACATTATTAAAGGGACTCTATCACTCCAGTAGCAACTTGTTTTTAAATTATTCTTAAAGAACCTGTAAAACTGTCTACATTATGCTGAAGATGTTATATTGTTAATACAGTGCTATTGATATAAAAAATGTACATTTAAACATAACAATATTGCTACATTGCATTAAACCATTAGTCTTCTGAAAGCAATAATGATGTACAATTATATCAATAAATATGCATAGAAAACAATTGTTGTTGTTTTAGTAGTTCATCCTTGTCCGACCCTATGGATAACAGTATGCCAGGCAAATCTATTGTTATATCTCTGGTTGTGCTTATCCATATGGTTTTCATGGCAAAGACACAGGGATGGGTTGCCAGTTCCTTCTCCAGTGGGCTGCAATTTGTCTGATCCCGCCACTATGACCTGCCCATCTTGGGGGACCCTACATGGTATAGCTTACAGCTTCATTGAAGTACAATCCTTTACCACCACAAGGTAGCGATCCAGAAGTGGATAGAAAACAATATGCATTCATAAAACGTATGTATTTTGTTAAAACATCATTATAAAGAAAATGTTGCACACTAAGATTCATTCCTTGGCTGTGCAACCCTACATAAATGTGATTGATCAGAAAATGAAAGAATCCACTAGTTATAGTCAACCTGGTCCCTACCGGCCACTAGGGAGCGATTCAAGCTTTCATGGTGGGCGGCGGGATAATTGCTAGGTGGCGTCGCTTACAAGTGACGTTACATGCCAGAGAGCCGCAGCACCACGCTTGGCTGGTTGGAGAGCTGGTGAGAGAGCCTAGGGACAGCAGTCAGGACCGGATCACTATCTAATAAGTACAGGGCGATACATAGCTAGGGTCATATGGTTTGTGTAACCAGAAATAAGATAGGGTAAATTAAGTTACTGCGGCACCGATGGGCAGTAAGGACATTTACAATCAAAAGTGGGCGGCAGGTAGTAAAAGGTTGACGACCTCTGTGCTAGCTTGGATCATATATATCTATAATAGTGCATAAAACAATATACAAAACATATTAACTATATACACCTTTAGATTGTAAGTCTGCGAGTTTCAATCCTGCGCAGTGCTTTAGGGAAATCGCTATGGACACCGGATTCCAAGCTCAAAGACAGGGCCCTCCATTCATTGCAATGTGTGAATCTTGAACTTGTCTTGAACTTAACTTATGTATAGCGCTACTGATCAGTCCCAGATAATCAAAGTGTGGTTAGGTAACATCCAAATATGTCCACAGTCTATGGCCATTATAATTATTTAATATTTATGTCCAAATATTCTCCAAGCAAAATAAAGTGCATCACATTTAGAATATCTGCATCACTAGATGCGGGCATATAATATATAATTATTATTATTATTATTATTATTATTAATATTATTAATAAACACCAGAAGAAGGTACAGATTGTTGTTTATGGCATGAAGTTTGTGTTAATCATACATAAATTAACCCTTTTATTATTATCTTTATTTATAACGCGCCAATATATTCCACAGCGCAAGCTTTCAATACCAGGTGTGACTGTATTGTTATCATTGTATGTCTCTTTATTTGGGGCCCTACATGGCCCAGATTGCTAATCCATGTAACAATCATAAAATATATTCATGTAGCAAGTCTAATCTGTATTTAACATGTTCCCACAGCTCTAGGCCAGGACGGCCTCCCAAACGCTCGCTGGGAGTTGCAATTCAAGAGAACGCTCGCCTGCTGCCCCATGGGGTTCCCGGACTCTTATCTCCAGGACTTATCTCCCCCACAGGTAATAAAACCTATTACTTGATCAGCCGTTCCTCCCCATCCACTGGAAATAAAGTAATATTGATTTCACTGCTGGGCCCGCAGAGACTTCTGGCTTCTCTGCATCTTGTGCATCTGCCCTTCAATATCCCTTTGTACAAACAATAATGTTTGTTTCCTTAAAATGTAATAAAATAGCAGATAATCTGATACGAGCAGTAGATATTTTATACAGTCTGGTTCCACTACAGAACATCCTTTTAATTATCACTATTTTGATTTATGAGACCTGGATGGTGTGACCCTGATTTCACATTTATATCATTTTATTTTTAATAATAGCAAAATGTTCTTCTGTATAACTGAAAGGTTCATGTAGGATACAAGGGAATTATATAATTATAGCATAAAGCAACAGCAATTTATAATAATCCATCGTGGAAAGTTTTTATGTTATTTTTGGGAACATTTCAATGGTTTCCTGAATTAGCCACTGGGAAAAGCAAGATGGGTGGAAGTGTTGATAGGGAATTCATCTGGGGGAGAGGTTAAAGATGTTGGGTTCGTTTTGTTTGGCTTTTAAAGGACTACTGTAGTTTGGGGGGGAAAAATCACTTGTTTGCGAAGATTGGAGCAAACAAACAACCATGGCAGCTATTAAAGCCATGAGCATAAATCCATTTTAATATTTATCTGACACTGCTTGTCCCATGGAGGTAACCATCTTGGACTAATAGATTGCCAGTATCTAGAATTGGAGTGTTTAAACCAATGGTATTCAGCCTGGTCCCTAACACCCACTAGTGGGCGATTCAAGCTTTCATGATGGCCGGTAGTGTAATGACTAGGTGAGGTCGCTGACCAGTGATGTCACACACGGGAGACCCGAAGCACCGAGCTTGGCTGGTTGGAGAGCTGGTCAGAGAGCCTAGGGACAGCAGTCAGGGCCGGATCACTATCTAGTAAGTACAAGGCAATGCATAGCTAGGGTCATATGGTATATGTAATCAAAAATCATATAGGGTAAATTTAGTTACTGTGACACCAGGGGGCGGTAAGGAAATTTTACCATCAAAAGTGGGTGGTAGGTATTAAATGGTTGACTTAATTGAGATCTGAATCCATGTTTTCTCCCATGTCTCCGAGGTTTCTAATCAAAGTAAATTGTCTGATGTCAAAAAAGTAAACTGAATAAGATTGTTGAAATGAAAAGCTGTATTTATTTTGTAAATGCTTTTTGTACATTATCAAGTCAAAGAGCATACTACAAATATGCTATAGACTTCCGTGGTCCTTTATTTTAGCCATTCATCTTAAAGGAGACAATTCTTACAATACAATTTGGAAGTTTTCATTGTGACAAAATACAAAAATGTATTGTCAAATGTCAGTTTTATTATGAATCCAAGTTGATATTTTTGAGACTTTTTTATTAATAGGTGACCAAATAAATATAATAAATAATTTTCTGAAAAATGTTGCTCCTCATCAAGTTCAGTTGTTCAAAACAGCATATTGTAATATAGGATAAGTCTTGGCTTATTGCATTAATACAATTATATTTTTAGTTTCTATTATAACTAGGAAAATCTATGAGTGAAAATATATCTATATTTTAGCCACAGCTGTTTTCCCAGAAATCACGAATGTCTCCTCTGTACTTTTGGGATTTTTCCAGCATATGAATTGTTCATTCTGACAATTCAGCAGTGGATTTCTTTGATATATATGACTAATAAATTAATATGATTAAATTAATGATGGGTATCCTCTGCCAAACTTCAGTAGTCCGGCGTTAATGTTGCCGCGCACTTGCCGCTCAGCCTCCCCCTGTGGTGAGAGAATGGCTGCTAACCTCCACATTGTCATCATGGTAAATGACATATCCCAGGGTGCATTGCACTCCATCTGCTCTGTCCCCAAAACAACACAAATTGAGAAAATATTTAATACAAACTGCATACCCAGCGCCCAAATGCCAGATCAGAGCCATTGTACAAATAAACATTCCCACAAATAATTGCAAAAAATTATGCACATGTTTCAGAAAGCAGGTTATTTTTCTCCTCAAACTAATTTATGCCTCGCCGGCTTCATGTTCTCTAGGGGAGAATAGCAAATTATCACATTTAAATAACACTGGAAGGGTTTTAAACAAGACTGACATATAATATATTGCGCTAACACTGGTCTGCAGTCTTCATACCACAGTTGACTTTTAGTAATATCATCAATAAGAGACGACCTGCAAGAAGCAGAGATAAAATAATTAAATCAGAGCATCTGATGGCAGCTAAGGGATTTGTGGCCCATTTAATCTGCCCACTTTCCCTTCTTTGTTCAAGCTTAGACCATATTTGGCCCTTGTCCTATTTTCAGAGTAACCCAACACATGGGCATCATCGGGGTGAGGACAAGAATTGGTCACCACCTAGATTTCTGCTCTTGAATTTTTTTATAAAATAATTAATGTGTCCTACAAGCACATAACAAAAACTACGTGGGATTTATATATTAAATGGTGAGGCGTTAATAAAATCATTCTATTATTAAGTTTTCCAATAGGGCATGTACATTACATTTGTATGCATAAGAGTTGAACATTTTATAAATAAATATAATAATTATACTTTAAACTCTTCCCTACTTTTTATATCTCAAAATAGGCAAATTACATTACATAGTTTGTTTCATATAATTAATGGGTTGTCACCTTTGGATTAGATCTGAGCCTTCAACTTCTACTAAATAAAATCTATCTATCTATCTATCTATCTATCTATCTATCTATCTATCTATCTATCTATCTCTCTATTTATATCTACCAATCTATCTATCTATCTATCTATCTATCTATCTATCTATCTATCTATCTATCTATCTGTCTGTCTATATGTCTATCTATCTATCTATCTATCTATCTATCTATCTATCTATCTATCTATCTATCTATCTATCTATCTATCTACCATTCTATCTATCTATCTATCTATCTATCTATCTATCTATCTATCTATCTATCTATCTATCTATCTACCATTCTATCTATCTATCTATCTATCTATCTATCTATCTATCTATCTATCTATCTATCTATCTATCTATCTATCTATCCATCTATCTATCTATCTATCTATCTATCTATCTATCTATCTATCTATCTGTCTATCTATCTATCTATCTATCTATCTATCTATCTGTCTATCTATCTATCTATCTATCTATCTATCTATCTATCTATCTATCTATCTCTCTGTCTGTCTGTCTGTCTATCTATCTATCTATCTATCTGTCTGTCTGTCTGTCTATCTATCTATCTATCTATCTATCTTATATTGTGGTTCAAGGGGACATTTTAATAATAGGACCTATGTACATAACAGTGGCTCTTTAATACATCTTTATTTATTACATTTTAACGTATTTGCCCCATAACATAGGAATTCAATGGTTCTCAAAGAGATCTCCTACGCTTCACCATTTAGTAAATATGGCCTAATTGCTCTGTGATTTCCTGCATTTACAAATTCATCATTGATATAATAATTATTGAATAGAAGACCTGGGTGCAAAATAATTTGGAGCCCCTCTTAAAATGTGAGGATTATAGGGCCCCTAATAAATTTAAAAAAATCACTATAATTCAGGCTGCTATCAGTAGTATAGGGCCCCTACCCATTTGTGGCCCTGTGTGAATTAATATATATATATATATATATATATATATATATATATAATATACACATAGTATATCCAATACATTTATATACCAGATTGTCACATTATATTCACACTGTTCCATAGCACTGCACCAGCGTCTTGAGGCGACCTGCAGCCACCTGAAAATAGGTTCACTAGGTCTGAGTCTTGTGGGATTAGCAGAAAAACACTCTAATATGTATATAATATATTACTTATATATGTGACCTAAGGAAAGATTATATTGTGGAGTAACCTTCTTTCTTGCATATATATCATTTTTACTGCATTGATGTTATTAGCACCTTTTTTACTAATTAATGTTCATTATAAATTATTTTTATATAAAAAATGCGTTCCAAATAAATCTGAATACAGCCAAACATTTGCTTGTACGAATTTGTTTTATTCAGTTTAAGACCAGGAAATACAGTTAATAGATAAATAAATTGATTAACTTCCCGATGGTCTCTAAATCTGTAATATTAATTATCCACTGCTGCATAGAACTGATCTTTCATTATAAAATATATTAACTAGACTTGCTGCACACTTAAAAAAACATCTAACTGTAGCCCTGCATTCAATTTATTTTACTTGATTAAGTACGGATAGACAAATAGCATAAATTATGCCTCTCATAAATGTTATATATGCAAGAACATATGGCATGTTGTTTCTGTGCGAGTCAATAGGAATGCTTAATTAACATTTCTGTCGTGAAACAGCAGTGACTCTGTGAGCGGCTGAGACATCTCCAGTGTCCAAAAAGTTGGAATAATTGTACTTGGAAGACATATTCATTGCTCTGCAAAGTAAACAGTGCAGAGCGTTCCTGTACAG
>CM050168.1:71531298-71888798 GCA_027410445.1 Discoglossus pictus
CCCCCTCTCTCCCTCCCCTGTGTCTGTTTGCACCCCACTCCCTCCCCTGTGTCTCTTTCCCCCCACTCCCTCCCCCATGTCTCTTTCCCCACTCTCCCTTCCCGCAAGGCTTGAATCTTCAATCGCTATTGCTCAAAGCCTTGTGGGCTTGAAAAAAAGTTACAGGTTTAACCACCGCCATTTTTTTTCAAGCCCGTAACTCTGAAGCCATTGGGAGGCAGCCAAAAGACGATAATTGAATAGCAAATTAGCTTTCAACCACACTTACGGGCTCTGTGCCTCAGGAGGAGGCAGGTGGCCCATAAGTGAGGTTGGTAGCTAATTTTCTATTCAGTTGGCGTCTTTTGGCGGCCTCCAAACGGCTTCCGAATTACAGGCTTGAAAAAAAATGGCAGCTTTTTTTTTCTCAAGCCCAAATCTCCCCCCCTCTACATTGCGAGCCTCGCGATGAGCGCCAAAGCCTCTCCCTCTCCCCCCTCTGCTTTAAGGGCCATTGGGGCTCTTTGCAGATCTCGTGAAAACCCGTAACTTTTGGGCCTCGCCATGAGCGCCTTCAGCAATCCGCAATGAGGCTCTTTCGGTGCTTGTTACACATGTGCAACCCGTAACTTTTGGGCCTCGCCATGAGCGCCTTCAGCCTTCAATGAGGCTCTTTCGGTGCTTGTTACACATGTGCAACCCGTAACTTTTAACATAGCGTTACCAACAAACTCGCAATTACGACAACTATATATTTGATATATATGTATGTATATACATATGGCATGAAAGCTCTATTACTGTCTATAATACATATAGACATTATTTTACCTATCTTAAAGGGCCACTATAGTGGTCTTACAAAACAGTTTAATTTCTTTATTAATAACTGATTAGTAGTAAAATCAGTATTTCAATAAAACAAATTAAGTGTAGCCTTTAAACCTACATAGCGGAGAGCAGTATATCTGCTATTGTTCAAATGTAATTTTTAACAGCTACATTAATGGTTTATCTTGAAATACAGTTTAATCTCTAGCAGGGCCACAATGATGTCCTTAGATAAGTACTTTACCAGTTTAAGGTTATGGAAAATACAATTTTCTTGCAATAACAACACTGAAATGTCTATTTTTTATCAGTTAACCTTTATGATAATCTCCTATAGATCTTCATCTCATCTCCGTGTTGGAGACTAATCCTTGCTATTTACTCCCTGTGAGCTAAGAATGTTCGGATTGTTTGAAATAACTGACATTTTAAATGTTCAACTGTGTTGTCAGTCTATGTCATCTGGTGTTAATCACTCTGAGCATGGGCAACCTCACAGTAAGTAATTAACGATTACAAATAATTATTGTCTAACGCAAAGAGGGAAAACCACAAAGGCTGTAA
Organism: Discoglossus pictus; assembly: GCA_027410445.1. Taxonomy (NCBI): domain Eukaryota; kingdom Metazoa; phylum Chordata; class Amphibia; order Anura; family Alytidae; genus Discoglossus; species Discoglossus pictus. The sequence goes on from CM050168.1 coordinate 71,532,673, forward strand.
TTATGCTATAAGGACTTTTCTATTAACATTAATCATCAGTTGATAAAGTACTTGTCACTACCTACAGTTATGTTGTTGTTCAGGCCTTCAGTTGTGTCTGACTCTCTGTGACCATATGGACGCAGCACGCCAGGCACATCTGTCTGTTTTTCTGGTTGTGCTTATTCATATGGTTTTCTTAGCAAAGTTACTGCAGTGGGTTCCCTGTTCAATCTCTAGTGGACTGCAATTTTTTCTGACCTCTCTGCTATGACCTGCCCATCTTAGGTGACACTACATGGTATAGCTCACAGCTTCATTGAGATACACAAACCCCTTTAACATGACAAGGTAGCTATCCAGAAGTGGATTTATGACTATAGTAGTCCTTTATCAAGCCATATCATTCATTCAATTATCTAGATATATAACTAAATACAATAAGGATTACATTTACATCATTAATATAGTTTCTAAAAAGTTCTTAACGCTCCAGTGGGAGCGCATGCGCACTATAGAAACCATATGTACGGATTCTGTACATGGCGCACGGCACCAGAGAGAGAGAAGTAGACAGAGGGAGAAGGAGACACAGGGGAGGGAGGAGGGGGGAAGAGACATAGGGGAAAGGGGGAAAGAAACAGAAGGAGAAAGGGGGAAAGAGATAGAAGGGGAAAGGGGGAAAGAGACACAGGGGAAGGAGGAGGAGGGAAAGCGACATGGGGGAGGGAGGAGGGGGGTAAAAAACACAGGGGAGGAAGAGAGGGGAAAGAGACACAGAGAAGTGAGAGGGGGAAGAGACACAGTGGAGGGAGAGGGGGAGAAACACAGGGGAGGGAGGGGGAAGAGAAACAGGGGAGGAGATGGGGGAAGAGACAAAGAGGCGGGAGGGGGAGAGACAGAGGGGAGGGAGAGGGGGGAAAGAGACACAGGGGAGGGAGAGGGGGGAAAGAGATACAGGGGAGAGAGGGGGAAAGAGACACAGGGGAGGGAGGGGGGAAAGAGACACAGGAGAGGGAGGGGGAAAGAGACACAGGGAAGGGAGGGGGACACAGGGAAGAGAGAGGGGGAAGAGACAGGGGAGTGAGATGGAGAAGAGACAAAGAGGAGGGAGATGGGGGAAGAGACAAAGAGGAGGCAGAGGGGGGGGGAGAGACACAGGGGTGGAAGATGGGGGGAGGAGACACAGGGGAGGGAGATGGGGGAAGAGACACAGGGGATGGAGAGTGGAGAAAGAGACACAAGGGAGGGTGGAGAGAGAGACAGCAGTGGGAGGGGGAAAGAGACACAGGGAAGGGAGGGGGAGAGACACAGGGGAGGGAGAGGGGGGAAGAGACACAGGGGAGGAAGAGGGGGAAGAGACACAGGGGAGGGAGAGGGCGGGAAGAGACACAGGGAAGGGAGGGGGAGAGACACAAGGGAGGGGCGAGAGAGACACAGGAGAGGGAGGGGGAAAGAGACACAGGGGAGGGAGAGGGAGGGAAAGAGACAAAGGGGAGGGGGGTGTCAGAGCCACATGTAATAATATACTGTCATTTATGACGGGTAAACGACTAGTTGGAATATATCTTATTTATCAAGCTTATGCATTAAAAGGCAATGCTGTGAACAGAAATGTGAGGTTTATAATCATTAAACAATTTCTAGATGTTTCCCAATAGGTGCGCAGCTAAACACTGCTAGTCCCCGGGCCCTGCAGAATTAGGGCAAGCACTGCTGCAAATAGCGAGTGCACATGAAACAGTAATCATTGCTTTCCAGTCTATTATTAGATTAACTCATAGGGATTGCTTTTTTTTTCTCCTGTGAGATGATGCATAAATGACATGTTTTACCCTCCAATAAATCTACCAGCAGAATGGCTCTGACATGATGTTCATACCCCTCAGTCCCATGACAGATTATTTTTGATTGCTGCACAAGTTTATAGCAGCTTGAAACCATTACAGTTTAAAGGCATCATTGTGATTTTACAGTGTTACCTGACTCGTGCACCACGCGGTGCGGAGCTGCCCTGAGATCAGACGTGGCCACTTCCTCTGAGATCTTCTTCAGGTCGCTAAATCATTTTATTTGATATTATAAACTATCTTTAGATGTTTTTATAATATTGATGGGCAGTGCATTTGAATAGACTCACACAGTGCCATTAATAATGCTGTGATCACTGTGGCTTTTCCTGACATCCCCAATAATATTAATTAAAGGACCTATGTGATGTGCGCCATATTTTTTATTTAAAGGTATATGGAAATTTCTCTTGTTTTAATATTAAAATAAACTACTTACAAAAAATGCACAGCCTGTAAGTGGCTAGTACATCTCTTACCAATAGAAACATTGTTGGCATGAGCTGTGGGGACAGACCTTTGCAGGGACTGTTTGTAAGGTTTGAGTAAGTGAAAACAGAGCTTTTAAGCAATTGCCATTAAAATGATATTTAGATATGCAAAGAAACACTTAAGTAGTTTATGTTATTAAAAACAGGGAAATGTCCATATACCTTTAAATGACTAAATTTTATAATGGGCATTTTTTATTTGAAAGAAAACACGTTTTAACTTTTAATTGCAGTTGTTATTTCCTGTTCCATTTTTTGATTCGGTCTGCTACTTCCTCTGAAAAGTGCGTCTTTGTAAAAAATAATCTTTCCTATTAGTCCTGTTGGAAGCACAGGCAGTTTTAGCCGCCACATTCCCATGTGCTTAATGTAATGTTTTCTGGAACTTTGGAGCAGGGCTCATATTTTCAGCTTAAAATAATAAAATTTGTGTGACAAAAGAAATAGCTATAATTATGGAGCCCTCGCCATTTTTCAGATTGAGATGGTAGACGGCTAGTTGTGGTAGAATTAGAGGAGAAAAACACTGAATACCATAATGGCGGCTCTGGCTAGTGGGATATGCACAAAACATATCCAACGTGCTCTGATGGTGCACAATCAAAGTGGGATCAGAGTCTACCAGGAATCCAAGTTTGGCGAATGTCTCAAGAGCCCCTAAGAGGCTTTGATGCCTGATTTTGCTACATTACAGCCCTGCCTACATTGCCCAGTGGTAAATCAGATCCTAGCTTACCATTCAGAGCCAAGATAAGTAGTGATCATTGCAGTTTCTTAGTTGTGATCAAGTAGTAGATGATCTCCTTTGCGGATGAGTGACTCTTAGTGGATAAAAATAATGGGGTGTGCGTGACTGTACACCTATATGCCCATGAACGCTCCTCCACCCGTTCCACTCCTGTCCATCTTCCTCCTTTCCCTCCTGACTCCTACCACGCAGACCAATCCTTGCCCAGACCTCCAGGTTTCCTTGGCCTCACCAGCTGCTGCTGACCGTGGCAGGGAATCTCAGGCCCTGAGACAAGACTCGCTGGCAGGAGAGGCAAAAAAGTGTAGTAACTGGTCGTGTCAGTGTGAAGGCCCCCTTAGGGGCATCTGTAGAAATGTATACATATATATATATATATATTTTTTTTGTTTTGTTTTTCTTTGCATCGGGACCCTCCATTTCCAAGCTCCACCACTGCTCACAACCACATAATTTACATAGGGCATCCTAGTGTGGCACAGTCACAAAGTAGGACATATAATTCCTGATCCAAGCTGCAGAGTCACATAGAATTAAAATAAAACATTTAAAAAAATAAGTAAGCTTACATTTTTGTCATAACATGCTCATCTCATTCTTTCGCAAGGGTAGTATGCCTTTAAAAAAAAAGAAAGCTTTTATGCAGCAATCCTTTAAAGTTCTCTAATTGAAAGTGAATGTGGTAACATGGTGCACTGGATTAGAGATCACCATGGCCTGCACATGCTCTCCGCACTATGTATACACTTACACAAACATTTCCTCCTCTCATATCTTATTGTGCCCCCAAGGAACAGAGGATTAATTTCCATTTTTTACCCGTCACAGATGTAGTCTCTTGGCATGTGGAATAAATCTATTGTACACCTGTAGTGTAACGCATTCCGTATGCTGTAATACGCTCGCTAATACCAAAGCAGCTCCTTAATGACTTCAAAGCACATCCAAATTACATTCAGGCTGAAACTATTTTATTATTTGCAGTGTTTAACTTAGTGTGATTTGGATGCAATAACAAATGAGGGTATCCCAATGATATGCAGCGCCATATGTTACAGACCTGCCCAACTCCTCACGTACGCTCAGGGAACATTTAAACATTGCGAGTAATTGTAAATACAAATCATCACGGAAAAATGAGATAGTCTTTCATTGCGTTAATATATCACGTATGTCATTTCTTGCAAGGTAACAGTTATATCTTTATAACACGCTCTTCGTATGAAGGTTTTGTTAGTTGACAAGTTTTTTAGTTTTGAAATTAAGTTGCATTGATTTTATTTCAACAATATATTAAAATATAAACAATGACATCTTAGCAATATGTGACATAATTAGGTTAAAATTTGGGTTCCAAAACGAAAAATAAATATTTTCCTTAGGGATTTTATTAGGGATTGTTTTAAAATGTTTTCCATTATCCTATTAAATATTCTTAGACTAAAAACTCACCATGTTAATAACTCTTTCTATACATTGAGTGATTTATTCTTCTGCACTGGAATGGATGGGTTAAAAACATCTCCATGTTTTTCTGCATCAATGTTAGGCAACTCCAGTAACTTGAATGAAGGAGATAATAATGGGTTTACTTAAACTAATAAGAAAACACATATAGTAAGATTTAACCGATCTGTATCATTGAAGACCCTCTCCCAAGTGGTGGGCAAACTGTTAGTATAATTGGAGAGAAAAGACCAGTGAGCTTGGATCCTAATGGTAGACCAATTCCAAAGAAGCTGAAATTGGGGGTAAACAGGGACTCTTAACTTATTACGTCAGAGGGGCAGATATTAATTTTTATAGAAAAGCGATCTCAACACCGTAAGGTTGATATGATCTCCACCATATTTATTTTATTGAACCCTAGAGGCACACGCCTTGTATAGAGAAGTTGTAATGCTATTTTGCACCAGGGGCCTCAATTTACTAGCTCTATAACTGCTCCCAGGTGTATAATAGGCACTTGCATCTTACAATATACTGCTATAATTGTCTGTTATGAACAGAAGGGCCCACTGGACTATTTGGGGTTCATTAGTTATTATGTGTGTGGTCAGAAGGTACTAACAACTTAACAGTCATATCTGGGATATTCAAAGGGTTAAGTCATTCTAAAGAATTTATATGGCCCTGCGATCGGCCACGTGTGAAGGTTCTGGCTTTATTTATGGAGGGGGGATAGCAAGCTGTTTGCCCAGGAGGATGGGCTAGAACTGGTGGGAAGGCTTTGGTGTTTTGTGTCATCTTTCTCTTTTTTTTTATATATCTGTAACAATAAAGAAGTGCCAGTCTGATCTTGGACACACTAAACATAGGCGGTGTAGGAGTCCGCTTGTACTAATCATAGGTACATGGTGTGTGATGCTTAGATCCTAAGAAAAGGGGTCTGATGGTGCCTGTCTCTTCAGAAATGATGCTGTCATCTGAAGTGTCTGCTGGTGTTGAGATCTGAACAAACAGTTGCGACCTGTAGAGAGAGAGAGAGAATTGGGGTGAGCGTAGTCCCCCAAAACTTGGGGGGCGTAACATTGTCCAAATGCATTTGCAGTCTAGTTGCTAAATGAGAGATGCTGCCAATAGATATTTACGGTAGAGTGGTATAATGGCAGATCCTGCTTCAATGATCATATATTATAGTAGTATAATGGGAGATTATTATCCAAGGAGTTTATAGTCTAGTGTTGTTCCCAGTGAGCTTACAGTCTAGTTGGTTATGAGATTGTGTCACAATGAGATTACAGTCTGGTTGTATAAAGGGAAACTGTACACAAATGAGGCACACAATTATATAGGTTCTTTTGTGATTTTACTGAACAATGTAAACCATCCTCCAATGTATATTTTACTTATATTGGAATGTCAGATCAGATAGCTGTGCTCTGTCCCTTTGATGTACTAATGATATCATCATTCTACAACTATGTTTTCTAGGACATAAAAGGTTGGTTCGTGTTTTTTTTGTGTGGATCAGGGGTTCTTAAGGGAGCATGCAAAGCACATTTGAACTCACTAGGGCAGGGCATCTCTCTGATATAGGGGCTTTCAATGGAATTTTGTATCACTGGGCCAGGCTGATATAGGAGTACTAGCGACTTGCCCATCAAAAATGACAGCAATTAAATTTGAAGCCTGGCAATGCGGTTCTCCCCCTCTAACTTGCAGGCTCTTTGCGAACCCTCCCCCCTCTACTTTATGGACCTCCTGATGAGCGCCTTCGGCGCTCATTGTGAGCGCCGCAATGAGCGGCTTTGCCGCTCATTGTTAATGTCGGCCAAGCTACAACTTTCGGGCCTCGCAATGAGCGTCTTCGGCTACCTGGGGATGGCAATAATTATTTTTTGTTCAGATATTCATAATGCCGTCTGGGTCGGTAATGACATAGAGGTAATAATACTGCAGTTCTGTAGTACCTTCAATGTAGGCAGCAGTGTCTACCTAGTATACGAGTATTTATAATGCTACATGGGAGCTGCTCTATCTATTTGATGAAGGAGTATTTTAAATATTGAATGGGGGATTGTAGAGTTTCTGATATATAAGTAGTGTTATGGTAATATGGAAAATGTAGTGTCTTCAAGGCATTTATAATGTTCTATGGATTCTGTAGTGTGTGTCTTATAAGAAGATTATATAGTGATGTCTGCCTAGTATAGGGGTATTTATAATGCTACATGGAAGCTGCTATATCTATTTCATTTAGAAGTATTCGACTGTAGAGTCTCTGATATAGGAGTAGTTTTACTGTAGTATGAGAACTGTATTGTCTTCAAGACATTTATAATGTTCTATGGATTCTGTAGTGTGTGTCTCTCATTTGGAGCTTTTATATAGTGCTATATTTTGGTGGCTGTAGTTTCCCTTCTATTATTCTTACATGATATTATATAAATTAATAGCATGAGTTGAATCATAGGCACAGCAATTAATGCAATAAAACGGAATGACATTTATGCCAAAATGATTCCCTTAATATGGGATATTTTATTTTTTTGTCCATGTAAGTAAATTAAAAAATTTGATATGGCACATTATTTCTGCACTTAATTATATTTTTCTTTTTACAACATTGACGCAGTTTGCTTATAATACTTTGTCAGCGTCTTATGATAATTTTGTTTTATTTGAACCTGTAATTCCACTTTAAGAGGAGAAAATGCTTATTGAAAGCCTGTAATAAAAAAAGTAATTTGGAAAACTAGTCGTTTTTTTTTTTAGTATTTTACATCTATTATTTTTAAAATTACTTTTGTATTAAAATGGCCATAAAATTGGAGCTGATTGTCATAAGAATGTGTCTTTAGATAATTTCTATTCTCGTGTTCTTTTTTGCTTGAATAATAAAATCATAAATTGGAAAACAGAATTAATTGAAAAAGCTCAAATTGAATGTTTTTATGTTTTGTTGGTAATTTAAAACTGTCAATTTTTCCCAAAAGAGGCAAAACAATATTATGGGCTTTGCAGTTTTTCTGAATTTGACATTAATAAAGAACAAACTTGTTTATATAGATAAAAAAGACAGCGTCAAATATAATATCACTATTTTTTGTAGCTATTAAATAAAACATTTTAACTCTTTATTCAATAAAATATATTTCTGTCTACATCAGTATTTAGTTTTATCTAAAATTCTGAATTTTTTTATTTATTTCTATTGCTTTTTACAAAATATCTATTATTACAACTTGAGTACAGAATGCTATTTTATGTATACAGAAGACATCAAATATATTGTTATTCTCTTGTAAAGAAAGAGTGCTTACAATATGACCTTTGTGTATTGGTCACTCTGTATCTTGGTACTAGAGGTGTTGTTTGGTACAGGCTGATATCATTGAAACCCATAATTTAGACTTAGAAGGTCATTAAAAAAAAATAAAAAATTCATGCATTTAAAAGAAAATGATGTAAACATTACCAAAGTTATGTTTTGCATCAATAAATATTAAGTAAACCCTGTTTAAACTTAATTGAAACTAACATGAAGTGCACAGAGCATGAGTATGACCCATACATCTATAGTGCTGCTCACAGGATGACAGGGGCAAGCCCCCAAATCAGTTACTTTTTTTTTTTTAATAAGGTTATTTCTGGTTCAGAGCTTTATTTATAAAAAATAAAACACAGTGGTACTTTATCGAATACCCTCTTTCAAATGCAATAAAGAAGAAATGATTTCAATGTTCCTTTAATTTTTCCTCTTAAAAGACCACTGCAGGTACTAGAAAAAAAAAAGCAGCTGTGTAAGCCATGGACGTAAAATAATTTTTAGGTAAAATCAGAATTTTTGGAGACTATGTTTATGAGTACAGGAATCCATTTTATGTTTGACTTAATTTATTGATATATATGTGTGTACATGTATATATATATATATATATATATATATATATACCAAATTGGCCAGAAAATAAGCTGCACTTTTTATCCAATTAAACTGTGAAAAGTTAAGGTGGGGCTTAAATTCGACACCTTACAAAAATTGGCTTTAACAACATTTCCTCATATTGTAATCTGTATAAAATTATGCTGATTTCTAATTTTAACCCTCGCTCCTCACACCGGTGGCTTGGTGGGGGGAGGTTTGCTCGGTCTGCTCCAGGCAGCTCTTCTTTGATGTTAAAAATTATAGCCTGCCTAACAAGAAAATAAATAAGTTAGAGGAAAATCCTATAGGTATATTGTTTTTCAAATACTATATATATATATATATATATATATATATATATATATATATATATATATATATATATATATCCTATATGATATGGTGCTTTAAACTTGCCTGTTGGGTATTATTTTAAGAGGGGTATATTAAAGTAGCATATCGAATTTTGCTACAGGACTATATTTTTAAAGATTCTTCGGCTTATATTCTACAATTTTCGCCAGGGTCTGTTAAGTGATTTATTGAGGTTGATTTAACTTTCCCACTAAGTATCAACCATTGCAGCCTTGGCTGTGTATAACAGAAAACTCTGGGAAAGTTTTTTGAATACAATTTTTTCCAATCTGACAATGCCAATGATATAGTTTGAAAAAGGTGAGATGGTTTAGTGGTTCATTGTCACTTGTTGGCATTAGACATAAAATTGAACATTTCTCTAATAATAACCACACTGTTCAGTATTTATTGCAGAACGTGATAAAGTCATTGTGATCAAGTGGATGTTTCATTGTAATATTAATATTTAATTACTTATATTGACAGAAAAATGTTATAAAGCTGCAATTTATATAAGTGGGTAAAGGAGAAGTCGAGAATACCGTGGAGTTTGCTGAAATGGTGCAATGGTCCAGAGGATGGACTGATGTTGTGGGCATTCTGCTCAATGGTCAGACATGGTAGCAGTCTAAGATGATAGGAGATAAAGAGAATGGTCATCAGAGTTGACAATTGACTGGTTGTTAGTTTGATTGCTTAGAAGGCAAGGGCTGAAGCCAAATGTATGGACAGTGGCCCAAATAACTATCCAGGATCTAGATCTATAGGTCCTACATTATATTTTTGTGGGTATTCAGTGGGGAAAAAAAGAGCTATATGTAATGAAAAAATAATTTGAAATGATGATATACATTTGATATTTTTCCGAAAATTTGAGATGTTTAAAAATGAATATGAAACACAATAATACAAAATAACCAGCTGGACCTGATAACTGGTCATTCATTAAGTGCATCCAAACCGGCAATTTTAGATATTAAAGACCTGAGCTGTGCATTACTACAATGTTCCAACAGTGATGCCAACAGCAAGTCATGTTAATGACATCTACAATATTTGATTGCACCAAATCTTTAGCTGATAAAACCGGGCAAACTTGAGATATTTATGGAAAGAAATGGATTACTAATGTAGTGACATGTTAATCTGTACTCATTATCAGTCAATAAATGAATTATATTTTGAAATAAGTCCCAATACATAGAAATAACTAAGACTGATATGAATGTGTCTTACCTATGTGACTGTTTTATTCTGCATAAGGGATTCTTTGTATTTCTGAATGGCTTTTTTGCTTTATTCTGCAGGAAGGCTCCCCCTATTTGAAAGAAAACTGTTATTTTCCCTACTAAAAAAAACAATGTATATCCTTAGCTGTTTTAATTTATTCTGATGAAGAAGCTTGAAAAACTCATTGGTCTCCGACTGGTTATTTTAACTGAATTTCCTTTCGGTGTACATTTTAAAAGGAGTGGACATTTTCAAAACCTTGACAACGCAGTGTCACTTTTGGCAATTTTACCTTATTCTGCGGAAATAAGAGTTTTTGGACACGTAATCATTCCTATTGGCTATTTAACCTTCTTCTGAACAAAAGAGACATGTTGCTACAGTATATAATGAATCATCTCCTGGTGGCTGTTTTAGCTTTTTCACTAATGTTGACTATTGTAAAGGACCACTGCAGTTCAAGAAAAAAGGCACTTGTTTGTGAAGTATGTAGCAAGCTAACAACACTAATAGCTGTGTAATAAGCCATGGAAATAAAAGCATTTATGAATAAAAAAAAGAAGCATTTTGGAAGTCTCTGTTATGAGTAGCGGAATCCCTTTTGTGATTGTTACTTCACTTTCTGAGACTTGGATCATGAGGATGTGTTCTTTATAAGTGGAGGCAGTGATTGAAGAGGAGGGAACAGGAAGTGATCATAAGGCTTTGTTAGATAATTGGATCTGATTGCAATTGATACCACACCCCTCCCACGCTTAGAAAAAGGTGGTTTGCATCAGAAAATGCAAACATTGCTATCCAGAAATGTAAATGCACTTCTCATGCAAACAACTTCCACCAATGTATTATAGATGCCTTCAGGATCCTGCATCTAATTCTCTTTTTTTTCCCAAATTAAATCCTACTTAAACTCAAGTTTTAAGACAAACATATATTTTTTCATTGTACAGCGTCCATTTAAATAATTTGGATGAAAGTATAGGATGTACACTAGAAAACCCAATGTCTTCTCTAGTTATATAGAGATCGATATCCAAGTCATTGCTCCTTCTGATACTCGTATACCACAGCCAGATGTTCACCGTACAAACATGGCCGTGGAAGAATGTTGTGTAGCAATTTGTTCTGGGAGACAAATTATTTCCCTCTCAGATGTTTTCTTTTTATAACCTAAAAAGATGCCTTAGGCTCAGCATTATACACAACTGCTTGCTTAAGAACTGGAAAATGCAATATATTTAAATCAAGCAGGTTGGGTCTCTAAGCCATTAAATTTTAAATGCAAAAATTGAGAGCTTCACTTCACGCGCATTACACAGGACCGCTGTTCTCTTTGTATATATTTTCTATCATTCCTGTTTTCTTTGTATTTTTTGTAAGGCTCAAGTCGACACATCACAACAGAATTGTTAAAGATGATACCTCATTCCTCTCAATTATTTTTACATCCTTTTTAGAAACCAGCACAGAAAATGCGCCCGTCAGCGGCGTATTGACACAGAGTCTCTATTTGCTATCAGTTATAAACGCCAGGATTTACCTGACTGATTGTTTTACTCTAAAAAGCCATAATGTAATCTCAAACCTAATACTCCAACAGCCATCCACTAATTAAAACCGCAATTATATTTTTGCTCAAACAAAACGACTTAATAAACATTATCGCAAACTGTTTACCCTTCCCAAAAACAATTTATGCCTCACTAATACAATTTCCCATTAAAACTGCTGCCAGGTAAATTAAAAACTCTTGAAATAGTAAGTAAGTGGGAAATTAATTCAACAGTTTAATCTAGAGCTAATAACAGTTGCAAGCTCAAAAAAAGATTGCTACAGTGGGGAGTTAATTAACAGCTTATTCCCTATTTGATAAAGTAATCCACTCTAATTCTAGTTTAATTTTACCTTCATGTAATATAAAGCCACAAGCTGCTTCTGGTGTTGGTAATTATTAGCTCTGTCCTGTGGCCACATGAACTATAAAAGTCAGCAGTATCTTAGTAATAAGAGTTTGGAAGCTAAAAGCCAACAAATGCATATGCAGGAGGTGCAATGTTCCAGCAGTTTCCAAGCCGAAGGGGCTGCAATCATGGCATGGCTTGATAGCAACGTGGCAGGGGCTGGTTGTGAGGAACACGTGCAGGTCAAGGTATGGTTGCTGTACTAGTAGCCTCATTAAATTCCTACTTTTTTGGGACCCGGGCTCGCAGATGGAGGTCGCAGGTTACTTTGCTATTCAATTACTAAAGACTTGCAGCCTCCGATCAAGTTACTTGCTCCGACCCGCGATCCCTACTTGTTAAATTGCAAGTTACTTCCCTCAAAGCCTTTGATCATTCAAGGCCACAAGGCTAAAATCGCAAATCGTTGTTCAATTGCTCCGATTCCCCCTCGCTAATCGCGCCGTCAAGCACGCAAATAGGCAAAATCGAATCACAGGTCACTTGGACCAAGGAGGTCTCGCAAAGGGCTTACTTCCAAATCAGAGCACTTTAAAAGCAAATAAAAAAGCAATCCTGTACTTTTATGAAGAGAGAAAGTGATGTTAGGTCTTAGAATTAATAGCACAACATTCTCCAATACTTTATTTCATGTTCAATTTTTGTTCGATTATCAATCACGGCAATCAATGTGAATTTCTACGGGCTTCAACCTCCAATCCCGTAGGACTTTGAAAATCCAACCTCGATATTTTCAAAGGCCTACAGGCTTGGAGGTTGAAGCCCGTAACACTTGGAAAAATGGAGGTTAGATTTCAAAGTCCTACGGCCTTCACATACGAGTTACGGGCTTGGAGGTTGGTCAATGATGATCGCTGTTATTGAATCTGGAGATACAGGCTTGCTGTTCAAGGCCACAAATGCTACTTCCGACGCTAATAGTTTCCGATTCGCATTATCAGTCCCTATCTTGTAACCACTGCCAATTGAATAGCAGAGTACAAGTAGGACTACTTGGGCACGTAACTCAATCCCAGAAAATCAGCTGTCTGCGATCGAGTTACGGCAGCGAATTGAATGAGGCTCTAGATTAGGAAGGTATTGAAGGTACAGCACTGTAATGTAAGGGTCCTTCTACAACCCTCAACCACTATTTATCTATGTTTCTATCATGGCCTGAGAATGTACTGCTTTACACAAAGAATAGCAGATAAGTAGAACAGCCTTCCATTGCAACTGGTAGGGTTTAACACCAGTTGCACTCGGATACAAATAAGGTCATCAAAGGCTTAATTAAGCCAAACTTTTAAGTAGGCAGAATAGGCAGAAGCTAGATGGGCCTTTATGGTTCTTATCTGTTTTCAAAACCATGGACCCTATTCTATTGCCCAATTCGTAAATGTATATACACTTAAAATTGCTCTTAATATTGCTACATATTCGGCAAATATGACTTATTGGCACTAATGAATTCTTAAGTCAATAGAATGCATATAAAAATTTATAAAAAAACATTAAAAGCCACATTTATGAGTTCAAGGCATTTGCAAGTAGTTAATAGAATAAGGCTACATGTTCCTTTTCTACTGTATGATGATGGATGCCAGAGGCCATTGTAGGCAAGCCAGCAACCACTTTTATATTTAAATATTTGTTATAATTCACTGAATAAGTGGGATGAACCATTATGAGGAATAATGGAGAAGGGGGAAGTTAATAAAATGGAGCGGAGATAAAGAATGCGTATTTCTGCCTACACAAGCAAGAGTAGCACATTTTAGTTGGTAGAAGGCTGCCCTAATTATACCAGTGAAATGCCACAAAGTATTGTATGAGTATTGTAAGTATATCTGAGGTATTGTATAGATGCATCAACACTTATCCTTTTATATTCATGTGTATTTAGTAATCTTAATATGAGGATATAGCATGGGGTTAGATGGAGGAGAGATTTAAGAGAGAGAGCACACCTGTTAGAATAGGGCTCCAGCAGTATAAACACTAACAATGTCTCTGAGCAGTTGGGCAGAAATATAGAGAAAAGAAGTTGAGAGAAATAATAAAGAAGTAGGGACCCCAAATAGTTTTTCACTGGAACCCTACACTCATTAGCACCACTACTGTAACCAAATTAGATACTTCAAGTTGGGCAAATTACACATAACCAGTCAGGGGATAGGGGTTTTGTTTGCAAATATTGGTTCCAAGGAAAGGTAAAGTACAGTCAATCAGAATGATTGAATCTCTGATTGAGTTACTTGCTCACAGCAGGGATAGACTGTAATCATGACCTGTTTTCAACCTGCGTTGCCTGGTTTAACATGACATGAAATCTCCTTGCCTCATATGGTAGCCTAGGTCTGCTGGTACATAGCCTATTAAAATATACCAGAACAATTATGGAGCACACGCCACTGCTTTATATTTTCCGGGAATCTTATCCCACTTTTAATTCAGTGGAATCCTTGCAACGTTTCAGAAGCCACACCTTTCATCAGGCAAAAAAATAATAATTAGTGTCTCTGATAATTAGGTTACCTGCTGGCCCACTGGATCCACATCTTTGACATTTGCAGTTATTCATTTAGTTACATACCCTCCACATACTAACTAGCAAGTCATCACTAATTTGTATACTATGGCACTAATTACCATATTATGCCACACAGAAAAAGTGTGTTCAATAATTATTTAGTTTAGAAAATGGCTTGCACATAACTGTTCCACTGTAAGCCCAGCAAACCTCTTTAAATCTCTTTTGATCTTTAAAGAAGGATGAAGATGTTTTTCTTGTGCTCAAAGAATTTTGTACATTTTTATTATTCTTAAATTCTCATCTGTTCAATATCTTTGAAACCATATGGTACAATCCCTACTAATGAAATTGAGACCTGAACATGTTTTATCCCAATTACCTGTTAGAGCTACCTTTCTAGGTAATTGTAATAAAAGCACACCTTCCTGAAGCAAGAGGAGATAGTTAGTAAATCCTATTTAATAATTTATAATATAATTATTCAGTATGATATTCATTTTCAAAAAGTGTTTATCTCCACCCTGATAAGTGGAGTGTAGGAGGGGTGGCTGAGAGTCAGGTCTAAAGAACAATTAGATTTGATAAGAGAATAAATAATTATAGATAGGCTGCCCCAAGAGAAAATGCTCACTGCCGAGAGAAACTTCTTTAATATAACAAACTTCCGGCCTATGAAGATCATTGTGTTGGTACACTTTGGCCCCTATTCAATTGCAAGCCCACAGTTGCCTTCAAAATTGAAATTTGCAACAGTTACAGAGCGATTCAATTGATCAAGCCCGCAGCACCAAGGCCGAAAGCCAAAACCGTAAACCATCCACCCGTAAGTAGCATTTCAGAGCATGAACATGATCAATTAAGCAAGGCCGTAACTACCAATTTAGAAACAGCCAATAGTAAATGAGACGTCATCATGACGTCAGTAAAACATGGAAGTTAAACGTCAATCAGTTAGCGTTTAGAAGTCCGATATGCGATTGGACTCGTAATCCGGCAATGTAAAAGATACTGTTCTAGTCCATGTGGGTGGCCTGATATGTATTAACTCCTTAATTCCTGAGACTGATATAACATGGAAATTAAACTTTAAATTGTTTTTTTTTTTATTGCACATTTGCGAGCTTGTGACTGTTTTGCAATTAATTCTATTGTCTTTCATAGTTTTCCCCGTCTTTTAAAGTGCAGTAATGATTTTTTTTAATTTGCATTTACAGTGCTACTATCAGGTGTTTAGCCCCCTTGCGAGTCCTATCTGGTACTCGTAGGATTTTCTTCTATATTTGCCATTTATGGGTGTGAAAACATTTGCGGGCTTGAGGAATTGTAGCAATTGAATAGCGAATGGCGATTGTAACATT
This sequence comes from Discoglossus pictus, assembly GCA_027410445.1. NCBI lineage: Eukaryota > Metazoa > Chordata > Amphibia > Anura > Alytidae > Discoglossus > Discoglossus pictus. The sequence goes on from CM050168.1 coordinate 71,548,533, forward strand.
TACGGGCTTGAAAGATCAAAGGCTTAGCTGGGTCGGAGTTACGATTTTCAACCTGTAACCCGCAAATCGTTTGTGTGTAGCTAAAAGACGCCAATTGAATAATAAATAAGTTTACGCTCTACATCACAGGCTCTAATAACTAAGAATTGCTCAATTGAATAGGGGCCTCAGTGACACTTTAGCAGCTCCCTGCTAGCTAGTCCTGGGTGGATACCAGTAGCAGCTGAATCTGGAATTTCAAAGTATGTTTAATATTGAATTTTGCAATTTATATAATTGCATATAAATTGTAATAATGATCAATGCCTAAATAAAACATCTAAATCATGTTGTTAGGGCATTATCATGATCTGTTAACTATTTAACTACCGGTATGTAAATTTATGGTACGTAATATATACTTGAGTAGACTTAAAGTTACTTTTTGCACAAAAGTAGTTCAGCAATGGAAAACTGCCATTTATATAGTCAAAAGAAAACCTAACAATTATACCCCTTTGTAGTCTATAATACATTAGACTTTTAATTACTGAATTTTTTACATTATTTACTGTAGTCATCTTAGCATTTGCCATCCCTCTGCAAAGAGCCTAAAAGACCACTATTGTCAAATCATTATTTTGAAGGACTACATGTTTAAAGAATGGAGAATAAAATAATACAGCCTCTAATTTATTACATTTTATATGCAGTTATGCTGCCGTGGGATCTACCATTTTGGTTTGTGCAAATGAAATTCCTGAAGTGGGAGGAGACTTTAAATACACAGGGAGTTTCTATCTGCAGAATAGGAATGTGTTTCCCTGCAGTAATGAATAATTGGGTATGAAAGATAAAATTGTAAAGGCTATGAATATTTATTAATTTATGTTTACTTTCTAAAAACGCTTTCCCATTATCAAGTTATTTATGCAAAGAACCATACAGAAAAATGACCAGCTAGCCTTTATAAACAAAGCAGATCTTCGTATGTGTGATTATGTCCTAGGTTTTGTTCCTATGTAATTATTCCGGGTGACGCCCTGTATATTTGCCCCAGGGGTAGTCACCTCCTCTCCCCAGCATGGTATCAGACTATTTATCAGTGCCCCCTTGTATTATGGTCATTCTTAATACTTCACCCCCAAGCAGAGGAGTCATGTTAGTGCTATATAACGAGTGGCTGTGTGCACCAGTGTTAAATAGAGAGATTTCTGCCCAGTGCATGAATTACTTCACACTTATTATTATCTGTTGTTAGAGGTTAACAAGGATCAAGTGCTTTCCATTACTCGTGTAACATTCACAGATTATTTCTTTCCTTACTAAATGAAAATCCAAGATCTGCTGTGCAGAAGAGCATTGTTACTTTGGGGGTTGTGCTTATCAAAACGCTGTTAGTTTTAAATCATAACTTAAGGGACATATAAATATTTTTTATTTGTTGCATCACAAAGAGGATATTCGATAATGTATCACAGTGCGTTTACTTTTTCCAAATAAAAATATCTTCAGAAGTTTAACTGCTCTTGTGGGGCTTGCCCTCTGCCAGCCAATGACATTTACAGACTAAAAGATGCTTTCTGCATGTTTCTGATGTTTCAGTGAAGCATTGTGAGATATTATTTTATATTTTTTCATGTACAAAATTTAAGGTTTAAATGCTTGAAAAAATGTGTCCCATGTCCATTTAATCAAGAGCTTTGTATCACACTTTGTCACCTACAACAAGGACTATGAAAAAGATGAGAGCAATGACAGATTTGAGATTAGGGGGAGAACTGCGTGTACATTTTCTGACTAAATATGGTGTATTACAGTCAATATTCTTAAGCTGTCCCACAGGGAAGCCATTTCTAAATGCCACCCCACAAGTTCTCCTTAACAACAAGAATCATAGTTTTGACAGCCAATCACAGAAACTCATGTAGAAAAAATCCTTCTGAAATGAAATAATAATATAAATTATTTTTATACCTTATATATCACCTTTCTACTAGTTGGAGGAAGCACTTTGCAATTCTTCTATAGATATTTTTTTACCAACAACTTGGTTAAACAAGTAAGGGTTGATCATATTTTGAAGATATCCAGTGATGGGGACTCGACTATTATGGGGAGAGAGTTCCACGGTGCTTGAGCTGCATTACTAAAAGTTCTAGCACTGATGCAAAGTGAATAATGCACAATTCTGATCAAAGAGTCCCAACAGGAGTGTAGGGATCCATAGGTTTCTTTATCCAGTTGGGACTTTGATTGTTTAGAGCTCTGAGGGTCAGCCAGCCAGCCTTGAAATGTCACAATTGATAGGCAACCATAGCAGAGACTGAAGGACGGGTGATGTGTGACAGGAGCGGGTATCATTTGCCAGCAGCACTGCCATTCTACTCCATCTGCAAGTGGTATAATTATTGATTATTAACTCTAAAACATAAGCCTTTAAACCAGTTGTTGTCAATTCAAGCATTCATAGTGGGTGGTGGGGTAATCGCTAGGTGGCGTCGCTGACAAGTGACGTCACACGCCGGAGACCCACAGCACCACACTTGGCTGGTTGGAGAGCTGGTGAGAGAGCCTACGGCAGCAGTCAGGACCGGATCACTATCTAGTAAGTACAGGGCGATACATAGCTAGGGTCATATGATTTATGTAACCAGAAAGGAGATAGGGTAAATTAAGTTACTGCGGCACAGGTGGGCAGTAAGGAAATATAACCATCAATAGTGGGCAGTAGGTATTAAAAGGTTGAAGACCCCTGTTTTAAACTATCCCAGATCAATTTTCGGTCACTGTCTCTGTCCCTGAACATAACTATAACATGTCTGAAATGATTGGCCAGCACAATATTTGTTATGTAGGCTACATAACCAGGAGCTAGATTCTCAAAAGTGAGGTCTTGGAGAAATCCTGGAGAGACATTGAGTCTAGGTTGTAAGCTCTCAGGAGCAAGGACCTCTACTCTTTCATATCAGTATGCATAATATCTTGTTTATTGTATATTCTGATTTCTGTACACCTTAGAAATTGATCACCAATGCTTTTACTGTACCACTGTTGATTTACTGTAACCTTGTATATTGTGTTATGGATCATGCCGGCACTTTATAATTATAAAGAAGAAAAAACAAAAAAAATCTCCACAATCTTCTTTAGACTTCTTCCCTCCCACCTTAGCAACATTAGTCTATGTTTGTGTTGACAGTGCAAAATCTTATCCTACATCTCCAACTTAACTTGATTACTTCAGTTAAAAAGCATATTTGCATTTGTAAGCTAATATAAAAAAAGTATTGAGTCTGACCACATGGTTAGTATGTTTCTCCTCATGTCAAGGGAAAGATTGTGCTTATTATTGTTTTATTATCGTTTATTGTTACGCGCCAACATATTCCGTTATACGGTCACAGCAAAAATAATAGCATTATTAAGATGTTACAAAGGACGGAGGGCCCTGTCTTTGAGCTTAGAATCCAGTGTCCAAAGTGCTTTCCCAAAAGCACCGTGCAAGATGGAAAACTCACAAACTTACAATCTGTTAGATCTTTACCTCTATGAGCACACCTCTGCTCTAATTAGGCTACTTTTTTGGTAATTAGGTTCAAACAGTTTATCGTTCTGAAAACTGCTTGAAGGGGGTGGAGAAAAGGGATCAAACCGAAGTCTGAAGCCGGAAATGTTAGGTATTTTTTGAAGTAAGTAAAAATGAGAACACGTTAACATTGTGGTCCAGAATAATTACATCCACTATCTGAGTCATCGGGAGGCCAGAGACACCATCATACTCTTCTTTGGTAGCTCAAGGTCTCTGGCAACGAGTCAGTTAATGACTTTATTCAGTCTTCAGTGGCAGCTTCTGCTTTTATGTCAGACTCTTAGAAGTCAATGTAATATGATTTTCAGACGCAATGTCAAAGATCACTTAGCTGAAATACCACTTTATGTAATCAGGAGGTGTGATAATGAATTTCTGTACTTGAATAGATGTTTCCTTTACTCCAAGAGAAGAAAGCAGAGCCATTAATGTCCTTAAACTCCTCACTAACTAATGAACATTTGGGATTGAATCCTCTGTTTAATTCCTTTCAAGCTGTACAGAAAGGCATCGGCAATTTTCTCATGAAACTTTTTTTTTTGTGTCAATAACATGAAAAAAAGGAAGACACAAAGTCAATTGAGTGGTATTTATAGTCTAATGAGGCTAGCATTTTAAAAGCCAAATCACTTTAATTGCTCTGCGCTAGCCAACAGATCATTTGCATAACTGTTTAAAGTCTCCTTATCGCTGCCGTGCAAACATTAGGATTCATTTAGTGGGAATTCAGAATCAACGCTGACAGTTTAAGATTTAGGTGCTGGGGGAAATAAAATGCACCCCTAAAAAATAATGTTTGGGGACAGCAGGTTGTGGTGATTAATAATTTTAGAACCAAGCATGTGCAGTAATCCAATTTAGCAATGTTATTAGTAAGCAAGATTTCAAAGTATTAGGGATAGGCAATAGCTGGACCGAAATCCATATCAAGATCCTCAGCTACCTCCTTCTAGACCTTCACTGCATCATTACATTTACTAAATGTCTCTCTAAAGCTTTCATATCTTTAAATAGCATGTCAGACAGGGTGCTATTAAGGTTTTTCTTCTACTCTAGGTCAAATCAGATATGTGCAATTATTACCCCTGCTTCCTCCTTGCCATGTCTCCATTGTAACATGGTTGCATATATATGTATATATATATGTATGTTTATGTATATTGAGTGTGTCCATAATACATATAGCTACACACCGATCAATAGCACTATATCTTAAGGCAGTCTACTGTTCCTGTGTTGTCCTAGGTTGGGGCCTTGGCAGAAATACTTCAGTGCTATCAGTTAAATGGTGTCCCTGTCCTGTAGTTCCTTTAGTTATATTGCTAGCAATGTTAACCAAAAAAAAAAAGATATCTTCTGATTTGTCAGGCAGAAGGCTTTGGATGGTATTAAATAAATGGCTGTCCAGTTGCAGAGATTTTGAGTGAGTAAAAAACGCTCACCAAATTTTTGGGTCTTTAAATTTGCATATGACATATGATGTCTTGTTACCAATTTACATTATACATTTTTATTCATTTAAAGGTATATCTAAGTTTCCCTGTATTTCCCTTTCTCTAATCTAACACAGGCTGCTCATATCAGACACACACATTACATCGAGTCATTCGATACACATACAGATTTATTTTATTTAAAAATAAAGCTTGTTTTCGACGCCCCCAGAGCTGCTTACATAGGCACAGTGTACCTACCAATAGAAACACTGCATTTAGGTAAGGATTTTAACCTTTTATTAACCTTCAAGCTAGCAGCAGCTCAATTCAGAAATCTACAGATCAGTGTCTGACTCTTCCTGTTTCCTTCTACAGGGGGACTACACATCCCATCCTTCCTGCACAAACTGTCGTCCCTCATTGTATTAAAATATATTGCTGCCTGTGATTGGCCAAAACTAATTATGAATTTTATCCTGATTTTAGCCAGGATTTACAGGGGTGTTAACTCACAAAAGCAACAGCTTGCAAACTCAAGAGATTTAGTAAACAGTAATCAGGGTGAGTTTATTAATGTTTATTTTGTTATTATTTCATGCAAAAACAATGTTTCATACTCTACTGATTGTCCTCTATCAGATGCATTCATAATCCAGGAAACGTAATCTTCTTCTTCATACAGTTATATCACCACCAGTTGAGATTCTACTCTATTCTGTTTTCATACAGTTGTATCACGACCAATTGGGGTTGTATGTCTGTATCCAGATAATATTCTGTTTTCATATACAGGGAGTGCAGAATTATTAGGCAAATGAGTATTTTGACCACATCATCCTCTTTATGCATGTTGTCTTACTCCAAGGTGTATAGGCTAGAAAGCCTACTACCAATTAAGCATATTAGGTGAGGTGCATCTCTGTAATGAGAAGGGGTGTGGTCTAATGACATCAACACCCTATATCGGGTGTGCATAATTATTAGGCAACTTCCTTTCCTTTGGCAAAATGGGTCAAAAGAAGGACTTGACAGGCTCAGAAAAGTCAAAAATAGTGAGATATCTTGCAGAGGGATGCAGCACTCTTAAAATTGCAAATCTTCTGAAGCTTGATCATTGAACAATCAAGCGTTTCATTCAAAATAGTCAACAGGGTCGCAAGAAGCGTGTGAAAAAACCAAGGCGCAAAATAACTGCCCATGAACTGAGAAAAGTCAAGCGTGCAGCTGCCACAATGCCACTTGCCACCAGTTTGGCCATATTTCAGAGCTGCAACATCACTGGAGTGCCCAAAAGCACAAGGTGTGCAATACTCAGAGACATGGCCAAGGTAAGAAAGGCTGAAAGACGACCACCACTGAACAAGACACACAAGCTGAAACGTCAAGACTGGGCCAATAAATATCTCAAGACTGATTTTTCTAAGGTTTTATGGACTGATGAAATGAGAGTGAGTCTTGATGGGCCAGATGGATGGGCCCGTGGCTAGATTGGTAAAGGGCAGAGAGCTCCAGTCCGACTCAGACGCCAGCAAGGTGGAGGTGGAGTACTGGTTTGGGCTGGTATCATCAAAGATGAGCTTGTGGGGCCTTTTCGGGTTGAGGATGGAGTCAAGCTCAACTCCCAGTCCTACTGCCAGTTCCTGGAATACACCTTCTTCAAGCAGTGGTACAGGAAGAAGTCTGCATCCTTCAAGAAAAACATGATTTTCATGCAGGACAATGCTCCATCACACGCGTCCAAGTACTCCACAGCGTGGCTGGCAAGAAAGGGTATAAAAGAAGAAAATCTAATGACATAGCCTCCTTGTTCACCTGATCTGAACCCCATTGAGAACCTGTGGTCCATCATCAAATGTGAGATTTACTGGGAAAACAGTACACCTCTCTGAACAGTGTCTGGGAGGCTGTGGTTGCTGCTGCACGCAATGTTGATGGTGAGCAGATCACAACACTGACAGAATCCATGGATGGCAGGCTTTTGAGTGTCCTTGCAAAGAAAGGTGGCTATATTGGTCACTGATTTGTTTTTGTTTTGTTTTTGAATGTCAGAAATGTATATTTGTGAATGTTGAGATGTTATATTGGTTTCACTGGTAAAAATAAATAATTGAAATGGGTATATATTTGTTTTTTGTTAAGTTGCCTAATAATTATGCACAGTGATAGTCACCTGCACATACAGATATCCCCCTAAAATAGCTAAAACTAAAAACAAACTAAAAACTACTTCCAAAAATATTCAGCTTTGATATTAATGAGTTTTTTGGGTTCATTGAGAACATGGTTGATGTTCAATAATAAAATTAATCCTCAAAAATACAACTTGCCTAATAATTCTGCACTCCCTGTAGTTGTATCACGACCAATTGGGGTTGTATGTCTGTATCCAGATAATATTCTGTTTTCATATAGTTGTATCACGACCAATTGGGGTTGTATGTCTGTATCCAGATAATATTCTGTTTTCATACAGTTGTATCACGACCAATTGGGGTTGTATGTCTGTATCCAGATAATATTCTGTTTTCATATAGTTGTATCACGACCAATTGGGGTTGTATGTCTGTATCCAGATAATATTCTGTTTTCATATAGTTGTATCATGATCAATTGGGGTTGTATTTCTGTATCCAGATAATATTCTGTTTTCATATAGTTGTATCATGAAAAATAGGAGTTGTACATCTGTATCCAGATAATATTCTGTTTTCATACAGTTGTATCATGAAAAATAGGAGTTATACATCTGTATCCAGATAATATTCTGTTTTCATATAGTTGTATCATGATCAATTGGGGTTGTATGTCTGTATCCAGATAATATTCTGTTTTCATACAGTTGTATCACGACCAATTTGGGTTACACGTCTGTATCCAGATATTCTGTTTTCATACAGTTGTATCACGACCAATTGGGGTTACACGTCTGTATCCAGATATTCTGTTTTCATACAGTTGGATCACAACCAATTGGGGTTACACGTCTGTATCCAGATATTCTGTTTTCATACAGTTGTATCACGACCAATTGGGGTTACACGTCTGTATCCAGATAATATTCTGTTTTCATACAGTTGGATCACAACCAATTGGGGTTACACGTCTGTATCCAGATAATATTCTGTTTTCATACAGCTGTATCACGACCAATTGGGGTTACACGTCTGTATCCAGATAATATTCTGTTTTCATACAGCTGTATCACGACCAATTGGGGTTACACGTCTGTATCCAGATAATATTCTGTTTTCATACAGTTGTATCACGACCAATTGGGGTTACACGTCTGTATCAGATAATATTCTGTTTTCATACCAGTTCACATTATCCTTCTGCATAAAGATACCCATATTGTGTTTTCATCAGTGGCCTACAGATCTAGCCATGTGTGGAACCATGAGTGCACCAGCCAAGCCGCGCAAAGACAGATCACACTCTGCGCTAATTTGTTCACGTTGGCCCTGTCCTCACAGACATCTGTTACACCAGTTTGGCAAAGGCTGACAGAGCCAGGAATAGTTACCCTCTGCTCTGGCGAGCTGCTAAAATAGTGATTGAAGAGGATTGTTCAGCCGCCACAAGGCTGCTCTCCTAATGGTTTTATCTGTATTGATTCAGCTCAGTCGCTCAGTAATGGCTTTGTACAGAAGCTGTGTGTAAGCTGACATTAAGCTGATCATTGGCTCAAGCTGAGCTTGTGGTGAGTTGCAGATGTGGTCAGGTTAAGTTCATTTAACCAAACATGTTTTATAAAGTGGATGGAAGTGAGTCAAGATCCCTCTGTTATTGAAGCTGTGGAAGATTGGGACTGCTCATTTAATATATTGCTGAAACCACAAGCTTTCCCTGTAATGTGAATGCCAACTGTGTCCAGACTAATAGGGAATACAATGTGGAAAATACAGATGCGTTGAAACCCACTCTCCGTATTTTCTACAGCTTTCAACACCTTCATATCCTAATGTATTAGGCAGCACCATTGACTTGAGGAATATATAGGACAAAGTTGTTTACTTAAAGACAATCTTCAGGGAATTGTTTTTATTTTAAATAAATGTTCTAACTAGGGCTTTTTTATTTATTTTTCCTCCTAAATGTAATAACTGTATACAATTTATTCTACCCTTTTCAAGCAAACATTTTAGCAGCTTGTAGCATCAGGAACCACCCTCTTTCTCCCTGTTTACTGTCCTGTATGCTGCCATGTTTCAAGTCACATTGCACTATGATTGGGTCATACCAACACAGGAATGCTTCATACTACCCATGAACACAGGGAAAATAGCCAACACATAATGTCCAGTTTGTTACCAATGCCCTGCATGTTAGATCGGGACACAGAACACTAAAAAGACACAAAAGAACAAAACAGGTAATATAAACCATTTTATCAGATTATTATTATAAAAAATCCATTTTATTCCAATAAACATATTTTGCAACTTATAATTGTTACCTGCTTCTATTGCTGTCACGTTCCTTTTACAGTGTACTGATTGCTAACGATTGTTAATTACTCCTCAGGGGTCTGCATGTAATGTTTTTATTTTAAAAGCCATTTAAAGCAATGGTGTGAGCACATCCATGGCATCTCATTTATACTACGACTTGTTCGTTCTGGACACTTGCATTAGGGTTACCTGATAAGCCGGCGAAGAGTGCAAGTGTTCATATTACTGAGCACGATGTTTGGGAAGTTACATAAATAAAGCCAGGCGCTAATTGCCCTAAAGAAAAAGACGGCCTCGATAAATGGTAAAGAAAACTTCCCATACATCTAACAATGTGCCCCATTTATATTTAACATTGTTAATGCTGATGTTGCTGCATCTCTACAAGTACTACGATTTTTCCAAGATGATGTACTGTAGGTTTTGTTTCCCACTTGGATAAACTAGTTTGTATTTCTTAACAGCAAACACCCAATGATTTTCCTTGTTGAAAATGTAAAATGGATCTGGTCAGATGTTTATTTTAATGATCATTTTTATTAAACTAGGCAGTGTTATTACTGTGAGGCATTAAAGAGCTGTAATGTGACTTTAATACTGTTATTAGATGTTAATGCCCTAGGTTCGTGCTCTGAAGATGAAATAGTTCTCATTTACTTTTCCCTGAAATGAATACTAATGCATCAGAGGGTCCAGAAAACATCCTATTTTGTTCTATCTTCCACTATAAATAACCAGGAACTGGATAAAAAATAGTAATTTGCTAGTGGCTTGTAGTCCAGCATGTGCAGACAGCAAGGAAACCTCTTGGATAAAAGGTACACGGATATATGAATGTAGCTGGATCTATGATGCCACTGCACAAAGGTTTCTCAGGTGTCCCACCACAGGTACATATGTATTTTAATATTATTTGAGCAACTGATCTCAAGATATGACATAGATTCAAATTTTGGGAGTTGTTGGTCTTATGGTTGTTGTTGATATTGATTTCAAAACAATATGGAAACACCCAGAACCGTATGTGAAAGAGTGAAACTCTGTTATCCTCAACCTCAAGGTGTCATGAACTTCCTTCATGGTTATTATGTAAGCAACAGAAGTTTCAAGTTGTATTTGAAGACACTTTTAAGTGTTCATACATGATGGTGCCACCTACAGGTAGGAGCTCTTAGGACTCTTCCTACACTGCCTAATTGGAAATATGGACCCTCATACAACATATTAGGAACTTATAGAGAAACATAAGATTGTACATGTCATTGCTTTTGCTCGAACCAATAAAAGGTCAAAGGGAATATGATAGTTCCACATTGTTGTTTAAGCATTAGTAAATATGAAAGGAAACATTTTTGGAATATCTAATCAAAACTATTTATTTTTGTAGTAATTGAGCTGGAACAAAACTTTTAGTCCATCATGTTCAATCTTTTTAATTCTCCTCTGATCTCTGTAATATATGGAATAATTGTTAAAGGTATATGCAAGTGAGCTGGGTTATGAATGCATCTGGTAGAGGAGAATTAGTAGTGTATGAAAAAAATGTTTGCATGAAAACATCCCAAAATAAACATTAATTAGCTTACCTTGACATTAGCAAAATTTCCTATGTTTTTTGGTATTTGCATTTTATTGTGTACACCCGTAGAAAACGCCACCTCAATTAGCATAACATTCAAATTCAGAACCAGGCTAATACATTGTATCATTCCTCACCTCAGTGGCTTCTGACATGTGCTCAGTACAAGAACTGCAACAGTTACTTCCTGTGCTCTGTACCAGAAAGGTCAAAATATGTATCTTGCTGTATTTCCTGTGGGTACACTGCTGTATTTCCTATGTGTACCCGGCTTATGTAAGCGTCCTGTGGGTGTGAACCACTGGATTTAACTTTTGTGCAAATAACTTTGTAAGTAAACTAAACTTTTCTATACAACACATGTTTTCATACACTTCTAATTATACTCTATCAGATGCATTAATAACTTAGCTTACTTGCATATACCTTTAATTGATCCAGAGAAAGGCAAACATCCGATTGCCAGATAATGGCAATCGTATTCCTCCCTGGATCAATACTACTCCTTCTCTAGTTATCCATCATAACCCTAAATGTGCTTTTTATTCAAGAATATATCCAACCCTTTATTAAAGTTATCTATTAAATCTGCTATAATAACCTCCTTTGGTAGAGAATGCCACAGTTTAATCACCCTTACTGTAAAGATATTTTTTCTTCGAAACTCAAGAGATGTCCACTTGTCAGTTGAAAACCTCTTGCCACAAAACGTTGACTTGACAAAGCTTTATATTGACCCTGAATGTATTTACATAAGGTAATAATATCTCCTCTTAGGTGCCTTTTTTCTAGAGAAAATACATTTAATTTAGTTAGTCTTTCTTCATAGCTTAGTGGTGAAATGTATTTGGACAGACATATTGTAGTATGCATTGCTTTTTCTTCATATTTTAATTATAACCAGAGCCAATAAATTAAATATTTTTTGCAGCCAGTATAGTGATTATTACTCATGGGCTTTTTTTGGAAGTGGTCTTATAGCAGCGAGATATTACATCTGATTGATACATATACACTAAGTTCCAATAGCTCAGTATTGTAAATAATGACCATCATACAAGTCCACCAACTCAGAGTAATGGTAAATAAAAATAAAGTTAATATTGTATATCCTCATTTTCCTTAAAAAATACAATAAACCTGATTTTTAATATTGAATCTTAAAAATAACCACGAAAAAAAACTGCTTATTATTAAAAAAATGATTTCATAGTTTCTGTGACACAGTATCTGGCTCTGTAAGACCCATTGTAGGAGAATTTGTCTTGTGAAGAACAAACTATATTCCAGATTCATTTTATCTCTCAGCCTAATAGAGATGTTGTCTTTGTGTAAAGAAGCACTCAACGTGATGAATTAAATTATACAAAGTAATAATGTCAGAATAAATGCAAGAAGAGGACTCAATGTACTCCTGACCTGCTTTTTGTTATACTATTGTATACAAGCGTTTTTACAACAGTATTTACATATTTTTTTCTGGGTCCTGCGTGTCTTGTGCATATGTACAATAATTTATTTAATTTATTCCTGTCTGCAGGGTACCCACTTCTTATATAAATGCATTGTGTGAAGATAACCTAGTGTGATCTTATACTGAAGGAGAAACAAACATTGCCATGTGTAGTACGCTCAAACTTCAAATACATAAAAGTTCACATTTTAATATTTAGCACATTCCTTTTTTATTTTTCTTAAATATTTTTTTTATTGGAAAATAATATAATTGCAATGAAGTAGAGCATTAATATTACAATATTACATTTATGATACAATACACTATACAAATACTCAAAATGTATAGTTATGTATAATATTTTATTTTTTGGGGGGTTTTAAATAAAAGTATAATTTTCATTAATAAACTTGAACATTTTTTAGTTTTGATTATTTGTATTTTTTACACAAAGTAGGTTACCAGACCTATAGAAAAAAACGCACTGAGGTATTTTTCGTTCTCAGATGTGCACCTCTACTTTATTTGCATACATTTTCCTCACCTTATGGGTGATAGGGGGAACCAGACATGGACCCCTTGCTCACTGTGCCTTTGGTAGTACAGCTGCACCTCACCGACGAGGCCCATAGAGGCTGAAACCCGTCTGATTTGCGGTTTCTCCTGTTCAGGGTAGAATTGCCTGGTATTTAGGGGCTGGGTCACTCTTTAAAGTGAGACCAGACTGATATACTACAGGATATTTCTCCCTGTGAAGGGCACAAGTGAGCTAAAAGAGGTTGCTCTCAGAGTGGCTTATCATGGCCATAGACTTAACCTATTAAGGTTGGTTCGTTCTCAGATAAGCACCTCTACTCTCTTTGCCTATATTGGTATTTTTTACGCAAAAAAAACAAAACTGTTTTATCAACACTATTTTTTGTGCTTAAAGATTTTAGAGCAATATTAATGTGTACTGTACCAATAAACAATATATATCTTAATAAATCCCCCTGTAATTAGCCCATTGCTGTTGTTATTCAGTTCTTCAGTCGTGTTCGACTCTTAGTGACCATATGGATACAGCACACCAGTTTCTGGTTGTGCCTATCCATAAGGCTTTCTTGGCAAAAATACTGGAGTGGGTTGCTAGTTCCTTCTCTAATGGACCACAGTTTTTCTGCCCTCTTCTAAGACCTGCTCTTCAGGGGTGACCCTAAATGGTATAGCTCACAGCTTCATTGAGGTACACAAGCCCCATTCAACAAGACAAGGTAGCGATCAAGAAAGGGGAATTTGCCCATTAGTGATGGTTTTTATTGTTGTGACTATAATGGCAAAGATTATTGACATTTATTTACTCAAAATGGTCTTTTAGATTTTTTTCTTTCATCCTTGGTGCTGACTAAAATGTCCCATAAAATGTTTCCAGCTTATAGTAATGTATTTTCTTACTTTTGTAAAAAGTTGCCGAATCAGTAATTGGTAAAGGACCACTGTAGACTCCTTTTTCCTATAGGATGTTTTAAATAAACTTGAAAATGGGCAATTTAAAAAAAAAAAAGTAAAATAAATAAATAATATAGATACAGCCTTTATAGATTTATTTTTTCTTTTCAATTATGTTCCTTCCATTCTTTTTTTAGCTGCTTTCTTGTAATGAGATATCCATTAGTTTTATTGAATACACCAGCACTTTAAAATATCACATTTCATTGTAGCAAATCAAGGCATCCTCTGCATTAAAGGTCTGAAGTTGAAAAAGCAGATTAGCTGAAACCAACATGGTAATTTCAACTGAAGCATAATTGCTTTTAATAGACAATGACACGTCTTGAAGCATTAGAGAGAGGTCATGGGAGTCTCAGTGATTGGTGCACCAAAATACCTTCATTTTAACATGTATTTGCTGGTCTAATATAATTCATTAAGTAATAGGGATATTTAAGAATGCCTGCTAGATTAGCCAACAGCCTTATCAAATTGCAATTTGTCAAATTCTAAAGGGCTGTATTTAAGCACAGAGCATATTTGGAGCCCTATTCTATTAGAAGCCCGTAAGTGATCCTAACCTGTGATTTTGGCTGCATGTGTTTTTTTGCTAAATGTTCAGATGTATTCTATTGACACAATTTCGCAATTTATAATCTTACAGCCTCCACACATAAACCCTGTTTTTTTTAAAGTAGGATTTCAGGGGGCGTGATCATATGATCTGGCAATATTTAAGCAAGCCCGTAATTTACTTCTTAGACACAGCCAATAGTAAATGAGACCGTCATCATGGCGTCAGTAAAACATGGAAGTGATTAATCTGCAATCAAGGGCGACAAATTAATGAGAGTTTACAAGTAATATCTGCCGATGGGCTCACAATCAAGCAATCTATAAAATGCATTGTTTTAGTCCATGTGGGTTTCAAGATATTATTATTATTATTATTATCGTTTATTTATAATTTCAAGATATGTAGTAACCCCTTGAGTCCTGAGATCAATATTAAGATTAATATTTTTTAATTGTATATTTATGGGTTTGAGACTGTTCTGCAATTAATTCTATAGTGTTTCCATGCCTTTAATAAGATTTTGAAAAAGCCCTTGCAGGTCCTATTTAGTACTATTTTTGACAGAAAATGTGTACTTTTTCAGTTGTGGGTCAGACTTTGCGAGCTAGAGTTAGGGGTCTAATAAAATATTGATTTTGTGTAACCTTAAATAATTAGAGCTTGTAATATTCGAGGTGTGCTAAAACCAATGGAGTTCTAAGGCCAAACTTGCATCTTTGGCCGGTCCGTAGTAATTGTGGGCGGGTAACACGTAATCGGATTGCAAGTAGCTAATAGAATATGTGGCAATTTTAAGAGGGGTTTTAAGTGTGTAGAAATTAACGATTTGGGCAATAGAATATGGCCCATGGTTTTAAAGATCACTTAAGTTGGAAATATGGGACTATTAATTCCATGAATATTCTCAAAAGAAATATTATATTCTAATCAGTTTGTTTACAGGGCTTTGCTCTAGCACTTTTAGATAAAGTTTTATAACTTAAAAAAAAATCTAATGAAAGAGTCTGTTTACTGAGAAAGTGTAGGACTCGAGCTGCCAGATGGCTTGATCCCTTGATGCCCCAACAGCATATAATATAAGTGCACATGTATTAATAATTTAATGATGATGCTATAAATCTATCCACAGACCAATCTAGCAGATGAGCCAGAACCTTATATTTCCATAATGGAGATTAAACTTCTAAAATGTTACTGATTGTTATGTTTTATGATCCTCAAGAGTTTACTATGGAAAATACAGATTGTTGGAAATCTTGTGGCGCTATGTGAGCAGAAACGTCTGACTAACAGGCGCCGGGTGCTTAGAGTTGTTACTGTGCACTGTAGTATAAAGCCCCACTCTTGATATGCAGTATTTATTCACCCTATGACTATTCTAATCTATAGAATACATAAATAGTAGGATCATTAGCTAATTGTTTTAGTTAAAGGACAACTGTACTAGTATATTTACTATATTAATTTTTTCGTATCAATATTTTCATTCGTCAAATTGAGTCACTGTCATTAAGTTACATTGTAAATAGTTCAACCTTTTTAGATCTCATCTGATCTCTAATATGCAGATTATTTGTTATTTGACAATTGATCCAGAAAAAGGCAAACCCTGGTGAAACCTTGCCAATTGTCTCAAAAGGGGTAAAAAAAAATTCCTTCCTGACCACAGATACTGGGGATCGGATTCCTCCCTGGATCAATACTCCCTCTCTAATTATCCAGGATAGCCCTGAATGTCCTTTTTATTCAAAAATATATCCAATCCCTTTTTAAAGTTATCTATCAAATTCACTTTCACCTCCTCATTTGGTAGAGAATTACACAGGTTAACCACCCTTACTGTGAAGAACCCTTTTCCTTCTTTAAAGTGGAATCTTTTTTCTTCTAACCTCAAAGAATGTCCTCTTGTCAGTTAAAATCCTCTTGGTGCAAAAGGTGACAAGGCTTTGTATTGACCCTGGATATATTTATATATGTTTAATTGTTAAATTGATTAGTCTTTTTTATAGCTTAGGCCCTCCATTCCCCTAATTAGGTTTGTTGCCCTTTTCTGTACTTTTTCCAGGAATAACAATTAGTTCATACACTGAAGTCTGTGTTTCTTTTACATTTTAGGTAAATATAAAGATGTTAAATTACAGTTCTACAACATACCATTCCACAACAATATATTTAGGCTAAATATCTTCCCAAAGATTTTATTATGACCTCATTGAATAATTACAAAAAGTACTATTTATTGGGATATAATTATAACCGGAAAAACACTCCGCTTAGTGACTAGCTAAAAAAGTGCCAAAGAAAATATTGATATCTGTATTATTATTGGGAAAAAGAAAGCTAATAATATTTTATAGAGGTTTTTAGTCAATCTTCATATGCAATGCCATATTGCCAAACCAATCCATTACCTGGATATGGTTCACTGTTTAATCCCAGGATTAACAAAAAAATAACAATATATATAGCACTTATTAAAAAACACTAAAACCAAGTAATGAGCCAGAATAACTTTCTAAATAATTATAAAGGCAAAAAAAGACAGATTCAAATGTGCGCATCAATCATCAATGCAATATACTTGCGTTTCTTGTGCTGGTAACATGATCTGATACTTGTGTGGCTAAATAGCCAGTATCCACTGTCCTGTAGCCATTGTGTGAATTGCCAGGTGTTCTTGCCCAAAAAAAGAAAAAACTGTTTGCCATCACAACTTTTTCTAAGGCTTGTATATTAACTGTTGTTTGCAGGCTTTTAAAGCCTGTACTTCCGGCTATTGCATCATTGCGTAGTATAGCGTAATTACGTCATTGCGTAGCGTTGCTCAATGACTTCACGCTGCCATCTTCAAATGGCTAAAACTTTAATCAGAACTCTAAAGAGTGCCTAAAAACACTTCCTATACGTACTGACATTACGTGCAACGCAGCGCTACGATGTCATACGTTTTATTTGCATGTTAAAGCTTTATTTAATACTCATGGACAAAAATGCAATTTTATGATATAATGAACATCGCATAAGGACATTCAAAAAAATATAATTGTATATTTGTATATCATTGTATAAGTAGTTCTTTGAATATATTTGCCCTATTAAGATTCTAAAAGTTGAATTCTTTTTTCAAGAAAATATGTACTATAAATGGACATTGAAAGCATTTTTTACTTTGTTGCTTCTATAAGAAAATAATTTGATAATGTACCATGTTTCTATTTTTTTTCAAATGATACCCTCAAAGCAGAAAGAAAAAGTATTCAAATGTATAACTGATCTTGGGGCTTGCCCCTTTCAGCCAATAAGCAATAATATAGTTTATATAAGTCATAATTGTTTTCCAATTAAATCTACAGACATATGTATGTATGCTCTGTGCTTTTCCTGTTAGTTTCAACAATGGTTAAACAGGTTCACTTAACATTTTTCATGAAAAACTTTTGGTAAATTCTAAATCGCAATTTTTTAAATATATATATAAAAAAAATTATATTACGTGTCTTTTTAAACCTGGACATTGCTCAGTTGTTTGGCCTGGCCTGTTGGCGACCCACATAGTGCCGGGTTTCCCACCACTGACCTAATGTATGAAAATCTAACTTTCTAATACGATTGTAGATTAAACTTTTTTTTTACTCAATATCTCAAAAGACGACTTGATGGATGAGTAACAGCCACAGAATTATATACCTTTTTTATGTGGGCTTTTAATCATTCTTCATTTATTGTGCTTAATGGTTGAGAATGCAGATTTTGTTTAATAGCTCTGAGAGGTGAGAGCCTCGTTTCCAAAGACAATACATTAAGATTTCCTTTAAGTCATTCTCCTTCAGTTATAAATTTATCACATTAGAACTGTTTTCTCATGAAATATGTGAACATTTAGCTTTTAATGATTGTATTGTTTTGGGAAGAATTACAACATTCTTTAGAAAGGTTACTTTTCATTCACTGATTGCCGCGCACGTTGCCAACTTTAAATTAATGCTGATGAATGTTACAAGTAATATCCAGACTTGCTCGGTGTTGAATATTCCACTCAAGCTTTGTTTTGTCTCTGCTATCAATAACATTTATTAAATGCCAAAAGTGCTGGATGAGTCAGAATGGACCTGATTACAAAGAAAGATTGAGTAAATGGAGGAATTTGCCGCAGTAAGCCATTAGATGTGTTCAGTGTATATTGTGTTGTATGCTGTGTTACGCCACCTGTCACATAAGAAGCTTCTAAGCTACCCCCAGGACCACTCATCATATACTGTGCTGGGGTCCTAGCAGCATGGACTATATCTATGGTGTCAAAAGGCGCCAATCCCCTTCTGGATCGCTACCCTGTTGTGGTTAAGGGGCTTGTGTACTTCAGTGAAGCTGTGAGCTATATCATGTAGGATCACCCAAGATGGCGGTCCACTGGAGAGGGAATTAGCAACCCACTCCAGTATCTTTGCCATGATAACCTTGTGGATAAGTGCAACCAGACGTAAGATGTGCCTGACATGCTGTGTCTATATGGTCACGGAGACTTGGACACGACACAACAAAGGCACTGATTACTCATGGTCTCCAAACCACACACACATGTATTTCAATATACATAGATGACTTTGACTCTGATGTAGTTCTCTTGTTACTAGCTGATACCAATGGCTCCGGATTCCTATATAGAGAGAAGTGAATAGATATGCAACATAATTCGTCCAGTTACAGCTTTGTTTATTCCCAACACCTTTTATACTCCATCTTCCTTCTCATTCCTCCCCTCGTTCCGAGTTAATTTATCTAATTAACAGGCTAGTGCAGAATTGCAATATGCAGAAGGAACGTATATTAATGTGTATTGGTGGAACCAATGCCAAAGGTCAGGGGATTGCGGGGAGGAAGGAGATTGGCTGATTACTAGCTTGCTGGAAATTGTAAACATACATAGATAGATAGATAGAACTCAATTAAAGTCACACTTGCACGTTACTAAATACCTCTTTACACCGATCATGGAACATGTGAAACTGCAATCACTACCAATGCAAGTGGGTGGAGAGTGGGGGGAGGAAGGAGATTGATTGGTTGCTAGCTTGCTGTAAATTGTAAACATAGATAAACAAATAGATAAATAGATACATAGATATATAGATAGATACATGACAGATATGACAGATTATTAGGACAATTTCAATGTTCTCCTGAAAATAGATATATTGATGTGTTGGTATGACCAATGGCAAAGGTCAGGGGATGCAGAGAGGAAGGAGATTGGCTGATTGCTAGCTTGCTGGAAATTGTAAATATAGATAAACAATTAGATAGATAGATAGATAGATAGAACTAAATGAAAGTCACACTTGCACATTACTAAATACCTCTTTACACCATTTATGGAACATGTGAAACTACCAACACAAGTGGGTGGAGAGTGGGGGGAGGAAGGAGATTGATTGGTTGCTAGTTTGCTGTAAATTGTAAACATAGATAAACAAATAGCTAGATAGATACATAGATAGATAGACAGATAGATAGATAGATAGATACATACATAGATAGATAGATGACAGATTATTAGGAAAAGTTCAATGTTCTCCTTAAATTAGGTATAGTGATGTGTATTGGTATGGCCAATGGCAAAGGTCAGGGGATGCAGAGAGGAAAGTGATTGGCTGATTGCTAGCTTGCTGGAATTTGTGAACATAGATAAACAGATAGATAGATAGATAAATAGATAGTAAGATAGATAGATAGATTATTAGGACAATTTCAATGTTTTCTTTTTTTAAAGAGATTGTGTAATGTTATAAAATATTTTAAAACGGAGGAACTAATGTGTTATAGCAAAATAAAAAACTATAAATTTATCATAAACCTACCCATTAGAAAGCCATGTACATCTTTACTCCCCCCTCTACCATTTTTGTTACAGTGAGAAGAAGGGCTGACGGGGGGTTGACGCAATATTTGGATGTGGTTCGTTGTGGTAAGCTTAAAGCTGTGTTTACTACAACTTAATTTATCATTATGACAGTGGTTAATGTATATTTTTACATGTTTTGGCTGATTTGATGATGGAGCATGACAGATGTATTTTAAATCTTTATTGTCATGTTAGATGATTATTGCATTGAATTAATCCTCAGTTCCATATTTCGTAATAATGTGCAATAATCTTAAAGACAGATGCATAGATGGGAATGTTACCTAGCATGTATCGCCCAAAAGCTGTAATTAAAAATTACAAATATTTCCTTGGCATAAAAATGAATATTTTTCTGTAATTCTGGCACATAGACACAGCCAGCAATGAGCTGTGTGCAAACTGCTAATGTACTTCAGTAAATAAAGACATTTATATAATGTATTTTAAAGAACATGTTACACATATTTTTAATGAAAAATAAATGATCCATAGTTTAGAAAACTTGCATTAAATGGTCATTTTGTGACCTTTCTCTTGCACTGACCTATAAAACTATTTAACGGGAGAGGAAGTCTTAGTGAAGGACTGTAAATTCAAATTGAATTAGTACCATTATGTTGGGCCGAACACTTTACAGTATGTAGTATTATAAAGCGAGATAAACAACTTTGCAAATTACTTTATCAACATGCAATTTGCTTAGTTAAAGTAATGCAGATAAAGTCACAGTTGATGCAGAAATATTAGTAAGCAGAATTGCAGCCGATTGTTTTAAGCATTTTGAGTGATATTGTTTAATACTCAAGACATGTATTTTACAAATGTTATTTCAAAAGATTTTCTTTCCTTGTAAATTCCTTTATATAAAATCATTAATTAACTCACACAGATGGGAGAGTGTGGGTTAATTAAATTATAAATTATAAATAAATAAAAACAGGTACAGAGATTTTTAAGTGTAAAGGTCTTATCGTTATTCTTTGCTACAGCCTATGAGCACTCATAGTGTAGTATTTCGTAGAAGGCGAAAGATTTGTGCATTGTGAAGGGAAACCAGAGTATAGTGTAGTATTTAAAACCAATGGTTTATAAAAAAAAAGTAAAACTATTCTCGCAAGTAAAATCATTGTACACAGCATTACTGTTCGGTATCTTCATATTCCCCTTCTGGATTGTTACCTTGACGTGGTGAAGGGGCTTGTGTACCTAAATGAAGCCATGAACTATACCATGTCACCCAAGATGGCTAGGTCATAGCAGAGAGGTCAGAAAAATTGTGGTCCACTGGAGAAGGAACTGGTAACCAACTCCAGCATCTTTGCCAAGAAAACCTTTGGATAAACACATCCAGAATATAACGATAGATGTGCCTGGCATGCTGTGGACCTTAGGGTCACAGAGAATCAGTCTCAACTGAACGACTAAACAACACCAAAATCTTCATATTAACAGGACATACAATAAGAATCTTCTCTTTCTTTACAAAAAAAAAATAATATCCTAATCCCAGCAATCACAGGAAAAGTAGGACAAAAATAGCAAAAACTAGACAAAGCTATCTTAGCTTATCACCCCTATTGAGGGTATACGCAAAAATTATTATAGATAAAAAGCGGATAAAATAAACATAAAAAATAAAACGTTTGGGGTCCTAAAATTTACCTCAAGCTATAAAAATACTATAATGGCAGCGCTGCCATGGCCGGATTACCCATTAGGCCAAATAGTCAGCGGCCTAGGGGCGCTTACTTGTTAGGGGCGCCACTTAAAAAAAAAAGGTTCCTAGCTTTAAAAAAAAATAATGTTGCAGTTCATAGACTTGCTACAAGAGGGATAACCACCTAGAACAAAACAGTTACAATAGGGAAAGGAACTTACATAGAAAAGGCAACAATGGATCATTGCAAACGTTGTATACTCACTCGCAGGGGCTCCTCCACTTCACTGCCCAGGGGCTCCAAAAAGGTAGATTCGGCCCTGAGTGCTGCTATGCAAATTATATTTGCTAAGGACCCTCTCCTAACCTACGTGTTTCATGATTAAACTTCTTCAGGGTTTCACTTTAAATTACTGCTGTTCAAAAGAGTACATTTGAAATATACGACTACAAAGATCATTTTTTTCGCACGCCAGAGACAGACAAGCAGATTGTAATCTTAATTAGCACATCAAAACAGCTAATTAGTATTTTAGGAGCCACTCATTTCCATATGAATACGACAAACAATATTGATTATCTCATAAACAACTCACTTTAGAATAAAATAGCTAGTACAATATACAGCTTATATTCTGTGCTGTTGAACAATAACTTAAAAACACCTAGATTTTGGGGTGATAGAGTCCCTGTAAGCCTTTTAACTGAAATATGCACAGCATTTTCATATTAATGCATATATACAGAAGTTATTATTAAGACATTTATCCCTTATCAGTCAAATCACCTGAGTTATCCAGGTATATTTTGCAGTGCACATTTTTACTCAAAAACGAGAGAATGTGTTTAAATCTAATATGAGTTAAAGCTTCTAAAACCCACAAACTGCGGCCAACTCCTTTTAGTCATGAAATCACGTAGAACTAAACTATTAAATAAAAACTAAACAATGCCAAATGGACTTGGCTGAGATCAAAAGCCGCATCTATTTCTCGTCTTTCATCTGCAGTGTTCCATTTCCGAGGACTCTGACCTTAGTCAAACATCTATTAAAGTTTGCTTTTGATCTTAACCTTCCATTTTTTTTTTTTTAAAAAGGGGGCAATCTTTCAAAAAAATATCTTCAATAGACAATCACTCTATTGTGCTTTAAAGTTGTAGGAATGTGTGAGTAAATAGCAGCCCTGGCTGGTTAAACGGGGCGATGGACCATTCTTCCAGTGACCCCGTATTATATAGTTGAAAGCTGCTCATCCATCGCCATCTTTACCTGCATTTCCCCTGTTATTTTATACAAAGGAAATATTAATTGTGTAATAGCGCAACAATTAAAATACGCTTTATGTATGTATACATACTAAGGGCCATATTCAATTGAGGTTTCGGGGCGACCCGGAAGCCCGTAAGTGAGGTTGCAAGTGTATTTGCTATTCAATTGGTGTCTTGTTGTGAGCTGCAAACAGCTTATGAGTTACGGCCTTGAAAATATTGCGATAGTTAAACTCGTAACTTACAGCCTCCAGAAGCCTTTGATCTGTCGCAATTCGCTATTCAATTGCTCAATTTCCCTAAGCCCGCAAATGTTTTCACACCCGTAATGGGCAAATGAAGGAGAAAATCCTACGAGTGCTAGAGAGGACCCGCAAGGGGGTTAAACGCCTATTTGTAGCACTGTAAATGCAAATAAAAAATCACTACTGCACTGTAAATAACGGGGAAAGTGATGAAAGACATTAGAATTAATTGCACAACAGTCTCAAGCCCGCAAATCAGCAGGAAATAATATTTAATTTTATGTTTCATTTCAGGGTTATATT
This sequence comes from Discoglossus pictus, assembly GCA_027410445.1. Lineage (NCBI taxonomy): Eukaryota > Metazoa > Chordata > Amphibia > Anura > Alytidae > Discoglossus > Discoglossus pictus. Next base: position 71,572,449 of record CM050168.1, read on the forward strand.
GATCTTGGGAATCAACAAGTTAATACATATCAGGCCACCCACATGGACTAGAACTGTACTGGCATTCATTTTCATAATTCTTTATTTTGGGGGTTTGCGAGTCTGATCGAACCCACGAACCTAATTGATTGACATGTATCCTCCATGTTTTACTGCCGTAATAATGACAGTCTCATTTTCTATTGGCTGATTCGAAATGGGCGGTTACAGGCTTTGTTCAATTGATCATGTTCCTGCCCTGAACTGCTACGAACCAGTGCATGGTTTAAAGAGTCGGCTTTGGGCCAGAAACTTGCGGGCTCGAGCAATTGAATAGCATCGTAATCAGAGACCAACGGGAGGCCGCAGCACACCCGCAGACATACAGCCGCCTGCAATCAAGTTGCGGGCTTGTCATTGAATGTGGCTCAAAGTTTCTCCTACTGTGAAGACACTGATTGATAGCAGTATTTTCCTGAACTCAGGACTGCACTGACCAGTTAACCCATACCTGACCTGTTTAGGGTATTCCAGCATTCCATGCTCTGCAGAGATAGATGTGTTGAGGGTAACTCTTTTTTTTTTTTTGCTGATTACAAGGAGCTATAGCTGTGGGAGCAGTCAGTCATACATGTAAACACAGATATTACTTTATTCTCTCAGGGAAAAATGCACGTATTTAAAAAATGCAAAAGTATTTCAACATGTTTTAGGGGATCTCAGAAGTTGTAGCACTGGTCAGTGTAATCAGTGTAGATACTCATTGTAAAGCCCCACTCCCATAAGCCCACTGGCTACAAAACCACCCCCTTTCTGCTCTAAATGTTATAAGGGGTCTTGGGCTGGCTCTGCCTGGTCAAATGGATGGCTGTCCAGAAGGACACACCATCAGGAGGGTGACTTTTTTTTTACATACCTTGCATCTCAGGTAAAATTTGAGTTTTAGTTGCCACATTCCAACTGTACAGATAGATTTGTTCTTAGAATAAGGGCTAGCGTTAGGGTTTATTGTTAGGGTTTAGGGTTATCTAAAGCTTAACATCTGCTACTACCCTAACCCTAACCCTAAACTTAACCTTAAACCCCTTACCATAAACCCTAAGCCCTAACCCTAACCGTAAATCCTAACTCTAACCCTAAACCCTAATTCTAGCCATGAACCTAACCATAGCTGCTGCATGCCACTGCACTGGCAGGCACAAAACAGGAAACGTCCCCTGTATTCAAAGTCTCCTCCCATCTCAGGAAACTGATAAGCAGAAACTAAAACGGCAGATTCCTCAGCACATAATTGCAAATAAAATTTTAAAAAATGTGAGTATTTATTTTATACAGTCTAAAAACACATTGCCTGTTATCAAGTTATTCTAAAGTTATATTTTTATGGCGTCCATATTAAATTGAGGGTGCTGATTTGTTTTCAGCCATCCTCTGATTAGCCTTTTCTGGATTAGTTCATCTTCAAACACATTATTTATGCGATCCGTCACCGAGTTATTTTTCTGTGATATCCGATATTAATATTTCATCGCTCCAGATGTTTCATCAGTAATGTTTAGTGAATCACATGTGACCCGTAAGAGATCTGAATACTAATATCACGCAGGATCCACATATCCACTCAATGTTTCCAGCTACAATTATTTTAATTCGCAATATTATTAGTCTCAATGTGTTGACTGTTAATGTAATTAAATGTTTTGTTTTAATATCGAAACATGCACCAGTTCACTGAGTCACCATTTCATTTAATTAATTGCCAGCCTCACAATCTGATCACTAAGTGCCCTCTTTTTGTTAATTTAGTCTTTCACAGTTTTGACAGCAAAAGCTTTCAATGTAATATAAAAATATGAGAACGATACAATCAATTAATATAGTGTGACTGATTATTTCATAGGTTTCGGTTTAGTTGGATTGCTGAAGGCAGGAATATGTTGGTATCAATATATCAGAGTGCAGGATTTTCTCATAGAGCCTTTACAACTGTAGCCATTTTTTTCTATGTGGTCTTTTTAACAACTAAACATATTTTTAGACAGCAAAATAAATAAATACAACATTTACATATTTTACTTGTATATTGAATTATTCTTTTACAGCATGGTTTCTGAGCTGGAGAGTATGGCCTTGTAAACTAGTGAGCTTTCCATTAGTCTTATTGAAAGCACTGGCAGTTTTAGCATTGTGCAGTAAGAAACGTTCTCTGTATTCATGGTTATGCTGGTGTGTATGTCTGCACTCATTTTAATGGCATATTTAGGTTTCCTGGACTATGAGTGCATCTGATAGAGGAGAATCAGTAGTGTATGAAAACATTTTTTTGCATGGAAAAAAAATACCAACATAAACATTCTTTAACTTACCCCAAAGTCTGCTAAATCTTAACACCCCTAAAAATCTCTCCTAAAATAAGCATAACATTCATAATTAGTTTGGGCTATACTTTTTAAATTGTGATGGCAGCTTGTGTAGCAAAGTATCATGAGATGTGTAGTCCCTGCACAGCGAAGCAAGGAGGAGCCAGACACTGCTCTGTAGATCTCTGCATTGTGCTGCTGTTGGCTTGAAAGTTAGAAAAGGAATAAAATCCAAACCCAAATGCAGTGTTTCTATTGGTAGGTACACTGTGCCTATGTAAACAGTTCTGAGAGAGTGGAAAACAAGTTTTAGATAAAATAAATCTGTATATGTATAGAATGACTGAATGTAATGTGTGTTTCTGATATAAGCAGCATGTGCTAGATTATAAAAAGGTAAAAAGAGGGAAACTTAGATATACCTTTAGGTATGGTAATAAAGCCTTTAATGTGCTCTGTCAAATGAATATACTTTGGGAGAAATTTACCAAGCACTTTTTCCCCTGAAAAGAGTTGAGAAGACCTGAGATAACATGAGATGGGCTGTTTACATCATAAGAAATAGTACACAATAAATCAGGAGATAAAGTGAGATGCTTAATACATTTCCACCATTGTATATGAGCTAAAAAGACAGATTTTGTAAGGGAAAATATCATGACCATAATATATATAGAAGGAGACTGTATTTTCAAACAGGATTTTAATAAATTAGAAAAAAATTCACAGGAGCGTGACTAAAATGGTGCGTTGTCTAAAAAATGAAATGTATATGAAATGCAAACCTTTCCTGTTATGTCCCTGCAAGCGCAGTGCCGTGCCGCGATCAGCAGGTGGCGTGACGTGGCTGAGATTTTGTTGAATTTGCCTTAGGGTTATTGTTTAGGGTTAGAGTTAGGTTTTAGAGTTAAGGTAGTGGCAGATGATAAGCTTTAAATAGTAAAGTAGTGGCCACTACCCTAACCCTAAAACCTAACCCTAAAACCTAACTCTAGCCTTAAGAACAAATCCAACAAAGTCTTAGCATGCCACTACTCTGGCAAGGGCATAACAGGAAAGATCCAGAAATGCTTTGGGATGTTCATATCTACAGCTCAAAGAATAGAAAAGAGATAAGTGGGATGATTATTAAGGATTTAATAAAGTTTAGAGGGGAAATATTAATATGACACAGCTTTTTAAGTAGATAAAATAGAGGGATCCAAACCAGATTCTAAATTTGAAGTCTCAGAGAACATCTTAGTACCTCCAGATTTAGTGAATCTTGGCCTTCTCATGTAATTTAAAACAAACAAGCAATGTCTGTGTTTTTTTAGGCTTGACTGCGGCTGCCATGGCCGAGGCAATGAAACTGCAGAAGATGAAGCTGATCGCCATAAACAGTCTGCACGGGAGTGGGAGTCAGAACGGCACCGAGTCAGAGAATGAGGAACTCAACTCCAATGCAGGTAAAAGACCAAGTCCGATCATGGCGTGTCTCATCATACAGCCGGCAAAATGCACCTCAGCTGTCCAGGCTGATTAGGAGATTCATTTCCGTTTGCTTCCAGAACAATTGCAATTGTGACACATGATGGAGCAGCTTCTGTGTTTAATTGTTATTGTACGAGCATCAGTCACACCGAGGGCTCAATATTACTTCTGTGTGTTTATGCAGACCTCTCTGTTATGTTTAGTTAATTGACTCATTTGTGGAATCTTTCCTAATTTCACTTTGCTTTGAATAAATGGCATTTTGCAAGATGCTTGTGATAGGTAAATACAATTTAATGGCCAACTGGCTTCCTATTCTCATACCTTCTCCCCATTTCTAGTCTGACTTTCCTCCCCTTTGTTTCGCTCTCCCACCCTCTTATAGTTTCCTCTTTTCTATTTACTCAGCTCTTCATTCCCTTCCCTCGTGCATTTAACAAGACCATACATTACACATTACAGTAGAATCCTGGTTATCCGGCACCCTACTAACCGGGACTCTCAAGCAACCAGCACCGGCATAACCGGCACTATCCGTAGTTCGAGACTGCAAAAATAAAAAGCTAACTTTTTTCCTAATTGCTTTTTTGGGGCCCTAAATGGACCGGTTTAGGTGTAATACCCTTTTAAAGGGGTTTTGGGGGGTTTAAGGGTTGTTTAGACCCTTAAAATGGGGTACTCACGATTAACCGGCAACTACAGATGTCCGGCAATAGGGAGTCCCCATGGGTGCCGGATAACAGGGGTTTTACTGTATAGTGTTTTACACAATGTCTAGCTTCCAAAATACAGTGAAACCTCCATCAAATACTGAATCGGACACGTATAGAATTTTCATGACGATTATTGGCCTAATATTGGATTTTTCAGGACGATTATATGGGAGTATTTTTTTTCTGAAAAATATTAGTAGAATATAGAATTTTACGGATATAGGGTCTGACGAATATAGAGAATCCACTGTATATGTATTGCAGTGTTTGAGATACGTCTTATCACATCACTCAAATTCATTAGCTCCTTTAGAATCCTTTGTACCACTAAACCCAAAACCCAGGGCTGGATTAAGACTTTTAGATGCCCTGTGCACTTAAAAGATTTTGGTTCCTCCATATTTATCTAGTTCAAAATATATACAATAATAAACCGTTACCAGATTCTAATTGTGTTGTATTCCTAAAATTAATGTATATCATTAATCTCTATAAATTTCTATTTTATTATTACTTTTTTATAGCATATATATAGGTAATGTTTCCAATTATTGTGGGTGCCCGTTTTTGTGGAACCTGGCTCAGCTGCACCATTTGCAGTTTTGCATATGGTCCATGGCAAATCCGCCAATGGAACATTTCTGTGGTGCCCCTTCCCTTAATGCCCTAAGCACTTGCTTATTTTGCTTAATGCTTAATCCAGCCCTGCCAGTACCTCTGCACAGTTCCTAGTTGACTGGGAGACAATTTGCCCAAATGAGAAATGGTGAGTCCATGAACTTCTTGTGTTGCAGAATAACAATGACAATATTTCCAAAATTCCAGACCACTCATTTATCATGCAGAAATTATTTTTTATTGATTAAAACCTTTTTCCAATTCATGACAGATAATGTGAATCCTAAAATGTCTGCATATTTTTTTTCTTTGTTTATGTACAGAAATAAACATAACAACATAGATTTGATAGCAGATAATCAAAAAGGTCTAGTCTACCTATTCTATCTATCCAACAGCTTAATTTTATTAAGCCTCAGGGTATCATTATACTTATTCCAGGCACACTCAATGTATTTACTGCGTTTGACCCTAAAGCTTCTGAAAGTTTCATGTTTAGGCAACATACTGGAATTTCTTTACTGCGTTTGTTCCAAATACTTCTGTTGTAAGGCTGTTCCATTTTTCTACCACCCATTCTCTAAGGAAGTACATCACCCATAAATCTTCCAACTTCAAATAAGATCCTGTTGCTCTTGCGTTCATCTTTTTCCGGGTCTTTCACTACTGAACTTTTTTTTAATACTTTGATATATTTGAATGTTTATATCACCCCTCTCCATTCTGCATTCTAAGCAGTGTCTCTCAACATTTTTCATCTGTGCACCAGCTGCTTACCTTCCAGTGCTCATGGGAACACAACTTTTAACATTGTGATACTATATGTGACATAGTAAATTATAATTTAGGCATCCACTGATTTGGATACAGTACTGAGCGTCTTACTTCAGATAAGTTCATCAGTTCTCTATATATGTTTAACAGTAATGTTACATTTTCACCAATCCTACGATGAGCTGTTGAGAATCACTGGTCTAAGCTATACTTACCCAGGTCATGACATGTTTCTTATCCTGAGGACCAGCAGATATGGTCTCATGGACTGGTACCAATCCTATGATGAGCTGTTGAGATCTACTGGTCTAAGCTATATATATCAAGATCATGACGTGTTTCTTATCCTGAGATATGGTCTCATGGACTCGCACCAATCCTAGGATGAGCTGTTGAGAATCACTGGTCTAAGCTATACTTACCCAGGTCATGACATGTTTCTTATCCTGAGGACCAGCAGATATGGTCTCATGGACTGGTACCAATCCTATGATGAGCTGTTGAGATCTACTGGTCTAAGCTATATATATCAAGATCATGACGTGTTTCTTATCCTGAGATATGGTCTCATGGACTCGCACCAATCCTAGGATGAGCTGTTGAGATCTACTGGTCTAAGCTATACATATCCAGGTCATGACATGTTTCTTATCCTGAGATATGGTCTCATGGACTGGCACCAATCCTAGGATGAGCTATTGAGATCTACTGGTCTAAGCTATATATATCCAGGTCATGACGTGTTTCTTATCCTGAGATATGGTCTCATGGACTGGCACCAATCCTAGGATCAGCTGTTGAGATCTACTGGTCTAAGCTATATATATCAAGATCATGACGTGTTTCTTATCCTGAGATATGGTCTCATGGACTCGCACCAATCCTAGGATGAGCTGTTGAGATCTACTGGTCTAAGCTATACATATCCAGGTCATGACATGTTTCTTATCCTGAGATATGGTCTCATGGACTGGCACCAATCCTAGGATGAGCTGTTGAGATCTACTGGTCTAAGCTATATATATCAAGATCATGACGTGTTTCTTATCCTGAGATATGGTCTCATGGACTGGCACCAATCCTAGGATCAGCTGTTGAGATCTACTGGACTAAACTATACATATCCAGGCCATGCAGTGTTCCTTCTACTTTCTCTCTTTTCTCTTTTTTAGACCTTGGACCATTTTATTCGCCCTCCTTTGAATTATCTAAAATGTATTTACCGTATATCCTTTTGAAGATCTTGTCTGTAGAACTTGAGACAGTATATAGGTGAGGTCTGGCTAGGGGTCTATAGAGCTGTATTAGCACCACTCTAGCCGCCGCAAATTCCTCTTCAGTCGACTTGCTTTTCCTGCCTCTTTGTTGGATGAATTTTTCAGATACTCCAATGTGATTATAATTGTGTCTGTGCAGATTTTGGCATTTTTCTGTACTAACTCTGAATACAGACTTGTTCCTAACTGATCCTCCCTTCTATCGAGTCATTGTGAAATAGTGTGCAGAATATGGTGTTTACAAACTCAATACCATATGGTGTGACCAACAGAGACAATATATTTTAGTGCCTAATTCTTGACTACTGTTTTATTCAAAAGCCTCTTCTCATGTTGCTTTCATTATAAATATAACTCACATTAAGCCAGACCTTTTCTTCTTGTTTTCTGAGCATCAATCAATCAATTTATATTGATTCTGTGGCTTTCAAGCCGTCAGCCCATGTGGTGTCCCCATGCATTATATACCAAGCTATCTGCCCAAACTAGTATCTAATAATAGTTAAAATAACAAGGCATTTAGGTTTATAGTAACATCTAATATAGTAAGATTAAGAAAATGCAGTGTTCTACATTGAAGAGTTTATAAATTTAAGACGCACAGCTTGCATGCTCCTTGGGTCAGGAGGAAGGTTATAAAGATCTGAGAGGTTGTGTGAGCTAGTGATATAAATGCAAGATTTAACACAAAACAGCATAGAATATAGATGCAATGTTATTTTGATTATAGCAAAAAAAGAAAAGAAAGAATAAGCAGCTAGACTGCAGGAAAGAGCAGTAGGATACTTGATTTTATTGGAAGAGGAATTAGTTGCAGAAACAAAATACAGATCAGACACTGATTATCCTCCATCGGATAATCAGACACCCCTTTTAATATTTAAAAATATATTCATATATTCATTGCTTTTTCAAAAAAAGCCAGTTTAGTAAATAGATGAGGCTTTCATTAAACATTCTGAAAACACTGGTTCAAAGGAATACTTTATAATTGAGTTAACTTAATGCTCTATATTATCACTGCCTTACATAAATAGATAGAACTGCAGTATTTGTTTAAAAAATGTAAACCACCGCTGGTCCGGCACAATCACTAATCCGGAAAAGCTTTGGAACGAACTCTGCCGGATAATCTGTGTCGGATAAAATTGTGTCCAGTTTTGGAGAGGGTGTCTATACGTTGTATCAGCAGTATAGTGTGTGTTTGCGTCGCTCGGCCATGTCTGACTCTCGGTGACTTCATGGACCACAACCCACCATGCTGATCCACTTGGTATTCATGGCAGAGATACTGAAGTGGGTTGCCAGTTCATGCTCCAGTGGGCCTCAGCATACAGCACTTGGTATTCCAAGGTGGTCTCCCATCCAAGTACTGACCAGGCCCAAACCTGCATGGCTTCAGGGTGGTGTGGCCTTTTGGTTCCCTGACTGGATTTGAATCTAGTTTGCAGTGGCGAAAGCACTGAACCATAACCACTGGACCACCAGGGAACCCATTATCAGTTTTACTCTATAGTAAATCATTTCTGAAATATTTAGAATTGATTTTGTGGCTGATGTGTTGTTCATTATGCTAATATGTGGCTCAGTATGCTAATGTGTGGCTCAGTATGCTAATATGTGGCTCACTATTCTAATGTGTGGCCCAGTATGCTAATGTGCAGCTCAGTGTACTTGATTAGGGTCAGAGACGGATCTGATTGCCAGATAACATTACAGGCATTTATTTTGGCCACTACAGAGACAGACAAGCATACTGTAATCCTAATTAGCACATCAAAGCAGCCAAATAATATGTGTGGGCTACTCATTTGCATATAAATGCAGCCCCAATGAATTGCCCACAACATAAAGCCCGTTTTTCATGCCCAAGAATAACATTATTTATATAATATATCTATATAATAACAAAATTATATTATTTAAACTTTTTGGTCATAATTATACTCTTTAAGAATAACCTAAACAACAACCTGATTTTGGGGTGACCGAGTTCCTTTAACGATAATTTCTGACACCTTTTCATAGTGTTTGCTACAATGTATTTCTCACTTAGTAATATGAAATAAAGCTGTGAATTTCCTGCCTACCTTTCCCGGTAGTTTGCCCGGCCATTCATACAACATTATTTCGCTCTCTCTATTCCATCTCTGCCTCAATAACCGCCTGGTATTGTGTGTTAAATCACTTCCTTTGTATGTGCCGGGGTAATTTGGTTGAGATTTAAGCATGTCTATTATGTGGTGTTTATTTATACGCAATAATAAGAAAACAAGCTTAATAACTCACTGGCTAACAGCATTGACATTTGCTTGGGGCCAATGCTTGATTTGACCTATTGCGTTAACATCTCAATGACTCCCACGAGCGGTGTGCAACAACGCGGCTCGCAGTGTTTTTTCTTTATTATTTTTTTCATAGCATCTTTGAAAACAAAAGAAATGAAATGATAGATGGGCGAAAACATATTGAATACAAACCTGCAATATCTTCGATTCAGGCTTGTGTTTAATGGCTTAAATAATGGTTGAAACATGAGTGTGCATCGCGACCTCTACATGAATAAAAAACAGTTTGTCTTTCACTTAGCTCCGTATGAGAAATTCTGGGTTTTATTGTTTTAGGAAATTAGTCTATGTACTATTGCTCTCGCAGCTTTTAATTCATCAGCAAAGGTTACGGCACTAGAGAGCTTGTGGGAAGTAAATGCCTGAATGCTTTTAATTGTGGCTGTGAAGTAAGAGATGTATAAACAAAAATTCATGTCTAAAAAAAAAAAAGGTTGAAAAGCAATGTGATGTGTTATCTTACATTCAAGCTCCCCTGCCCTTGCTGTTGTTTTTTGAATTTTTATCAGGAAATGTAATCTATCAATACTGCGCTAAATCATAAACAGAAAAATATAATTTTTCATTTAATACATCTTTTACTGTTTTATAAGAACTTTTATATGACCTGGTTATTGCTTAAAGGTATATCTAAGTTTCCTGGGTTTCAAATGTTTGGTAAGAAGAAGGCAGTGATTATCAGAAAAATATGTGTTGTATAGAACAGTTCAGTGTACTTACAAAGTTATAGGCAGGAAAGTAAAATCCAGCTTTGCATACCCACAGGGAGCTTACATAACCAAGTACATTGAGGAGCGGCAGCCAGGTACAGAGTTTGACCTTTCTGGTAGAGATCACAGGAAGTAACTGCTGCTGGATGGAATCACATGGTTGGTTGGGGTCTGAGCTCACAGATGCATCAGAGCACAAGGATAGAGAGAGACTACATATCCCAACACAGGAACCCCAGAGTTTGATACAAATGTTTCAGCTAACATTTGCTTTCTCCTAATTGGCTAAAACAAATCTTGAACTTTATATTAATCTTAGAAGAGATCTTCACGGGTGTAAACTAACAAAAGGTCCTTGCAAACAAAAGATTTAGCAAACATCAGGGTGAGTAAATGTCTATTTTGGTGTTTTTTCATGCAACAAATATTTGCATAAATTACTGATTCTCCTCTATCAGATGCATTCATAATCCAGGAAACTTAGATATGCCTTTAATTTGTCTGCTTCTCTGGAGAGTGTTTGATTCCAGGTAATGCAAGGCCCAAAAATCACAAGCTCCATGTAAATGACAATAATACTTTAATTGCTGCAACCAAAAAAAAAAAAACATATTGCTTTTTTGCTTAAACATTCAGTCTAATTAAATAAGTAGAATACATTTGATTCTACTCTAATCAAATAAGTGCAAAGTTAAATAGAAATTGAGTTTGTCTGATGTAATATAATTCTGATAAATATGTTCTGGATCTCAAAGCCAGTTCCAGATCAAAGAGAACCATTGCTTTAGATCCTGCATAATTTTATTCACACTTCTTTGCATTGTTTCTAATTACTAATATATGTATGGAGATCCCGTCTCACAGTATTATAGGTGAGGTCTAACTAGGGATCTCTAAATTTCTTTTTCTGCTGCTAATTAGTCTCCCAATACTTCCATGCATCCTAATATCACCTGATATACGTATTGGCCCAAAAATAAAATAAGCTGCACCTCTAAAATTCAATGAGGGCAAAAAGACAATACCCACATATAAGCCAGATTCTTAAAATTTGAGGGAGAAAAAGAAAAAAGTCAATTAGATTCAGAGAAAATAGTATCTTTCCCCTACTCCTTTGTCTCTCCCCTTCCTCCTTTTCTCTCCCCTTTCCCTCTCCCCTTCCCATTTGTCTCTTCCCCCACCATTGTCTCTTCCCCACCCTTGTCTCGACCCACTTTTGTATTTCTCCCCCCCCCCCCCCCCCGCCCTTTACAAGGGGGGAAGGGAGAGACAAGAGTTCGAGAGAAAAGGGTGGGTGAGAGAATGGGGTAGAATCGAGCCTGGGGGACATCACAGAAGTGCTGCCCCAAAAGAAGTGCTGCCCGCAGCGGGACCCCCCCACACACACACAATTTTTGTTAGGTTGCAAATTTAAGCCGAACCTTAACTTTTTACAGTTGAATGTTGGATAAAAAGTGTGGCTTATTTTTGTGCCAATATGTTAATGACTCCCAAGTTCCCTTCTTCTGCTGCCATCATGAAATTACTATTAAGAATATATTCTACTTTCAGTAAACGTGTAAGAAGTGTCATCCATTTTTCTACCCCTGTCATTCCATTATCTGATTACAAGGTAGTCAAAGAAACCAGTGTATTGTAATGACTTCCAAAAATCATCAAAAGAGATGATTTTGTAAAAAAACAATAAAAGAATGGATTATGTCAAGAGTTTTTAATGATTTAAAGCAGAGAATGCTCAGAAAAAAATATATTTATTATGGTGTGTCACTCCCAATGTACATTTAACTTATAATGTAAATGACTCTACAATCTTCCCAGAGTGCGTATAAATAAATTACTAAAGTTGTTAACGTCTTCGAAACGAATGCTTTGCAAGTGATTGCTTTTTTAAGGAAACTCTTTTAGTTCAGACTGTAAATTATTTGGCCTTTCTGTTTAGATCATTACAATTAAGTTATCTGAAATGGGTTAATTTGCATTTTTATGTCTAAACTCAATCAACTGAAGGTATTCCAACCGGCTTTTCAAACTTCGCCATTAGTAAAAATCTTCCAAGTCGATTGGACAGATTACCAGAAATGACAATGGAAGTAAATGGTTTGTGAAGTTTGAGTCTGGTATGATGAACTTTGGTTGATGGGTTGGGGTGTGCAGTCAATCAACGTAGCAGCAGTCTGTATATTTTGAATGGGATGAGATAATGGATGAGGCTGTTGGAAACATTTTATGGGGCTGTTTTTCTTAAAATGTTGATAGGAAATTTTGTTTTGGGAGGTAGAAAAAATAATATAATGAGACGCAAATGGAAGATGAGAATATATCTTTCGTCCAAGTTGGTAGAAGAACCAAAGAAAATTGTTATAGAGGGTCTCTGAATGTATAATGTTTTTCATTGAAAAGTGAAGAAGGGCAATGCTAAATAGCGTTCTCTATGATGGTGCCAACTCAGCATTTAAGTATATCGGGTTTTAGCTCAATTGTGTAATTACAGTGGAAACATTTCTAGTATATCAGTATAAATTGGGCACCAGGAAATACTAGCCCTATAATGCCAGGAAATCCCCACTGCAGGAAAAATAACAGCAAGACCCCTGATTTTTTGCTTTTCGCCCTCAGCAACATTACTCTGAGAGAGAGCCACTTCACAGCCTCTGAGAATCTTATTGAAAATGGGCCATACCATCATTTTTAAACACAATCGCCCAGATTCACTAAGCTTCACAAGGACTGAGAAGCAGATCGCTAAAGGCTGTGAAATATATAGTGAGGCTTTCTATCCCAATGTACACTCCAAACTCACCAAATATGTCATTTTTAGCATATTTTTTCAGCTATATCAGGAAATAAGTAATACAACAAATCTGAAAACTCTTTGTTTAAATGGAATATATACTATAATAAGTTTATGGATCTTAATGCAATTGCTCTGTTTTATTTCAGCCCTAACTAACAACAGATTAGATATCTTGCATTCTGGATAAATCAGCGCCGTTTCTTTCGGGTGATATATTTGGTGTTATACAGTACAGAGTTATTCAGCCTTTGATATTGATACAAATATTTCTTTGACTGTAATGTATTACATATTTTGTAGAACATATGTATTTTCACATACTTTTTGATTTGGGAAATTTGCTGAATAATTCATGAAATTTGCAGAGATCAAATGTATACAAAGTTACTTCTAAGGAATAAAAGACATTACTATACACCTTCACATCACAGAGATCAGTGTACATTATCAATACATTTTACACACCACTTTAATCCTCAAACACTTGTTTTTGTATATAGAAAGATAAACAACTTTTTAATGTACTTTTTGATTACTGCAGATTTGTTAGTGAACATTTTCTGTACATTTCTGCTTTTATCCCCCTCCAGCATTTTTGCTTTTATAAGTGTACCAACTTGTATCACTATTTACACAATGTGATAAAATCAGTGTAGAAATGTTTTCTGTTTTTGTATTAAAATTCCTTAATTAAATGCTGTCTCTAAAGCAAGTGATAAAGGTCAGCATTATGTAAAGTAACCGATGCATGACAGTACCCCTTTAAATGTGCACAGATTCAGAAAAGAGCATGTTTTACAACATACAAAGGTGTTTGTATTGCGTGGAAAGAAGTGATGCAAAGGTTAAGCAAGCCATTTTTTATATTTGTTTTTATAAATGTCATGACCTCCTTTTTTTTTTTATGGCAGATAAGATTCAAAATGCCCATCTAGTCTACGCATATATTTAAAGGTTTCTCTTACATCACCATTCTCCCTTCCCTCCTCTAAGATATACATGCAGACAAACAGCCTTATTAAATTGCGATTCAGCCAATTGAATAGGGCTCTATATAAGCACAGAGCATATTTTTTTACAGAAGTTTTTAGTTAGTGAAGACCTCGCTTTTGGATAGAAGTTCACTAACTTAACACTTCTGTAAAAAAATATGCTATGTGCTTATATAGAGCCCCCGAATTGCAATTTATTAAGGCTGTAAGTTACTAAGCATTTTTTAACCTGAGATGAAGTGAGATGTTATGAGAAAAGGTGGGAGTGCATAGTAAATTAAAAGATAACAAGATATGCACTTGATATGCTTAGTAAATTCCTCCTATAAAGTCTTTCCATATACATTTTGTAATTTAGACCAGTGGTTCTTAAAGTTTTTGGTCCGAGGACTGACTTGCCACATTCTGGTGCTCATGGAAACTAGCTGGTCACAATCAAAGGCTCATTGGGAATGGCTGATCAGCATCCAATGGGAACTGGCTGGTCGCCATCCAATGTTTATCGGGATTAGCTGGTGACATCCAGAGCTCATGGGGACTGGCTGCTCACCTTCCACTGCTCATGGGGACTGTCTGGTCACCTTCCACTGCTCATGTGGACTGGCTGGTTATCTTCCACTGTTCATGGGGACTGGCTGGTCACCTTCCACTGCTCATGGGGACTGGCTGGTCACCTTCCACTGCTCATGTGGACTGGCTGGTCACCTTCCACTGCTCATGGGGACTGGCTGGTCATCTTCCACTGCTCATGGGGACTTGCTGGTCACATTCCAATTCTCATGGGGGCTGGGTGGTCACCTTCCACTGCTCATGGGGACTGGCTGGTCACCTTCCACTTCTCATGTGGACTGGCTGGTCACCTTCCACTGCTCATGGGGACTTGCTGGTCACATTCCAATTCTCATGGGGGCTGGGTGGTCATCGTGAAATGCACATGGAGACTTTTCACCTTCCAATACTCACGGGGACCAGCTGGTTGGCATATAATACTCATGGGGATTGGCTGGTCATCTTCCAATGCTCATGGGAACTAGCTGGTTTATGAGGCCTGGCTACAGTAAAGTTTAACTACTTGTAATTTCCTCTATAATTTGTCTATAACTGTGATTAATGCTGATGGTATGTACAAAGTGTTAGGCTCTCTTCATCATTGAGGCTCGGCAGATAAGGTTTCATGGACTGGCTGTTGAGAACAACTGTTTTAGACCATGCACCAATTTAGTCGCCCTCCTTGAATTGTTTCTAACATATTAATATCCTTTTGGAGATTTGATCTCCAGAACTAGACACAGTGTTTTAGGTGAGGTCTTGGGTTGGCATTTCTCTTTAAGATCTGTCTCTTATTCCTTGCCTAGCACATTTTGTGCTTTATTTCTGTAGATTTAGTGACTGGGCAGTTACAATATGCAATCACATGAAACAATAGAAATTGCTCTCTGTTTGTTTACCTGTTTACATGTGACTGCGGGTGCTCTCCGCTGTGTGCTAAAGCTGCATTAGCTCCGAGCTCTGTGTGGGGTTTGTGCCAGCTCTTCTGCACGGGTAGTTGGCAGGATCCATGTTCTCAGAAGCTGAGTGTTACGCCATGAAGAAGCGCACCTGGGCCCGGCGTGTACTCAGATTAGAAGCTGCATCTTCACAGCTGATCAATGATTTGCCAAACTAATCAAGTGCTATCATATCTCTGGAATATGTCTTTTGGTTTATGCATTTAAAGGGACATGGAAGGTTTCTGTTTTTTACGTGGAATATAATACACCTATATATCTATTTATTTGTGTGTGCTTTATTTTATGAAGAAGTGCTTAAAAGCTCTGTTTATTTTGCTTAAAATTTTACAAATAGTTCCTGGTTTCCCTCGCAGCAGCTCATGAAGACGTGTGCAGTGTCTCATATTATCCAATCAGTGGCAACATTATGCAACGTGCTCCTAGAGAGGAGTCACTGACCGGATAATTTGAAACACTGCACTTCACACTGTGTATTCATGAGCTGCATGAGCTACAGGTAGTCAACACAAACAGATAAAGACTGTATGATTTACACAGAAAAAAAAATAAAGCTTTTATGCACGTCTTAATAAAACAAAATCACACAAAAAGTAAATAGATACATAAGTGTGTTATACCTAACATCCAGAGCCCTTACAAGTCCGTTTATGGGGACCTGCTAGTATTCAATGCTTATAGGGCCCTGCAAGTCACCTTCCAATGCTCATGGGGACCTGCTAGTAACCATTCAATGCTTATGGGGCCCGGCAAAGCACCTTCCAATGCTCATGGGGACCTGCTAGTATTCAATGCTTATGGGGCCCGGCAAAGCACCTTCCAATGCTCATGGGGACCTGCTAGTAACCATTCAATGCTTATGGGGCCCGGCAAAGCACCTTCCAATGCTCATGGGGACCTGCTAGTATTTAATGCTTATGGGGCCCGGCAAGTCACCTTCCAATGCTCATGGGGACCTGCTAGTAACCATTCAATGCTTATGTGGCCTGGCAAGTCACCTTCCAATGCTCATGGGGACCTGCTAGTAACCATTCAATGTTTATGGGGCCCGGCAAGTCACCTTCCAATGCTCATGGGGGCCTGCTAGTAACCATTCAATGCTTATGTGGCCTGGCAAGTCACCTTCCAATGCTCATGGGGACCTGCTAGTAACCATTCAATGTTTATGGGGCCCGGCAAGTCACCTTCCAATGCTCATGGGGACCTGCTAGTAACCATTCAATGCTTATGGGGCCCGGCAAGTCACCTTCCAATCCTCATGGGGACCTGCTAGTAACCATTCAATGCTTATGTGGCCAGGCAAGTCACCTTCCAATGCTAATGGGGAGCTGCTAGTCACCATTCAATGCTTATGGGGTCCGGCAAGTTACCTTCCAATGCTCATGGGGACCTGCTAGTAACCATTCAATGCTTATGGGGTCCGGCAAGTTACCTTCCAATGCTCATGGGGACCTGCTAGTAACCATTCAATGCTTATGGGTCCAGGCAAGTCACCTTCCTATGCTCATAGGGACCTGCTAGTAACCATTTAATGTTTATGGGGCCCGGCAAGTCACCTTCCAATGCTCATGCGGACCTGCTAGTAACCATTCAATGCTTATGGGGCCAGGCAAGTCACCTTCCTATGCTCATAGGGACCTGCTAGTAACCATTTAATGTTTATGGGGCCCGGCAAGTCACCTTCCAATGCTCATGGGGACCTGCTAGTAACCATTCAATGCTTATGGGCCCGGCAAGTTACCTTCCAATGCTCATGGGGACCTGCTAGTAACCATTCAATGCTTATGGGGCCCGGCAAGTCACCTTCCAATGCTCATGGGGACCTGATAGTAACCATTCAATGCTTATGGGGCCCGGCAAGTCACCTTCCAATGCTCGTGGGGACCTGCTAGTAACCATTCAATGCTTATGTGGCCAGGCAAGTCACCTTCCAATGCTAATGGGGAGCTGCTAGTCACCATTCAATGCTTATGGGGTCCGGCAAGTCACCTTCCAATGCTCATGGGGACCTGATAGTAACCATTCAATGCTTATGGGGCCCGGCAAGTCACCTTCCAATGCTCGTGGGGACCTGCTAGTAACCATTCAATGCTTATGGGGCCCGGCAAGTCACCTTCCAATGCTCGTGGGGACCTGCTAGTAACCATTCAATGCTTATGTGGCCAGGCAAGTCACCTTCCAATGCTAATGGGGAGCTGCTAGTCACCATTCAATGCTTATGGGGTCCGGCAAGTTACCTTCCAATGCTCATGGGGACCTGCTAGTAACCATTCAATGCTTTTGGGGTCCGGCAAGTTACCTTCCAATGCTCATGGGGACCTGCTAGTAACCATTCAATGCTTATGGGGCCCGGCAAGTCACCTTCCAATGCTCATGGGGACCTGCTAGTAACCATTCAATGCTTATGGGCCCGGCAAGTTACCTTCCAATGCTCATGGGGACCTGCTAGTAACCATTCAATGCTTATGGGCCCGGCAAGTTACCTTCCAATGCTCATGGGGACCTGCTAGTAACCATTCAATGCTTATGGGGCCCGGCAAGTCACCTTCCAATGCTCATGGGGACCTGATAGTAACCATTCAATGCTTATGGGGCCCGGCAAATCACCTTCCAATGCTCATGGGGACTTGCAGGGCCACCTTCCAATGCTCATGGGAACCAACACTTCACCATCCAATGCAAATAGGATCTGGCTGATCACCTTCCAATACTCATGGGGACTGGCTGATCACCTTCCAATATTCATGGGGACTTGCAGGTCACCTTCCAATACCTGAGGACAGGTTGGTTACCATCCAGTGCTATTTGATTCCAAATCAAGAAAGAAATTGTATCATGTGTTAGTGAATGAGAACACAATCTTTGTTCTTCCTTTACACTCAATACTTGAACACGTTGCATGCTTTTAACTATCATACAATATTTAATAAACACAGAATCAAAGCCATGTCATGTATAAAGGCATCTTACACAGTATATGCCCTGTACACGGATTAAAGCTTTGCAGTTTTGCATTCTGTACGCATGGTTTAGTAAATGTTTTTTTCCGTCCCTGTGAGATATCAAGCAGTGCTGAGTATTTCCTTAGGAAGTCCGTGTAAACTTGTGTGTTGACTAATTTCCAGTTGAGAGGATTTTCAAAGGCAGGAAAAAAATAAAAATACCCGTTGGCAAGTGGGACACGTGTAAAGCGCGTTGTGTTTAGTTTTGAAGAGCAGGTACCTGACTCGGAGATCCCACATAAATGTAAATATCTTTCACAATCTGCTTAAAAACACACAAATACATCACTCGGAGGAATATTTAAGGAACACTCAGGAGGCAGAAATCTCATTGGTTTAATGGAACGCTGTCAAAAGAAATAAACATCACCCTCAACACTGGGGCAGAATTGATACTTCTGCACTGACATCTTAAAAGAAAATTCCATGCATTATTAAGAAAACCCAGGATTCTGTCAGCTGTATGATTGCCGAGTTAGCAGAAGCAGGAGGATGCTTGTGAAGTTGAAAAGAAACGCGTGGGTGCAGATCCATACTGTAACCTTTCATGTTTTACACCCACAATGAATACCCAGCTATTACACGGTCAGCATATTTTTTTATCACTTTTCTCTGCAAGATTTTCGAGTGCTTCAGATGTCAGGTGAAGCAAAGAAACTAAGATACCTCGACTGTTACTTAGCTGTAAGAATAAAGATGACACGAAGAGGCAATGTAAGATGTTTCCGCACTTGTTCCAGAACCACACAAGTTGCATACGTGATGTTTGTTTTGAAGGATTTTTTTTTTTTGCCTCTAACGCAATGCCAATGTTTATTCAGTGCCCAGCAGCACAACCATCCCATTTACGATTTATTTTGTTATGCTATATATATGCTCTCTGCATAGAGTTTTAAGTCACACCAGATGCAGATGCTTTTAATTGAAATGCATATGAAATGCATACTTGCTATGTTAATATTCTAGGCTAGTAGATACTTTATAGTTATGGTATTAGTGTCATGTTAGATGTAATATTCACATATATATTATACTAGGAAATTGCCCGTCAAAAATGACTGGAGTAAAATTGTAAGGCTAGCAATGCTGTTTGCCACACAATGCGAGGCTAAGGGTGCTCTGAGCACCTTCGGCGCTCATCACGTGGCTCACAATGAGCGCCTTTGGTGCTCCTTGCAAGCCTCTCCCCCTTTGTTGTTTATAGGCTTGGTTCTTGAGTGTTACTGTGTTGTGTCACTGCCTTGGGTTAAGTGTTACTGCCTTGTGTTAAATGTTAGTGGCTTGGATTAAGTGTTACTGGCTTTCGTTAAATGTTACTGCTTAGGGCTATTTTGTTACGGCCTTCGGGATAGTTTTATATCCTTCGGGGTAGTTTTACGTCCTTGGGTCTCGTTTTCGTAGTTTTGCGTTGTTTCGGCAGCCATTTTTTCTCTCGCTAGGGCGATTTTTTCATTGTGAAAAAACTGCAAATATAGCTCAAATTAACTTGCAACCTGACTCACAGGCTTCCTGCCTCTCCCACTGTGGTGTGTGTAAGTTAATTTGAGGTATATTTGTTGTTTTTTTCATGTCTTTTCAGTTTGCTGGTTTGGCCGTTAAAGTCGTAATTTTGCTAGGCCCACAGTGCATGTACGGGTTACGGGTCGTAAGTCCCGTGTGCCTCAACTTCTCGCCTCGCTTTGCGAGGCTCGCAGTGCAGTAAGCGTCTTCGGCGCTCATTGCCGCCTAAGCCCTGCATGCCTCAACTGCTCGCCTCACTTTGCGAGGCTCGCAGTGCAATGAGCGCCTTTGGTGCTCATTGCAGCCTAAGTCCTGAATGGTCGACGGCTTTTTATGAATATGAAAAAACAGGAACAAACTAAGATCTTGTCTTAAAGAACCTCTAGATACATATACCGTAGTTAAAATATGCTATTCTGAAGAATTACGTTAGAAAATAGAAAACATTATTTAAAAATAAAATAATACAGCCTATAATGTATTTCCTTTTATATCTAATTCTGTTGCTGTGCGATGTATAAGTTTGTTTTCTGCTCCCTGACGTGGAAGATACTTCGCTTACACAATTAGTTTCTATCTGTATAGTGGGAATGTGGCATGTACACATGCCGGTGCATCAGCTAGGTCTAATGGGAAGTTCATTAGTTTCCTAGGACTCAACCTCAGGACAAAACAACAGACAAAATTGACTGATCAAAGAAAATGCTGCTCAAACTGGTAAAATAGTACTAGCCAAAAGCATGCTCTAACATAAAAAACAAACCAAAAAACAACAAATAAACAAATACAATACAACATAAATAACATATTGCCCTGCTGCTGTTGGATTTTCTGGGTGTAATTTCACACAGGAATCAACTCACAATAGGGTACATTTACTAAGCTTTGTTGGAGCTTTCAAGTAGGCTGTGATAACTGCCTTTTACTACAAAATATATTTATTATTTATTTATGATTTTTTTCAAGATAAAATCAATAAAAGTAGAATCTACAAGGATGCAAGCTCAACAAATGCCATACTCTGTTAGTTCTCCTTAACATTTTATGTAGTCCATTGAGAATTGACTGAGATCTGCAATATAAGATTTTGAATGTAAAGGAGAACTGGCAGAGGACAGAGGAAGTATTTGGATGTGGTCTGCTGAAAACAGCTGCTTTAGCTTTTACCACCACCTGGCTCAGATTAGATCTACTCACAATTTAGAGCTGAGTGTAAGTTACCTAATGTCGAATCACCAAGAAAGATTGCAGTATCTAAAATCTTACCAACCAATGCTCATGAGAACAGGCTGGTCACCAACCAATCAAAGAGCATACAATGCCGAATCGCTATGAGAGAATAATAACATGACTAAATAATTGATCGATTGCAGCATCTAAAATCTCATCCACAGATATTTTTATTTGCTTTGAGTGTCACCTTGCACGATCTAATCGTTTAAAGCAATCGCATATAATAGTTGTGGATAAATGGGCCGTTGGTCACATTATGCAAGCCTCGCAAGCGAGGCGAGCTGTTGATGCCTGCAGCACGCGGACAGGCTGCAATGAACGCCGAAGGTGCTCATTGCACTGCGAGCCCCGCAAAGCGTGGCGAGCAGTTGAGGCACGCGGGATAAAGGAGGCACGCGGGATAAAGGAACAATAGACCCATACAGAGAGATGGAAGGAAAATACACAGCTTTTGTTTTGTTCATTGGATTTTAACTAAAGTACACCAATTAAAAAGAGAAGAAAAGTCAAATTGTCTGAAGCAAACACAGAAAAGAAAGTTTGTAGGGTGTTTTGTGTTCTTGGTTAATACTGCATCAAAACTTTGCAAATAAAACAAAAAATGAATGAATATGAACTTAGTGGTCATTTATTTCAAACGTTCTGCAGCAATGAATAGCAATTAGATAATGTATCAGTTTATCTATCTATCTATCTATCTATCTATCTATCTATCTATCTATCTATCTATATGTCTGCCTGTCTATATGTCTATCTATCTATCTATCTATCTATCTATCTATCTATCTATCTATCTATCTATCTATCTATCTTTCTCTCATATATATCACATTATCTATCTATCTATCTATCTATCTATCTATCTATCTATCTATCTATCTATCTATCTATCTATCTATCTATCTATCTATATGTCTGCCTGTCTATATGTCTATCTATCTATCTATCTATCTATCTATCTATCTATCTATCTATCTATCTATCTATATGTCTGCCTGTCTATATGTCTGTCTGTCTATCTATATGTCTGTCTGTCTATCTATATGTCTGTCTGTCTATATATTTCTCTCTCTATCTTTTATCTATCTATCTACCATGCAAAAGATAGTAACTAAAACATTTTTACAAATGTTAGAAATACATTATATATATATATATATATATATATATATATATATATATATATATATAATGTATTTCTAACATTTGATGTCTTTCTAATACTTCTTTATATATATATATATATATATATATATATATATATATATATATTTATTTATTTATATATTTATATCACATGTATAGTTGTCAATGTGTATAACGTTTGCGATGTTGGTTGTGTGGGCCGCAACTGCGAGCCTCACAAAGCAAGGCGAGCCGTCTACCACGCGGGACTTAGGCTGCAATGAGCGCTGAAGGCAAAGCAAAGCGAGCAGTTGAATGAGCGCTGAGGCCAGTAGGACTTAGGATTGTAGGTTATCTCTCTACTTATAAAAATATGCATTTGTCATGTAAAAGCACTCGTAATGTAATGGAAGCTGATTAGATTACTGCGCCACGTACAGCTTTTAAACTGTGCTGCTATTCACACAAAGAGGTCATAGATAGATAGATAGATAGATAGATAGATAGATAGATAGATAGATAGATAGATAGATAGATACTGAATACTATAAAGAGGTCTCTTGCAATGACCGGTGTTACATTATGATTTATCTCAGCACATCACAGCCACTGTTAGGAAATGTAACCCAAATTTAGAAACTGGATAATATGAGTTTTATGCTCCAAATTTCTGAAGTTATCCGTATATTGCAAATGTGTATATATTATATTTATACATATACCTCTATATTTGTCATTACATTTTTACTGAGAGATGGACGGATACTGTATCTGATAAATATAGTATTTTTTTTTCCGATAGGAATTAGCTAAAATTATAATAATCCGTTCTCAGCCCCGAATCTATTATATAAATAAATACAAATGTAACTAGAACTTTACCTTTACTGAGGAGCGATGATGGGAGAAGCTGAGAGGAGTTATTGTTTAGAAGGGAAGTCACCTTCCATTAAACCATCAGGTATCTCCAATTCTGGTGATCAATGTCCTTTCTGCCCTTTCTCTATGATTTGCTTGCACTCAGTTTAGCAAAGAACTTGTACAATGTTGTCTGTTTCCATTTGTTTTTAAAATTTTGTGACTAATATTGGATTTTCGGATGAATATAGCAGCATTTTTTGATCAATATAGGAACTGATGGATATAGAGGTTCCACTTTGTTTATATAACTGTATACAACTATTTATTTATATGTCTTAAGATTTTATGTCTCTGTTCTTTGCACACACATTTTGCAGAGATTTAGTAAACTGTGTCCTTTTTGGAGCCTTTTTAATATTTGGACTCACCTGTCGTGTTTTGACAGGTGAGAAGTACTTTACATGAGAACCAGAAAAAGACAGTAGACCCTGAAAAGTCTTCATGTTCAAAGCAGAAAAAGCAGAGGTGCAGAATGAACTAATCTTCATTTCCCCCTATCTCCTTACAGCAGCACTAATGGAAATGTATTTTGTTTAATGACTCTGAAATCCTGTTTGTAATTAGATGTGGGAATTGGTCTTACTTTGTAACAGATGATACTGGAATAATAATATGAGACGCGCTACGCTGAGACCACTATCCTGCTAAATCTATATCATTTTTCATTTTATTGACATGACGTGTGCACAGAACAAAGAGGCGGATTATATGGAATAAAATCTACGTATATTTATCATAATGGCCAAAAAGTAGTATTGGCCAAAAGTACTTACAGTAGATTATTTATAATAACTATTTTTGATAATTGCCAAAATATTTTTAAATGAATAAATGCAGAATCTTATATTAAAAAGCCCTGTTGTTTGAATCGATCTTAAAACTTCCAGGATAATATTAAAAAAAACAATCTCTGTGCAAAGAAAGTAACCACAGATTTTAGGTAATCATTTAGTCCATCCATTTGGTAGCTGGTAGCTGCAACTGTTAGTACATGCTTGCTTCCAGAAGCGGTAACATAATGTTGTTAGGGTTACTATGGTATTAGGGTCACTATGTAAAAATCTTTCAATGCTTTTCACCAACTATAGGGCTTATTCAGCAGTTATAAATTAATAAATATAGCCTATAATATAATAATTATAATATGCAATTGACCTATTATGGAGAGTCATTGCTTTACTTGTTTTTCTGATTAATCACTTGGGATGTTGAACCTGTTATTAGTTTCCTTAATGTGGATGCAGTGGCATTTCTTTGTGGCAGTTCTTTCAATTTAACCAAACACAAGCCATATCTGCATCCAAGGTGCTCTCCCATGCAACAAATCAGGTTGACAAAAAAACAAAACTGTGTTGAATTATCAGACTCATTTTAATTGCTTGAATTTGCTTTTAACCTTCTCTGTAGGGGGAACTATGCTCAAAGTCAGGGGTGTCGTTACCAAAATAATTTTGGGTGGGGGGGGGGACACTTAACACTTAACAGCTTAACATTTAACAGCTTCTATATGCAAACATACACACAATGAGAAATCGGTGTGTGTGTCGGGGGGTTGGGGGGGGGGGGATTTGTCTCCCTCATCTCCCCCAGTTCCAACATCCATGCTCAAAGTTTAAAACATTTCCACAGTGTTGATGCCTACTGGGGAATAAAACATGGTTTACCAATGGTATATTTCAAAACCAAGAAAAGCTATAACAAGAGGTCCTGTTTTAGAATTTAGCTATAAAGTAATGAAGTAAGAAGCATTGCTTTGTATTAAGTGAGGGGGATACGCTGAATTATATTCCAGCAAAAGTCATGGCAATAAATACAATAAGGGAACTCAAGCATGCTTGGGATATGTATACGGTGGTCTAGGATGAGGCTAATGATCAAACAATGGGGGTATTTACTAAGCATCGTAGTGTCTGTAATGCGTTGTGATGGCTATATTTCCCTATAGGAAACAGTGCATAGTAAATACAGGGATACACACCACAGCTACCATCATGCTTTGCCCAATGCTTGAGAGTTGAATGATATAGGACAATACGTATGCTAAATAGGCACAGGGTTTCCTGGCCATGTTTATTATCTTTACCATGTGGACTCTAGCATAATGTGTTAATGACCTCTAGGAAATCTTAGTAAATATCTCAAGATTTAGGGAAGTCTTCTCAACATTTTACCATGTCGTTTATCCGATCCATCCAATTAAATGGCACAGGAATCCTATATTTTGATCAGCCCTTTGAAGAACTAGACACTATAAACTGTTTTTAGAAAGTAATGTAATAAATAAAAACAGTCCCTAATTCATTAGAGGGCAAATGTATGGACTTTTTATTGTAAACCTATTTTTTAGTTCACTGTTAATTGACATAAAATACAAGAGAAAACAACAGGAAAGCAAAGCTTTAGCTACAAAAATATAATTTAATAACACAGTTTACCTCATTAAGGGCTGTTGCTGCACCTCTCTCGTTGTCCTGCACATTACTGAAAGATTAAATATTTAAACTGAGTAATATTATTCTAGCATTATGAAGACAGTGCAATCAATGTTATCACAGTTGTAATCCTTCCCTTCCTTTCAGTATGGCTCAGCACAATAAAAGAGATTATTATTAGTATAGTTTATTTATAATGTGCCAACATATTCCGTAGCGCTGTACATAAATTAGGTTCAGACAATGATAAATACAGATTAACATATAGCAAAGGTAGGACGGCCCTGTCTTTGAGCTAGGAATCCAATGTCCATTGTGAATTCCCAAAGTACTTATATGGGGAGGGATATAGCAGCAACCATTAATGAGGTTTTTAAATTATATTTTCAGGCTAAAGCTTTGCTTTGCTGCTCTTTGCACATGTATTTTTAATCAAAATTAGTGATGAACTTAAAAAAAGTTTTACATTAAAAGTGCATTCACTGGCTGCGTAGCTATTATATTGTTTTTTGTTTGTTTATCTGATTTGTCCATGTGGATGAGATTTTATAAAATGCGATTGTTTCATAGTTACATAGTAATTGAGGTTGAAAAAAGTCTCCAGTCCATCAAGTTCAACCTTTTAAGATCTCCTCTGTTCTACAATGTGCTGATTAGTTGTTAATTAATTAGTATCGTATCAGTTACTTGAATTGAAAGTAACTGAATGGAAACTCACATCCATTAGTGCAGTCTGTAGTGTGGTAAAACATTTGCATGATTGTGACGTATGTAACAAAACAACATTAGCAGCAATTCAAGACAGGAAGATAAAATCATTTTAGAGAAAAACTTATGATTACATTATTTTGATTGTGTTACGGGGCATTCTATCTTTGTCAGCTTGCTTGTCCATAGCTTTAGGGGTAGGGTTATCCTATGGAGGCTTAGTCAGGCAAATGAGTGTACAGAGTACGGTAGTACAGAAAAATAATATTACATAAGTGTTCCCATTTGAATGTCGAAAAATAAAAAACGTCTTTTATGCTCAGGTTTCCCAGAAATACAGTTATTGTATTGCACTGGGAAACTGGGTGGGTAAATGCCAATGAGATTGTTATGTATTTTCACTCTTAAATCCAAAAAACACTTTATAAAAGTCTCCTTTTAAGCATAGACTTTATACAAGGCTTTTTTTAGGCATGAGCTCACAGTTTTAAGCACAGCAGAGGATAGGATGTATTATGTACAAGCAAGGAGATCTGCCCAGAGTGTTGCCTAGTTCTATTGTCATACGTGTAATTTAGAGAGCTCTCTTCAATAGAAATGAATAGAAATCCCATATAATAGTTGTGAAACTACGAATCGTCGTCACGCTTAGGGACCGCATTTGCGGAAGGTGGAGGCTCTACTGCGCCTCACAAGCGGTTACAAACACACACACAAGCGGCACTTTAAAAAAATAGATCTAACACGCAATCACTAAATACGGACTTACACAAAAAAATACGAACCGCGGGTCTTAGAACGCAAAATTTACGGACTTATCCTAAAAAAATACGAGACGTGGGACTTAGAAAAAAAACCATTACGAACTCGCAAAAATACGACCTTAACGTCCGAACCAGGCGCACCTAAAAACATTAAAAACACAATAAATACACACAAAAAAACACATAAAAAAGCTTGCCCACAGCAAGGGGGCACCCAGGACCTCTGCAAGTGAAGTTACACCTCAATTTAAGTCAAAATTCCTGAGTTTAGACACACGAAAATCCCCTAAGCGAGAGAAAAAATGGCCGCCGAAAAAAACGAAAACATGGTTACATGACCCTAAAAATGCAAAACACCACCAAGCACAAACAGATTTTCCAAAAAGCCGTACGAGGTACAAAATACACTTTTAGCAAGGACGCTAAATCATCCACACCCGCGTACCACATACACATTAGCCGCCATTTTACAACACTAACTTACACAATGCGGAAGTACACAGCTACACTAACGGTTCCCCTCGCGCACGCAGCCTATCTACAAACTGCACACATTGCTCACACTTACACCTCAGCTCCACAACAGTGTAAATCTACATTGTATGCAGAAGGAACATCAAAACAGATTGTCATATATTACTTCAAAATAGATAAAGTATATTTATTTATTAATTATTTAATTAGCATACAAAACCACATTTACACAAAACACAAAAGAAAAAAACACTATCGCAATAAACACAAAAGCGATTCACTGCACGTCTCACCACGAGCGCCAACGCTTCTCATAGCACACAAAGCCTTGCAATAAGCGCAAAAAGCAGATCAGCGCCAACCAAACAATAACAGCAAAAGTGCCTCTCAGAAAAAAAACCACAACAACCAACAACCTCGCAATGAGCGCCAAAGTTGCTCATTTTGAGCCAGGGATGAGCACAGAAGGCACTCAGAGCGAGGCTCGCAATGAGTGCCGAAGGATCTCAGACCAGCAAAAAAAATTATGTCTGTGCCTTACAATTTTATTGCCCCATCATTTTTGACGGGCAAGTCGCTAGTTAAATATAATAGTTAAAAATGTAATTCTGTAATTATTTATTTTACACTGTGTAAAATTGTTTTTCACATTGTCAAGTCAAGCTCTTCAAAATAGGATACTATATATACAACACTTCAGTGATCCTTTAAATAGAAATAATTGAGTTCTTATCAGCATCCCTATTGAGAGAAAAGATAAACTTTCAAAGCAATGGCTGCTACCAGTATAGCATAATCACTAATATCGTTTCTAAAGTGTGTGTAACGCTCCAGAGGGAGAGCATGCGCACTTTAGAAGTTAAATGCACAACGCGGTACCAGCGCATCGTCAAAGTGGTGGAAAAAGACAGAGGCAAGGGGGGAGGTGGGTTAGACACACAGGGGAGGGAGCAGGGGGGAAAGAGACAGAGGGGGAAATAGACAAGGGGATGGAGGAGGGGGGAAAGAGACAGGGGGAAATAGACACAGGGGAGGGAGGAGGGGGAAGAGACAGAGGGGGGAAGGTGGAAAGAGACACAGGGGAGGGGGGAAATAGACAGGGGAAAACTGGAAATAGACAGAGGGGGAAAGAGACACAGGGGAGGGAGGAGGGACACATAGAAGGAGAGAGAGGAAAAAGACACAGAGATGGGGCGAAGATACATGGGAGGGAGGAGGGGGGACACAGGGGAGGGAGAGGGGGGAAAGAGACAGAGGGCAGGGAGGAGGGGGGGAAGAGACAGAGGGGGAAAGGTGGAAAGAGACACAGGGGAGGGGGGAAATAGACAGGGGAAAGCTGGAAATAGACAGAGGGGGAAAGAGACACAGGGGAGGGGGGAGAGACACATAGAAGGAGAGAGAGGAAAAAGACACAGAGATGGGGCGAAGAAACATGGGAGGGAGGAGGGGGAAAGCGACACAGGGGAGGGAGAGGGGGGAATGAGACAGAGGGCAGGGAGGTGGGGGGAAGAGACAGAGGGGGAAAGGTGGAAAGAGACACAGGGGAGGGGGGAAATAGACAGGTGAAAGCTGGAAATAGACAGAGGGGGTAAGAGACACAGGGGAGGGAGGAGGGGGGAGAGACACATAGAAGGAGAGAGAGGAAAAAGACACAGAGATGGGGCGAAGAGACATGGGAGGCAGGAGGGGGAAAGAGACACAGGGGAGGGAGAGGTGGAAGAGACACAGGGGTGGGAGAGGGGGGAAGAGACACAGGGGAAGGAGAGGGGGGTTGAGAAACAGGGGAGGGAGAGGGGGAGACACAGGGAAGGGATAGAGGGGGAAGAGACACAGGGGAGGGAGATGGGGAAGAGACACAGGGGAGGGAGATGGAGAAGAGAGAAAGAGGAGGTAGAGGGGGGAAGAGGCACAGGGGAAGGGGGAAAGAGACACAGGGGAGGGAGAGGGGGGGAAAGAGACACATGATATATTATACTGTCATTTATGACGGGTAAACGACTAGTTACATATAATAAATAAATACATAATTCTTAGTTCTGTAAATATTGAATTCCAGCATTTCTATGAAATAGTTCTATTTAATAAATAGTTTAACACAACTGTTTATTTCAAACATTTAAAAGAGCATGTTTTAAAAATATCAAACCTTTTTTGCATGAAAATATTAGGAAAACCTGTTGAAACTTCGGTGAATCTAACAGAAAATGCAGTAGCCTGTAGATCTCATTGGATGACAGAAGGCAAGCCCCCAAATCGGTGCCCTAAGACCTTTATTTGAAAAAAGAAAAAGGCTCTGTGACATATTATCAAATATCGTTCTGATGAAACAAATAAATTATTCTTTCCATGTCCATTTAAGTTGAAATATGCAATTAAAATATTAAAATGTATATTGTATTTCAAAATCATTGTTCTAACACTTAAATTGTTTGGTACTATGCAGTAATTAAGCAATGACTTACAATCCGGTGCTAAGTAGAACACAGTAGTTACTCCCTTCTGAGTTTATATCATTGTTTCCATGCTGTTCTATAATAAATCATACTGAGCATGGGATAGCTGGACTCGCCTACACCCAAACACCTCCATAAAACTTTCCTCCAATATCTAAAATTCCACTGAACAATGAAAAGTGCAGATCTGCATTACATTATTAACATCAGTTCATTCATCTCCCAATTGATATTGTGTTATAAAATGTAAGAATATGCAGTTATTTATGTATGTCTTGTCTATAAAATGTAGCGGTGTCATTGTTGCAAGTCTTGGTAATCACTAAGATGTGTTTCCTAATAACCACTGAATTCATCATGAGCCATTACAACCAACCTTAGCCAGGTGGATTTTAAAGGCATGTTGAAGGGACATGGAAGGTTTCTGGGTGTTACTAGGAATGTAAAATACCTATTTATTTATTTATCTATTTACTTGTAAGTATTTTTTTGATTAAGAAGTGCTTAAAAGCACTTGTTTTTACCTAAAACCATTCCATTAGTACCTGTTTGGGTTGTGTAGCTGATGTAGCTCATAAATTCCCCCCTGCCACGCGCATAAGGGAACCCTGCGGTTTCCCTCTCCCATCAGTCCCCGATCCCCACTTAACTACATAACGATGGGGGTCTGTTGAGACCCTAGTGGCACCTAACAATTAACCCATGTCATTGAGATTCTTAAAGGATCTCTGTAGTACCTAAAACGTAACCGCTACCACTGGGGTCCCTAACGCTCCTCAACTCCAGTCCTCAGAGCACACCAACACATTTTAGCTATATCCCTGCTTGAGCACAGGTGAGCTAATCACAGGTTCAGTACTTCTGTTTAACCACCTGCTGAGCCTCTCATTAGCTCACCTGTGCACAAGCAGGCATATACTTAAAATGTGAACTGTTGGTGTGCCCTGAGGACTGGAGATGAGGAGCATTGCTCTAGGACAGGGGTCACCAAACTCGGTCCTGGAGGGCTGCACCCAGGCCTGGATTTGTGGATATCCTTGCTGCAAACAGGTGAGACTATTGCAGGGGTAACCAAACTCTGTCCTGGAGGGCCGCACCCAGGCCTGGATTTGATGATTTCCTTTCCGTGCACAGGTGAGTCAATCAGGATGACTGAATAAGCAATAGTCTCACCTGCTTGCAGCAAGGATATCCTCAAATCCAGGCCTGGGTGCGGCCCTCCAGGACCGAGTTTGGTGACCCCTGGACTATTGCTTCTTCAGTCATCCTGATTGACTCATCTGTGCACAGAAAGAATATTCCTCAAATCCAGGCCTGGGTGCAGCCTCCAGGACCGAGTTTGGTAACCCTTGCAATAGGAAATGTAAAAGAACCCCTATGCTACGGCATTGAAATATTAACCTATTTGACGGCATCTAAATATTAACAAGGACCACCTTGGCACTAACAGAGAATCCTGTCCTTTTCTATCTTTATTGAAATCAGTGATTAATCTTCTGGGCCTTAGAAATGTCCCATCCCCTAAAAAACCCAACATGCTATAAAAAAAAACAAAAAAAAAACCTTTACATCTCCCCCAACGCAATTTACTTTTGTTGCCCTTTTATATATTTATGTAGTGGTCCCCCGAGGTTCCCTTCAGCACGTGGGAGAAGGGAATCCACGGGTTCCCTTGGCTCATAGTGGTGATCCGCAGTGGGGTCTTAAACCCCCTGCAGATGTCTTTCAATTTGTAACCCCTTCCCTGCCATTAGTAGAGGTTTAGATAGATGGGGGAAGGGCTGTGTATTATTCTATGCAGCACTGCTGTGGAGACTACTGGGTGTCTCTTGCAGCAGGCTGCGCGGGGACCGTAGGGCTTAAGGACTGCGGTAAAATAGCCCTGGTGCGTGTCCCCTAGTAGATCCGATTGGGATGGACACGTAACTTGTGCAAAAAGAAAACCCACAGTTACGAGAGAGCCTTTTTGCGCAGCTACCTATGCGATTAGCATTGGGCCTTAAGATTAGTTTAATAGTAATGAGCAAATTGTTTCCATAATTTAGTTAAATATTGCATTTTAAAAATAGATTTGAATATGCAAATAAGAAATTGCAAATAATACCAATATTATTTTTTTGAAGATAATCGGAAAACAATATTACATGGGATATTTGAGTTTTCTATGTTTTAAATATAACAAGAGGAAGTTAGTCATTTTCAGTGAGTTATGGTCCTTTAATTTACTTGAAAAGAGCTTTTAATAATATTAACAAAGACATTTTTGGGCTAATTGAATGAATGTAAAACATCCACAAGACATTTATGTTTTGAGAGGGTGGTCAGTGGCAGGATTTAGGGAACATAACTGTAAATATAGCAAACCTCACGTTTCAGTAATTTCATTAAGAAAACCTACTATTACTATGAGCTAAATATAAAATAATTAGCACCATTACCATGCTCTTTACATTACCATTTGTAAAGGAATTGTGAAGTAAAAACTAGGTGAATTAGCACCATTCCACAACTGGCTAAGCAAACACAGCTAACTGAATTAATGATCACTCAAAAACACTGCTTCTAACCTTCATTTTAATTCACTTAGGTGTTAAAATGCAATGAAGGAGTTCTCTTAAGCTGCAGTAGGTGTTTTATATGGAATCTTGAATAGAAAACAGGCGCTTTGTATAACATACCTGGAGCAAAGACTTTCTCTGCTTTTCCTCCTAAGTACAGAGTAGAGATCTCCTGAAGCATATCCGTATGTACCCTAAGGGCAAGCCAGAACCAAAATGGCAGCAAAGTCTCCACGGCCCCTTTCCCCATGCCAATAATGGCTTGCTTGACATTTAGGTTTCGGTCTACCCTTAGGGGCCGGTACAGACGGATATGCTTCAGGAGATCTCTCTTATGTAGTTGCACAAGTGACCAAACAGAGACAGCACCCTGGTGGGCATTATCCCACAGGACATACTGTTAAGTGATGTCTGTTCCCAGGCGTGCATCTCTCTCTCTTTGTTTTGTATCAGTTTAATGCCATTTTTGTAAGTTACAGGTCAGTCACTTTTCCTGCACAATATCAAAAACACAACCCTTCTGTAAATTGTAAAAAGTGCTAAAGTTTGTGTTATGTATCCCTTTCATCATGCCCTGTATTTATAGTTTCCCTCTTGAACCAATACTGATGCTGTTCCAGTTTTTGTTTTCGCCCAACCTTTTTCTGAGCACGTTTCTCCAAAGTACACTGAAAAGAGTAAAAATAATCTTATTTATCACACACTCAAAAATGAAATGCTACAAATGTCTGTAAGTTTTTCCAAACTGCCAGAGCTTTAGGGAGAGTGTATTTGTCATTATGTTTAATTTGCACGTACCTTCCCGAAGAAAAGGCCAAGGGATCTAGCCCAAGAACACAGCTGTACTGGCGGCACAACTAATTGCCTCTCCATCCTCCACCTCATTTATCTTCATTTCTTCCCAATTATACCAAATTATCAATAGTCTCTGTTGCATCAGAGTCTTAATCCCCTTTATTCAGGCAGCATTAGGCAGTGGCAGATGAATTCTTGGAGGGAGTCGGGGTAAACAGCCATGAAATGCCACCGCTGGCAGATGGCATTGCTCACAAGACATGTGACAAAGCATTTGGAATTTGTTACTGGGCATTGGTATGAGGATTCAAGCTGTCAATATTTTTGCAAAACATAATCAAGGTGGCTTCCGTTTAGAAGCAATTATATCAACTGGAATGTGCGGGCGCAAGTTTGTGTTAGATTAAATGGGAAATGAGGATTTGTGCAAGTTAATGAGATCTGTAACAATAGTTTCTTGTTATTGTGAAAAATATTAATTGATTCTGGAGATGTCTTGAAAATATTTTCTGAAGCAATAACGGTAGTTTAGAAGTTAGGCGGTAGATATGGGATTGTAGATAAATGACCAGCCTTTCAGCAGGAGGGTTTAACACAGAGTAAAGGAATGCAAGCATGCCTTGGGTGTGCCTAATGCTCACTTAAAGATGTATTAAGACACAGCTTTTAGGTAGATTGACTGTATGGTGTTCATATCTCCCGTTATATCTATGATAAAGGTCCACTGTAGTTTGGTAAAAATTTCACATTCTTGTATATTATATCTATGGGACCATAAACACATTATAAAGAAAATATTTTATTTATATTTATGATTGTATCATATGGGGTTCCATCTAAGACTGTTTGTAGTTTGAGGGGCAGGTTATACTATGGAGCCTCACTCTCTCATTGGAATCTACTGTCAATGGGTTGTTTGAAGAGGACCTTTTTAACAGAAGTAAGTACAGATGCCATCTGCATCCACAGTTCGTCCCACTCCTCCCAGATTTTGAATATTTTTATAGACAAAATGACCCTTATCGTTAAAGTAAAACTGAAAAGTTACAAATTACGGGCTGTAAATATTTATTTTAAACTGTGGGAAAACAGTGGGTTCATTATAATGTTATCAAGTTCTTCAAACAAGCATATTATATATGTTACACTACACTTTATCTCATGTTATGTTACGTAATCACTTTTTTGACCAAGTCGTTTGAAAAATATGTAATGTATTTGATAAATTCATATCATTTCAATATTTAGAAAAGGTAGATATTCTGTATAACATGATTCCGAAAGAAAATAAGAAATGAAAAGGATTATTGATGTCTAAGCATATCTGGGGATATTATAACTACTACTGTAGTTGGGTTAGGTAGATCAGTGGTGGGCAACTCGGCTTTACAAGGACTGCCCACTGTCCAGGATGTCAATTGCTCTCAGCTTTAATATGGTAGACCATTCAGTCATAGGACGGAGTTGTCCACCACTGATTACTGAGTTGTCCACCACTGATTACTGAGTTGTCCACCACTGATTACTGAGCTGTCCACCACTGATTACTGAGCTGTCCACCACTGATTACTGAGCTGTCCACCACTGATTACTGAGTTGTCCACCATGATTACAAGTGATTACTAAGTTACAGTTCTTGGTATGCCCCAAAATGCCAAAAATGAAAATGCCACTCTACTCCAATGTAACTAAAAGTACCAGCACCTTCAGTAGGTCCATCAAATACCTGCACTCTAGTGATGGCTCTTGTGGTGTTTACAGAGACTGGTATTTTGTTGTAGGCTATAAAAGAGACCCTCTGTGTGTGGTACAACATATCTGGACTTTTTATGCACTTCTGTGCACTTGTTTGATTTTTTTATTTTTTCAATTTAATATTGATGTGTAATATTTATAATACTTTGTTTTCCACTATAATTTTGTGGCATAGCACATTTCTAATAGAAATGTTGTAAGTATAAGGGAATGCCTTAAGGGAATCAGACGGCTCAGTCTAGTGTAGAAGAAAGGTTTGGACATGTGTTTTAACATTTGTATTAGCTATCTCTGTTTGGTTTTCTGCATGGAGATCTTCAATTTTCTTTTTCAGATACATTATTGTTATTATGATATTATTTTACAGATGCTTTAGAAAGTTCTTGTGTCTTTGTTGCAAAGGCGCTAATTACCAATAGTAGTAGCAGGGCCGCCATTAGAAATCTTGAGGCCCAGTACAAATGTAATTGGCAAGGCCCCCCAACCAGTTACACTGATTTTCTCCATCTCCTATACCCAGCTATGAAGTTAACTGCACATCTAGTGCTAAAATATCTTAATTTTGTTTATCTTACTAAATAAGTATATTGAGGGGAATACGCATTTTTTTAACACATAGGACCCAGATAGGCCGCTTCTAGAGCTTTGTACTTTCTTCCCCTGGTGACAGGCATCTCAGCACATACTATACATGCCATCAACAGCCCTGACTAGGATAATGTGACATGTATATCTATGTAGTAGGTAGAAGCATGGTGTTTGTTTGCTTTCCCTTTGTCAACCTTAATATAACTCTCATGGTGGGAGATCATAGAGAAAGATTAGCATGTCCAGGTGGATAAATGGTAATATTCAGAGACTCTTAATTGTTAATGAATGTGTAATCATACATATTGTATTTATAACAAATGGACGTGCTTCTCTTCCTATTGAGAATTTTTTCAAATAAATGACTGCTCTGGTCTTCCCCTGAGCAGGGCTTCCCAACACCCCCTGAGCAGGACCTCGGTGCACAGCACCGTTTGCACCGGCGGTAGATCCGCCCCTGAGAGAGGGAGGTCCTCTATATATAATGTATTCTTAAAATACATATCTAACAAGCCCACTTCTACTCAACAGTTTTTAATAATCAATTTTAGTTGTATTTATTTTTCCTTGTATACAATTAATTTTTATGTTACTGTCTCTTGGCTGTGTCATTTTCACTAGAGTTGCCATTTGACATCTGATACAGAATGTTTTATTGCACAAGTAATAAAGAAACAGGTGTTAAAATATTAAGAAGCATCACTTATTGCACCTGACAACTCGTCACATTGATTATGTTCTTCAAGTTTCACTTTTTTGTTTTACTTTTTCTGGAACTTTGGAGCAGGGCTCATATTTTCAGCTTTTCATTACATAATTATTAGAAGATTACTTCACCTAAGTAGTGACAGACATATTTTTTAAGTATGACTGACTGATGGACAGATTGGGAATTGCAGAATTAATGGGCACATTTCATTGCTTTGGCAGGGCTAAGCAGTAATTACATCTGCTGAACCACTTGATACATTTTTGGAACTAACCCAGTAAAGCCATCACTGAAGTTTTCCAATTTGACACTTTAACCTGCTCTAAATCATGGTTTCCTTCAACAGCCAGGGCTGCAGCATGAAGACTCAAACCTCTTATGTTTTAGTGGTACAGAATGTGTGTTTCCTACATCTATAGTACAAGATACAGAGCCCAATTCACTCAATTCATGGATAATGTATCACTTTCCATAAGCACAAAATAAAATGTTATAAATTGTATATATTTCAAGTCTTAAAGAATCATCCACCTGATTGACAATGCACACACCTGCAGGATTATTATTGTACCCCTAAAGGACCACTGCAATAGAACAAGAACTAGATGTTTACTGAGCCATTAGTCATTAATACATGTCATATGTAGTTTTCTTAAGGCATATTTAAGTTTAATTTATTATAGTTTAAGTTTAATTTATTATAAATGGACCTGACAGAAGAGAATCAGCAGTGTATCAAAACAAATTTTAAGTAAAAAACCCCAAATAAACATTATTAAACATATTCTAATGTTTGCTTAATCTCTTGAGTTTGCTGCGATTGATTTTTGAGAGTTAACGCCCCTGGAAATTCCTGCCAAAATTAGCATACAATTCATAATTTGTTTTGGCCAATCAAAGGCAGGTTTGCCGGAAAGCCTCATGGGATTTGTAGGCTTAGTTCCCAAACCACACCTATCTCTCCTCCTTTGACTGATGCAACACACCAGTGCTGCTGTAGCTTTCTACATTGTTTCTGCTGTTGGACTGAAAGTTAGTATAGGGTTGAAAAATGTACTCGAATGCAGTGTTTCTATTGGTAGGTTCCCTGGTGCCTTTGTAAACAGCTCTGGGTGTGTGGAAACAATTATTTTAAATAAAATAAATCTGTATGTGCAGAATGACTCAATGTTATTATTATTATTATTATTATTATTGTTTATTTGTAAAGCGCCAACGTATTCTGTAACGCTATACATGAATTGTGGTCAAGGCTAAACAATATTAACACGTTACGAAAGATGGAGGGCCCTGTCTTTGAGCTTAGAATCCAGTGTCCATAGTGCTTTCCCTAAAGCACATTGCAAGATTGAAAACTTGCAGACTTACAACCTAAAGGTAATGTGTGTTTCTGACATGAGCAATATGTTGTAGATTAGAAAAAGTTAAAAACAGTGTAACTTAGATATACCTTTAAATCAGCAGTATTTCATATAAAAATGATAAGGCAATAGGCTGTATCAACACAATACTGTCCATTGGCTGGAGACTTGCTTTGTTAAAGTGCTGTTGCCGTAGGGGCTTCTTATGAATTTCTTGGCACTATTCAGCTCTGTTGAAAAATGTATAATGTAAATTTACACTTTCAATATAACTAAAAGCCAAACAATATATAAAATATATATCAATGAATCATAACTTATACTTATAGGTTAAATATATAAATACATATAAACAGACACTTCCACTAGCTGCCTTAATACCCATAGCTCAAAATAAAAAAGTTGACCCATGAGATGGAAATGTTTCTCCATAGGAAATAGTGTATAGTAAATACAGAGATGTACAACTTAGCCACTTGAGATGCCAAGTAAATTCTCCCCAACATCTAGTTGTATGAGAAAGAGCTGTTTTCAGATTTTCTCCACATGCTAAGAATTTTACTGATTGATAACTATGGGTCAAGCCGTCTCACTGACTCACCTACGCGTTTCACCAAAGTGTTATACTTCAGACTTGTAGATGCCAAACAAGAAATACTTAAAAATCTAATATATCATTCTCTTTGCATTTTTAGAAATGTGTTTAGTGATCTGTGAACATTGATGTTTGTAGAGTAGAATTTGAAATGAGCCGCTTGGAAGTTATCTGACATCTGTTCTCATCTGGACTAATAAAGATCTGGTAGACAATATAAATTGCTAGTTATTGGTCATCGGACCTGAGTATTTACTGCGTCATGATTTAATATATATTCAAATATATTTATGAAACACAGTCCAGCTCTCTGATTAAATGTATTCTCCATTAACTAAACAAATATAGAAACATACCTTTTTGACAGCTGTTAACAGGCAAATAGTCTGCCCATTCTGTCTACCTAAAAACCATGTCATTATACATTTTTATATAAAGAATTACATTAAGCACTAAATCATTTATCATCAGTATTTAATTACTTGCCGGAGTGATCTTTTAGGATTTTGTACTGAGGAGTTGTTTATTGCCTGCTAGCACGTTGTACTAGCCATTTCTCATTCCTGAGATATTCGGCATTGATTGTGCATCTCCTACATTCTAATGTGTGCCTCGGTATGCTAATTTGTAGTTCAAAGTGATTTTTGCCACCACAGAGACAGATAAGCAGCTACAATCCTAAATAGCACATCAAAGCAGCTAATTAGTATTCAGGTCTAATTTGTATAAGAATATACCAGAAACAATGCTGATTATCAAAGCAATGATTCACTTTAGAATGTAATGGCTGGTACAATGTACAGCTAGATTGTCATCCTCTTTAAGACTAACATAACGTTTTGTGGTTTCAATGAATCTTAGCTATTTCAAAAACAATTTTACAGAAAATCTAAAAATTACAATTATTCAATTTCATCATAATTAATGTTAATAAAGTATTGAAAAGAGTTAAATGGAGTTTCCAAATGTTTGGTCCACCAAGCCCCTATGCAGTTTTAAAGTGGTCCATCAACGGATTAGAGAACAAATCATGTGGAATAATGTTTAATGATGTGAGATTCACTTTCATTTATTTTTTATTACTTGTTATTTTTATTTATGGACATGTAAGCTTTACATATTTATATAGCTATTTATGTATATAATATATTGTATATTATATTTAAAGTATAAAAAATATAGTTATATAGTATTTTTCTTCATAATTATTATGAAGTTACATTATGCAATTGTATTTAGTTTTTATGTGTAATTTGTGCTATTTTACTACACAATTCACCTTGTCAAATCTTATGATATTGGTTTACTTATGTCATTACACTGTAATTAAACAAAAAGAGTCAGAGGCAATCATCGGAGAACAAACAATGCATAAGTAGGTTTGTTCAATAGATCTGGTTACCTTCTCACAGAACAGCCTCCTTTAGCTTTTTCTCACCCTATGGGTGATAGGGGGAACCAGACATGGACTCCTTGCTCAATGTGCCTTAGGTAATACAGCTGCACCTCAGTGATGAGGCCCATAGAGGCCAAAACGTACGACTGGGGTTTGCTGTTTCTACTGTTCAAGGTAGAATTGCCTGGTATAAAAATAAGGAAAGAAAAAAAGAAAATTATTTTAACTAGAATTCCACCAAATAAAGATTGAAAAACAGTTTAACTTGAATTAAATTGTATCTTGTTTTAGATAAATTAAATAAAATATAGTTTACGGGGCCTATATAACAAATAAATATGAATTAATCGAAATATGAATAACAAGAAAAGACAAGAAAAAATGAATATATAATGATTAATTAATATTGGTTATATAATGAATAATTTATAATGGTTTACTTATGTCATTACATTGTGTTCTATTAAATGTATATTAAAAATGAAAACTATAAACAATAAAGAATACAAGAAAAATTTTTTAACTACAATTCCACCAAATAAAGATTGTAAACTTGAATTATGTTTTATTTTGTTTTAGATAAAACATATTAAATATAGTTTACATGGCCTATAAAACAAACAAATATGAACGATTAAAAATATGATAAATATAAAGACAATAAAAAGGAATACAAATGTATAATGATTACAAATTAAATAAAAGAATAGAACCAAAAAAAAAAAAAATATATATATATATACAGTGCCTTGCAAAAGTATTCACCCCCTTGACTTTTTACCTATTTTGTTTCATTACAGCCTTAAGTTCAATGTTCTGTTAATCTGAGTTTTATGTGATGGATCAAAACACAATAGTCTAAGTTGGTGAAGTGAAATGAGAAAAATATATACATAAAACTATTTTTTAGAAATAGAAAACAGAAAATTGGCATGTGCGTATGTATTCACCCCCTTTGTTATGAAGCCCATAAAAAGCTCTGGTGCAACCAATTACCTTCAGAAGTCACATAATCAGTGAAATGATGTCCACCTGTGTGCAATCTAAGTGTCACATGATCTGTTATTACATATACACAACTTTTTTAAAAAGACCCAGAGGCTGAAACACCTAAGCAAGAGGCACCACTAACCAAACACTTCCATGAAGACCAAGGAACTCTCCAAACAAGTAAGGGACAATGTTAATGAGAAGTACAAGTCAGGGTTAGGTTATAAAAAAATATCCAAATCTTTGATGATCCCCAGGAGCACCATCAAATCTATCATAACCAAATGGAAAGAATATGGCACAACAGCAAACCTGCCAAGAAACGTCCGCCCACCAAAACATCACAGCCCGGACAAGGAGGGCATTAATCAGAGAGGCGGCACAGAGACCTAAGATAACCCTGGAGAAGGTGCAGAGTTCCACAGCAGAGACTGGAGTATTTGTACATAGGATGACAATAAGCCGTACGTTCCATAGAGTTGGGCTTTATGGCAGAGTGGCCAGAAGAAAGCCATTACTTCCAGCAAAAATTAAAATGGCATGTTTTGAGTTTGTGAAAAGGCATGTGGGAGACTTTCAAAATTTATGGAGGAAGGTGCTCTGGTCTGATGAGACTAAAATTTAACTTTTCGGCCATCAAAGAAAACGCTATGTCTGGCGCAATCCCAACACATCACATCACCCAAAGAACACCATCCCCACAGTGAAACATGGTGGTGGCAACATCATGCTGTGGGGATGTTTTTCAG
Organism: Discoglossus pictus; assembly: GCA_027410445.1. Lineage (NCBI taxonomy): Eukaryota > Metazoa > Chordata > Amphibia > Anura > Alytidae > Discoglossus > Discoglossus pictus. The sequence goes on from CM050168.1 coordinate 71,614,103, forward strand.
CAGCCGGGACTGGGAAACTGGTCAGAGTTGCGGGAAAGATGGATGGTGCTAAATACATGGATATTCTTGAGCAAAACCTGTACCACTCTGTGCATGATTTGAGGCTAGGACTGAGGTTCACCTTCCAGCAGGACAATGACCCCAAACACACTGCTAAAGCATCACTTGAGTGGTTTAAGGGGAAACATGTAAATGTGTTGGAATGGCCTAGTCAAAGCCCAGACCTCAATCCAATAGAAAATCTGTGGTCAGACTTAAAGATTACTGTTCACAAGCGCAAACCATCCAACTTGAAGGAGCTGGAGCAGTTTTGCAAGAAGGAATGGGCAAAAATCCCAGTGGTAAGATGTGGCAAGCTCATAGAGACTAATCCAAAGCGACTTGGAGCTGTGATTGCCGCAAAAGGTGGCTCTACAAGATATTGACTTTAGGGGGGTGAATAGTTATGCACATTGACTTTTTCTGTTATTTTGTCCTATTTGTTGTTTGCTTTACAATAAAAAAATAAAAAAAAAACATCTTTAAAGTTGTGGGAATGTACGGTAAATTAAATTATGCAAAACCTCAAACAATCCATGTTAATTCCAGGTTTTGAGGCAACAAAATACGAAAAATGCCAAGGGGGGTGAATACTTTTGCAAGGCACTGTATGTGTAATTCAGAATGCATAAGCTTAAAGGAAGCCCTGTTTAAAAATGGCTATGGATTGAAGAGCGAGGCATCTGTGGGCACATTTGCATGTCCCAGCTCATCTTCCCAGAATGCAGTGTAATAATGATTTTCTCAGAATTCTGAGCTGGAAGCAGGTTTTATAACCTGTTTTAGACATTCAAATGTCAACACAGATGTACTATTGATTTACTATATATATATATATATATATATATATATATATATATGTATATATATATATATATATATATATATATATATATATATATATATAAGTTTACAATAACAATATTAACATTTGACACAATAAAAAGAAAATATAGAATATATGTGTGTGTGTGTATATATATATATATATATATATATATATATATATATATATATAAATTAATAAAAAAGATAAGAATAGTACATTTTTTCACATAAAACATTACATAAATAATAAAGTGAAACAATTATTAATTAGTATAATGTTATCTAATCGTCCAAAGTCATTAAGATAAAGAATTATGGATTGGCATCATATAAATTCAACCATGGCGACCAAATATAAAAAATAAATAAAAAAATAATAGCTTAAATCATCAGTCCTCCGTATTATATTATAGCATTAATTTTGATGTACAGAGAACCAAAACCCCTAATCAAAAGTAATGTTCAATAATATCATAACACAAGATTTTTAATAATTGTAACATTAATTAAAAATACAGAAATAATTAAATCCCATAATATTGTTTGATCTTGCCATCTAAATAATAAATATTTACCGAGTGTCTAGTTTCTGCTTTCATTTGTGACTCAAACCTGCTTTGAGCACTGAATTTTAATTGCAACATATATATGTAAATGTGCGAGGCCTCTCATACCGTCTGTGTGCATATTTCAGGTGATTAAGCTCTTTTAAATATTCCTTGCACCTGCCCAGGTTTTGTATCTCTGCTGTCACAAAACATATGGGCAATAAATAGTGTAGCAAGAATTGCACAAATAAACACTGGCTAAGGAAGTCACCTTCATAGCATTTATATTGCACTTCTTTATAGTCTAAACACACAATAATCACAAGTATCCGAGTCTGGAATCATTGGAAGGGACACAAATAATTTATAATGGTTTAGCAAATCTGCAGGCAGGTTAAACAGAACTGATACACATTCCCAAAAAGATTTAGTGGCTGCCAAGCAAGTGGTGACTTTTTAAAGATACATTAATAACAACAATACACTTCAGAAATAATAAAAAGCACACAGCTCCATCGGGCATGTACTTTCCATTAGTCAAATCGAAAGCACTGGTGTTTAGCTACCACATTACCATTGTACAGATAGAAACTTCTTATGCATACAAAGACCCCACACCTCATCAGAAACCAAAAATGGAAGATTAAACTGCAGCATAACTGCATTTAAATAGTAATACATTAGAATCATTAATATTAGTTGCTTTTGTATTATAAAGCCATTTTGTCTATTTTTAAGCCATATATTTTAAATATATGACTACAGTAGATATGATTTATTTGCATATAATGGGATATTGTTATCACTATTGGATAATCAGACTAGTAATAAAGTCACTTGGACCAGATAAGATTACACTAGGTATTTAGTACATGGGTACTATACATGGGTGCTATTAGTAAACCACATTGATTATAATTAGAATGTGATTCTGTACTTTTACTTGAATATAATGGTACATGTGCCGTTCCTTCACCACTCTTATTATATTTATTTATTTATATAGGCATAAAGAAAAAGTTGCCAGCGGAGCTGTGTGCATTCTGCGATGTGGGCAATTGAATAGGGCCCTAAATAAGCACATAGCATATTTTTATTAAAGAAGTTTTTAGTTAGTGAAAACCTTTCTTTTGGATAGATGCTTGCTAACAAAAAACTTCTTTAAAAAATATATGTTATGTGCTTATTTAGGTCCCTATTCAATTGGGCAAATTGCAATTGAATGAGGGCCAAAGAAAATCATTTCTAATTAATAGGCAGCCTACTGTTAACATTCCTTTAATTAAGAAATAGTCTGATTTGAGTGATTCAATTATTATATATATTGATACAATGCTATGATACAACAATGCAGATGCAATGTGACAAATTATTGTTCCTTTGTTCTACATGTTTGTTGATTGTAGTAAAATGGCATTCTGTTTTGTTGTCACAATCAATCTATCTATCTATCTATCTATATCTTTCTTTCTTCATGTGTATATTCAGAGTGGGTCTGAGTCCTCTTTGCTTTGTCTTGCAGGTGGCAGCGAGTCTTCATGGGATAAAGAGAAGCTCCAGTCTCCAATCACAACAGGCGGATCTCAGCATGGATTAGGGCACGTGTCCATGTCAGGACAGTCCGGCCTCGGAGGGGCACATCCATTGAGTCCTCTCCAGCAAAACCACCTGCTCGCCAACAGTATGTACACAAGGGGTAATAAAAGGGAATTCACTTTGTGGCTCTTAACTCTTTCATATTTATCAGTATTTCCCTAGCAGTGATTCACTTAAAGGGGGACCTGTTTGGCTTATCATATGATGCAGCTTTAAACTCAAATCCATCTTGTCTACGAACATGGATAAACCCCTATACCCACTTCTTGTGTAGAATTACTTTTGGTCAGACATGTTTAGATAAAAGCATTCATGTCAATGGGGAGAAATTTGTCTAAAAAGTACTGTACTTGAGCATTTTATGCCCAATTGTGCCACCAGGGCCATCTTTAGAAACCTTAGGGCCCGGCTCCCACCTTCCCAAACATGCACATACATTTTGACAATCCAGTTTGGGCCCTTCTCAATATTTCAGGTTCTTCGAAGCCCTTTTCTTTTTTGTGTGTCACCTATTCATGTACCCTTTATAACCTCCAGATGTGTCCATAGGTGCCAGTAAAGTAAATCTAACCTTGTAGAGCTTTGTGACCCTCCTAGTCTTAATGTGCTTTGAGTCACTGACTTAGCAGCACATTTTCAACCTCTAATCTACTGCCTTGCCATTGCCTCAATGCACTGTAGCACTCTTATATCTAAAGATGGCAGAGCGATAGTTCCCAACCAATAAATGTAAACTGTATATTGTCATGTGCAAAATAATATACATATGAAAGTGACAGAGATGGGCCCTAGTGCAAAACAATTTGTGTGACCCCCTTTCAACTTTTCTATATTTAAATATATCTATGATAAGTGCCCATGGGGATAAAATATCAAATAAAATATTTTTTCTACTCCTCTCTTTCCTAATAAATTAAGAACTTATTTTTTCTCCGGATTGCTGCTACTCTGAAGTGCCTCCATGCTTTGCACCTGCTGCACCTGCATTGGCTTCACATCTGAATGTGAACATTTACTAAGCATCTCAAGTGGCTGAGATAAGATGAGAATGGCTGTGATCTAAATATTTCCAGATATGAATTGGAGCATAGTAAATATAGGGATACATGTTAGCCACTTGTGATGCTTAGTAAATTGCCCCCAATGGTATCATGATGCTGATCTTTTAATCAGTGCTTAGAAGAAAAGGATGCAGTACTTTAATTAACATTACTGATGGCCAAAATCTGGAGCTTCACATTACACCGTTGCATTTTACGACACGGAATTAAATAGCAGCCAACATTAATCTGAAATATTCATTATAATTTACATGAAGAAAAATAAGAATTGCATTAAATAACTATATAATATTATGAATTTGACAAAATCTACCAGTAAATGCTCTAAAATCTTATTTAATATAAGACTAACTCCTTGTATAATTCATTGTAAATTATAGCAGAAATATTTCACAAAATGGAACTCTTTGGTTAATTCATTAATTTATGTGACGGTCATAAACTCTTAAGACACGTCTTACAGAATTAATTTTTGTCCAGAATGAAATGATGTGTAGTATTCATTGAGGCTGTATATACTGAAAATTTATCCCTGGGCGATTAAAAAAAATGGAGAATTAGAAATGTATGAAAATCTCATCAAAAGAGAATCGTATTGTCCAAGTTTTATAGCCCGTCATATTGGCAAGTCAGAGAAATGTGACTTTCTTTATTGCAACAATAGACCATATTCTATTAGCTGCTCGCAAATGCCTCAAACCCGGTATTTTCTAACCCAAATTCCGACCTCAAGGCTGACCTAGAAAACCCTGCCTATTTAATTCTGATTTCAGGGAGCGTGATCATATGATCTAACAATATTTAAACAAGCCCTTAATTTACTTCTAAGACACAGCCAATAGTAAATGAGACCGTCATTAAGATGTCAGTAAAACATGGAAGTTAGACATAATCTTCAACTATGAATGCATGAGAGCCCATAAGTAATATTTGCGATTGGGCTCGCAATCGAGCACTCTATAAAATGCATTAGACCATCTGTTTTAGACCATGTGAGTTTCATGATATGTATTAACCCCTTGAATCCCGGGATGAATATGACTCATAAATAACATTTAAAAAAATATTTTTAATTGCAGATTTGTGGGTTTGAGACTCCTATATTGTAGTCTTAATATCTTTGACAGAAACTTGATGCTTTTTTCAGTTGCGGGTCAGACTTTATTTGCCAGCTAGCGCTACGGGTCTAATAGAATATTGTTTCTTGTAATTTTAATTCGTTAGCACTCGTAATATTCAAGCTGTGCTAAAACCAATGGGGATCTAAGGCCAAGCTTGCGTCTTTGGCTGGCCCGTAGTGATTGTGGGCGGGGAACTCGTAGTCTGATTGTGAGCATCTAATAAAATCTGTAGCAATAATAAAAGTGATTATAAGTTTGTATACATATACAAATTGAGCAATAGAATAGGGCCCAATGTGGCAAACGAGTGTCCAATATGTACAATATACTATATTGAAGAACTAGACTTTATACTGGAGAAAGGTTCATAGATAGTAAAATAAATAAATACAGAATTACATTTATTACAGATAATTTTTCCTTATTCACTAGACTTTCCTCCTATCTCAAATCCTTCAAAACCTCACTAAAACACATCTATTTAATGAAGCTTATTACCTTCATCCTTAACATGCCCAATGGATCTATCATCTTCCAAATCCATTAGTTTTCAAGTCTTTAATCTTATAAGGTGCTCGAGAAAGTACTCTGTATGCAAGATTCTAAGCTTAAAGACAGGGCTCTCTATTAGTTTAATTTGTATTGATATTGTTTTTATCTTGTGCTCGTCATATATATGGCGCTGCGGAATATGTAGGGGCGTTATAAATATAAGATAATAATAATAATGATGGAATGCGGCAGTAAGAACTGCCGGTGATCTCAGCAGGACTATAGGGAAACTGACTAGTTTACAAGAACAACCCAGCTCAAGAAGTAGCAGACAGCAACAGGCAAGAACACAAAATGAAGGAAATTGCAAAAAATACAGTAAATGTGAAAGATTACGTCTTACCCACTATCAGGTTTAGTTAAACAGAAGACCATATCACATATAATAGTTGTGAAACTGCAAGATGTCGTCACGTTTTGCGAGGTGCCTACGAGTTAGGCGAGCCATTAAAGCGAGCCATTAAAGCGTAGGACTTAGCCGATGAGCGCCAAAGGCGAAGCGAGGCAAGCCATTAAACAGTAGCAATTAGCCGATGAGTGCCAAAGGCGGTCATCACTGCGAGCCTTGCTAAGCGAGCCGTTAACAAGTACCAGTTGGTCGATGAGCGCCTAAGGTGCTCATTGGCTGCGAGACTTTAACCCACTACAACGCGCGGGACTTAGCCGGAAAAAAAACACTTCATAAATACTTGATCGCCTTGGCGTCCAAGTGATTCACAACCGCAGGACTTAGAAAAAAAAAATCAGAGACGCGGAACTTAGAAAAAAAAAATCCGAGACGCGGGATATGAGACGCAAAAAATTACGAGATTAGCGGCCGAACACCGAAAAGCAAAAAACAATAAAAACACACTAAATACACCCCAAAAAAATACCAAAACATCACAGACAGCACATGGCAACAACCAGGACGTCTGTGAGTGAGGCGGAACGCGAATTTAACTTGATTAACACGCCACTCGAAAATCGCCTAAGCCAGGAAAAAAATGGCCGCCGGAAAAAATAAAAACGAGGCTACATGACCACGTACCGCGCAAAACACTGCCAAACGTGTAGCACTTTACACATCACAATACAACCTTACAAGAGCCGGAAAATGCTAACGAGCCACGTAACACATTAATAACATTACAACTATACAATGCCGCTTTACACAATAAACCAACGGCTTTACCTCGCGCACGCAGTCAATTTATAATGCACACTTGGAACATTCATTACACTTTATAAGCAGGGCACCAACACTCACAATGTATATTCTATGCAGACGCAAAATACAAACAGATTGCTAGCTCTTCAGCCTATTGCTCGCTGCATATATCAATTATAAATAAAGTATATTGATTTCAGAAATCATTAAGTATTACTTAACTACATATACATAGAAATATATCTCTCTCTCAGAGGACCAAAAGTACGCGACAGGAGAGGTTTGCAATGAGCGCCGAAGGTCCTCACAGTACAAAACAGTTTGCTTTGAAATGTTATTGCCCCGTCATTTTTGACGGGCAAGTCGCTAGTAGAAATATAATGACCACATTGGCCATTTAATGGCACCCTTGTACAATGACTTGCGTTGACACTATGGGACTCCAGGCGCTTTTCCTGATTTATCTTTTGAGATAAAACCTCATTGATTAAATTTATATCATTACACTCATTCTTGAGACCGAAGCAGGAAGTTGCTCAGAAAAAAAGGAACACTGTAATAAGCAATAATTGCATAAAAAATATTTTAAGTTTTTACATTTTTTTTTTTTTTTCTAAAGACCCATTAGCAAGTTTAGTTATTTTAATGGAAAATATGACGGCAATGTTCCTTTTAAGTGCATCCCAGTAGACGCATTCCTAGGAGAAGATTGTAAACATCCAAATTAGCAATACATTAATATTATTTAGTCTTGCACGTAAACCCTACAGTAATACTGGTGAGGGTCTCTGTTTAATGGTCTGGATAACAATAACCAAAAATGCATTTTTGTTCTGAAGACCAGCCATAAAGAATATTTATATTGCACACAATGTTTTACCTTAAATAAAAATAATAATAATAAACTCCACAGATCAGGAAAAGTTGTTTTTTATATGAATTCTTGGAAATCAAAGCACAGTTTACTAATATCAGTCTGGTTGTAATTCATTGGTGTCAAATAAATGTGGGGTTTACATTTTATCTGATACAATAAACCCTTTCTAATTGCAGCCAGCCTCGTTATTGGGGGATATTGTACTTTACTTGATGGAATCTATTACTGGACATACAGCTCACACTAATAATACAATAATTTTCATTTTTCGTCTTAAACGACATTCATGTTTATTTTGTGTGGATACATGATATACTCCAGACCTTTGGGTTATGGATACCCCTTAAATGTTTATTATATTATAATATTTATTACCTTCACATGTTCAGCATATGAGTCATTAGGATCTGTTCTGCTTTGGTAGTAAATAAAAGGTTTTCTCAATAAAACTTGTTAAAGGCTCAGAAATATAAATCATTTCTCTACACTAAATCCATCCTGTACCATCTTGACTTGCAACATTCTTAAAACAAAACATTTATTAAGAAAAATAACATATACTTTTTTAACTTTTTGTATGCAATTTTTTGGCATTTGATTCTTTATACTTGTTTCTCAGGATTATTATTATTATTATTATTATTATTATAGTTCATTTATAACGTGCCGACATATTCTGTAGCGCTGTACATAAATTAAGTTCAGACAAAGATAAATACAAATTAACATATATAAAAGCAAGGAGGGTCCTGTCTTTGAGCTACGAATCCAATGACCATGGTGCATTCCCAAAGTACTTAGGATAGAAACTCGCAGACTTACAATCTAAGGTATAGTGAGTGGTAAAAGAGGGAGAGAGAGGTGATAAGTGTGTTAGGGTGGGAGGTGATATGATAAAGAGATGCATTTTAAGTGAGATTTTAAATGTTTTGAGGCAAGAGGATAATCTGGTGGAGCGAGGCAAGGAGTTCCAGAGACTAGGGGCAGCAAGAGAAAAGTCCTGGAGGCGGGAGTGAGTGGAGGTGACAAGAGTTGTAGAAAGAAGAAGGTCATTAGCAGAACGAAGAGGGCGGGTCGGGGAGTATTTGGAGATGAGAGCAGAGATGTAAGGAGGAGCGTTATTGTTGAGGGCTTTGTAAGTAAGGGTCATGATTTTAAATTGTATTCTTGAGGCTAAGGGAAGCCAGTGGAGTGATTGACAGAGAGGTGATGCCGACACTGAATGTTATGTACGGAAGATGAGTCTAGCAGAGGCATTCATATTGGATTGAAGTGGGGATAGTTGGGTGGTGGGTAGACCAGCAAGAAGCGAGTTGCAGTAGTCTAGTCGAGAGATGAGGAGAGAGTGTATTTTAGTTGTGTCTTGTGTAAGTAAATGACGAATTCTGGAGATTTTTTTTAGATGGAGAAGACAAGATTTGGTTAGTGATTGTATGTGAGGGATGAAAGACAGAGCGGGGTCCAGTAGAACTCCAAGACAACGGGCTTGGGACGAGGGGGTGATGATGTTGTTGTTGACAGTGAGAAGGATGTGAGGAATTGACGCTGTGGGAGAGGGAGGGAAGATTAGGAGTTCAGTTTTAGACATGTTGAGTTTAAGATGGTGAGTGGACATCTAAGAAGATATGCTAGAGAAACAGTTGGAGATGTGTGTTAGAAGAGAGGGGGATAGATCTGGTGCTGAGAGGTAGATTTGGGTGTCATCTGCATAGAGATGATACTGAAGCCCACAAGAGTTTATTAGGGTACCAAGTGAGGAAATGTAGATGGAGAAGAGGAGGGGGACTAGGACTGATCCTTGGGGTATGCCAACACACAGGGGGTGAGGAGAAGAGAGGTGTCAGAGAAGGAGATACTGAATGATCGATTTTGTAGGTATGGTGAGAACCATGAGAGAGCAGTGTCTCGAATAGCGAGGGAGAAGAGGATATGGAGTAGAAGTGAATGGTCGACAGTGTCAAAGGCAGCAGAGAGATCTAGAAGAAGAATAATTGAAAAGTCACCTTTTGACTTGGCAGTGAGCAGGTCATTGGTGACTTTAGTAAGAGCTGTCTTAGTGGAGTGTTGGGGCCGAAAGCCAGATTGGAAGGTATCAAGAAGGGAGTTAGAGGAAATAAAGCAGGACTGTGTAGCTTTGTAAACTGATGAGCTTTCCGTTAGACCTGTCGACAGCACTGCCCATTTTAGATATCACAATCCAATTGTACAGATAGATTCTTCCTCTGCTTTCAAAGTTAACTTCAACATCAGGAAGTTAATAAGCAAAAACCAAAAAGATTTTATAGCAGCATAATTGCATATCAAAGGCAATCAGTTACAGGCTGTATAATTATTATTTTTTCAATTCTAAAAATATGTTTGATTGCTACCTTGTGGTGGTGAAGGGGCTTGGGATCTATCCTGTTATGGTGTCGGAACAGGTCCGCCGCTGCCAACCGTTAGGTGCCGCAGTCGATATTTTGCAGCGCTGCCAATATGTGAGAGAAGTTCTATGCTTATAAAGTTAGCCTAACCCTTGAACTAACCCTAACCCTCACCCTAACCCCAATCCTAACCCTCACCCTAACAGTTTACCTAAGCCTTGACTATGATATGGCACCAGAATATCGGCAGCGCAATCTAGCTGACTGCTGCTGCCTTGTGCTGCGCTACCATAAGAGGATAGGACCTGGGCTTGCGTACTTCAATGAAGCTGTGGCTATACCATGTAGGGTCACCTAAGATGGGCAGGTCATAGCAGAGAGGTCAGACAAATTGTGGCCCACTGGAGAAGGAACTGGCAAATCACTCCAGTATCTTTGCCATGAAAACCTTTATGGATAAGCACAAGCATACACAAGATGTGCCTGGCATGCTGTGGTCCATAGGGTCTTGGAGTGTCGGACTTGACTGAACGACTAAACAACATAAATACAACAATGGCTTATCCTGAGAAATCTTGTATCAAAAATCCTTTTTTTTTTACAAATACTTATTCTTTTTTCTATCATATTTAATGAATGGAAAAATTGTTGTAATTCGAAATATTTATTATTTTCTAATAAGTGGAAAAAATATGGTATTAGCAGCCAGGCAAGATGACCAGACCTCCCCGTTAAAACACATATTAAACCTCCAGCTTGTATTTTTTATAAGCATGTCCCCTTAAAGGGGCCCACTGGTCGTGATATTTAACCCTTTCTGTGATTATTGTGCATGTGGCTCTGTGCTGCTCTAACGCTGGCATCTTTTTTTGTTTTAGGATTAGATTTACCGTTCATGATGATGCCTCACCCCCTCCTCCCGGTCAGCCTACCTCCTGCGTCCGTTGCCATGGCAATGAATCAGATGAATCACCTGAGTACTATTGCCAACATGGCTGCCGCCGCTCAGATGCACAGCCCTTTGTCCAGAGTGGGAGCCTCTGTGATAAAGGTAAGGACGCTGGCAATGCAGGTACGGGGGTCTGTGCTGTATAACTGAGCAGGGTCTTTGTTCACCCCCCCATACCCCCAGCCTCCATCTCTGCTCTGGTTTAATGCTGAGCACAAATCATCTGAACATTTGTTAACATCATGTGATGTAATGTTGCGTGTGTAAAACTAAATTAGCGGTCACGCTTTTCATTAAATGCTACTAATTACACTGTAAATACCAAGCATGTAAGTAACTACATTGACATTTTGCACAGCGATGGCAGGGATGTGACAGCTTCTGGGTAATAATTTGTTACATTTCATAATATTTCAGGAAAAAAGGAGCAAGAGAGAGAAGGCTGATGGGAAAGCAGGCTAATACGGTGTACATACGTATATTTATAGCTAACATTCATGGTGTATTTCTGTCTAGGCCAACAAGACCCAAGCCAAGGGCCGCATCTTGGGGCAGGGGGCAGCAAGCAGCCTCATATTGTTGTAGGAATATAGAATAGTGTTTGCCTATGCACAGAAATATCTATATATATATCTCTATATAAATGTACCTGGGGCTCTGTCATCCTAAAATCAAGTTGATGTTGTTTTACATTGTAATATACTTTTTTTTTTTTTAAGAATTTCTTTCTTGAGAAATTCTGCATTATCTGTGCTGCATTTTTATGCAAATAGCTGTCTCCTGTATACTAATTAGCTGCTTTGATGTGCTAATTAGAATCACAGTTTGTTTGTTTGTCCATGTGGTGGCCAAAACAATGACCCCAATGTTATCATCTGCTACCGAGACTGTACTGTATTTTTTAGGAATGGTTTGCTGTAGATAAAAAAGGCTAGTACAATGTATACACATGTTCTTTAAGAGGAAACCAACTTCCTGTTGGAGTGACAACGTCCTTTTAACACGCACACACACAGGTTTTTTAACTTGCTTTAGACATTCAAATGTGAACACAGATGTACTATTTATTCCAAGTATGATATCATTTTAAACTATAGGTAATAGCACAGACTTTATCAGTTGAATGTTATTTAAGAGAAATAGTATTTTCCTACAGTAAAATGTTTATTGCCACTTGCAATTTTTATGTTAGTTAGCCTTTCTGATCCACCCACAAAGCAAAGATTCATATCTCTTATTAATGAGAAATCACTTTGGCTACACTGAATTAGCAATTTTTGACAATGTGAAAAGCAAAACAACGGGCACGCTCTGACTCCAAGGTTTGTGTGTAAACTGCACCCTCCATTTATTTGATTCTACGTCTTGATACGCAACTATATGTTTACTGAACAAACTAATAAAAAAAGGAGCCTGGATGATATTGATTTGTTGTTGATATTCTTGAAGTCGGAGCAGTACATTTCTTAAGAGAATGATACTCTACACTGAGAGTATACCAGTTACAATGATATCATAGAATGAAGTGGCCAAGAAGTGACTAGGGGTGTTTAGCCAACAAAGGATTGTTCTGAGCTAGACCTGAAATACAGTATGTGTCCATTTTCCATTGCTGTTAAAATATACAATTGTCTTTTGTCCAATATGAATCATATATATATATCAACTTATTGTGCTGATAAATATATAAAAACATATCTTTCTATTCTTCAATTATCTTTATAAGCAGATCTGTTTTTTGAGTGACAACATTTTTTATGATTATATCATAAGACTTCCCACAACTCTGAAGGTGGCAAAGACATTTTAAGTTTCAAAGACAATTGCTTTTCTTCAGAGGTAACAAGGGAGTATTAGAAGGCCAAACACATATTAGCCTTTAGTTCTGGCACAGATCCCTTTAGTGTTGGCGCATCCATTAGCATTTGTAGCCAATAACCAATACAGCTAAAACATGAATGTAATACAATGATATGACCATTAGGCCTCTGAGAGACTCTTTATGACCTACTTGGACGTTCAAGATTTGTTAGTTGTTTTTTTCTGTTATATACTATTTTGTGACCATGCATCCAATAATAATGAGGCAATAGATTTACACATAATTTTGTACACAGAATCATTTCTTGCAGGTTTATTTGAAAGCTCAACTACTATTCTTAAATGTGTTGGTTAATTATTATGTTTAATTTCACATCAAGATAAAGTCTGATCAGTGACCTAAGCAAAGATCATGTCAAAAAGTCCACATAAAAAACATCAGCCTGCCAATCATCTGTACGTCCCCACTTCAAGACACTTCTACCTTTTTCAACCCTCCTCCTCCACAATAGTTTTTTTTTAATTAAATACCCTAGATAATATAATATACAATGTTGGTCTTAACATATAAAACCCTTAAAAATATATGCACTCTGCAGCTCTTCTCTTGTCTCCAACTATTTCCTGAACCAACTCCTTCTCTCTGCTCACAACTTGTTGCTTTCCCTAATTACCTCCTCCCACTACTGCATTTCTTGCTGCTCCCAGGGTCGGATCTACCTTTTTAGAGCCCCTAGGCAGTGAAGTGGAGGAGACCCTGTGAGTGCGTACTCAATACCTAATGGGTAATCCTGCCATTTCTGCTCCTTCTCACTGCTCACAACTTGTTGCTTTCCCTAATTACCTCCTCCCACTACTGCATTTCTTGCTGCTCCTTCTCTGACTTGCAGAGACTCTCAGGCAACTTTCAGAGCTATAAGAAATTGAGAAAGCCTTTTTATTTCTTTTTTTTTTTTTCTGCATCTGAAAGAGGTAGATGATGATAATGTTTCACAGTGAGTTTCTTTTTTGAAAATGACACTGGTGTATCAGAATAAACTGAATATCTAATTGTCTTTGGGGGCTTGTCCTTGTCAGCCAATGTGCAAGATAGCTGTATGAGTCATACATGTCTGCTCATTAAACCAAGAGTCTTATATATTATCTTCACAGAGTAGCATTTCCTTAGTTTCAAACACAAGTTTTACTTTTTTCATGCAAAATGCAAATGTTGTCATTTTTCTAAAAAAGCTCTTTTAAATGCATGATCATACAAAATGTAGCTTCCCCTGTCCCTTTAAAAAATATTTTTTTTTTCTAAGAAGTCTTTATTCCATAGCCCAAACATCTAAAACCAAAACAAGCTACCGACTTCTAAATATTAAGCCCCATAAGATCTTGGCTAAAATTTTCCCTACCATTTCAATGTGTCACTGTTAGCTTAACTATATAATGCATATCTACTATTTATTTATAGTTTTTCAAAATGATAAGAACCTTCATTTGGACCCCTTATGTACAAATAGGAGCATGTGGCTGAGTACTACATGGCACAATGCCAATGCCATTATACTTTCTTCCCAAGTATCCCTGGTTTGAACCATTGCAGTCTCATTTATATAGAGTATCTTTAGAATAACTACAATCTAAAACAAATACAACCTTTAATATAGGTACTTAAATATATTCCAGGTGACATTTTGTTATTGGTAATCTGGTGGGAGAAAACCTTGATTTTAGCTATTTTTCTGATGCATGCCATTAAAAATGCTTAGTGCTTTTTCTTTCAATAGGATTAATGGAAATCTCCTCAGCCTACAAAGTCGCTTCCTATTGAGAAAGCAGCTCACGCTAGTAGTGGGTGCCCCCAGTACTGCATCATTTTATATATTGGGAAATACATTAAAAGCTGTATTTCTATTTTTTACTTTCTATAAAATGTTTTGCACATTATCAAGTATAGTTCTTCCAAAGAGCATAATGTAAGTGTGGCTCTACAACGTCGCTTTAAAACATTAGGTTAATGCTAAAATTTACAAGCAGTATGGAGCTACAAACAGGTGTCATACAGGTACTCTAAAAATATAGCTTTATTTCCCATCAGACTTTCAAGTCTTTCACATAACTAAGGAAGGATTAAAATACCTAGTGATAAATCTAATTGCTGTGTTCCAGAGCCATAAGATCAGTGTTTTCTTTATTTTTCCAAGATGCACTGGGGAATTCCACAGGTATAAAGCAGAATGGCAGACTGAAAGCACATCATATAGATCCTGATGACAAGCAATTTCACTTCCCCTCTCTCCTGCACTGTTGTATTCATCCAATAATCGTCCAACATTGATTAGGTTTCTCAATATAGAACATATAAATGGATACATAAGCACACTCCTAAATTGCATTTAAAAGCCTCTATTTTGGGCAGTTTTATTGGAGATCGACAGAGGACATTACTTTGTAAATTAGGAGTGCTTAATAAAAGGCACAAGTTTGCAGTCAATATGCTGAGGGAAATCCCAGTGCTCTGGTTCCATCAATGCACTTAAAGTAGAGGACCAAAGGAAGCATCATGTTATGTTCCTAGAAGGAGCTACATTTTCATACTTATATACTTACATATACAGAAATAGCATTGTGTGAAAATGTGTATATATGCTATAAATTAGGTGGATAGTTTGTCTTATCTCTAAACCAAGGTCTTACAAAAAATAAATGTGGCACATTTGTATTATTCTTTTGCAGAAACAGCTGCCTTTTCCTAGCACCTCAATATGACCTTTTAAGACAGCCCCACTATTGCAGGTCCATTACGAATCCTCTCAAAATTTCTAGAGAAATAGGGAGTGCATAGTGTATATCCTTTCTAAAGTGTGTGTGTGTGTGTGTGTGTGTGGGGGGTGTATGTGTATATATATATATATATATATATATATATGTATATATATATATATATATGTATATATATATACAGTAAATAAATAGAACATTTGTGTTCACATTCGAATGTCTAAAACAAGTTAAAAAAACATGTTTCCTGCTCAGAATTCCGAGAACTACAGTTATTACACTGCATTCTGGGAAGCTGAGCCGGGACATGCAAATGTGCCCACAAATGCCTCCCTCTTCAATCCATAGCCCATCTCCACCGTACAGTACTACAGTAAATAAATAGTACATCTGTGTTCACATTTGAATGTCTAAAACAAGATAAAAAAAACTGTTTCGTGCTCAGAATTCCAAAAAAAACACTTATTACACTGCATTCTATTCAGTGTGCATATATTTACATCTTTAAAATTCATACACATCGATATTGAATTGTAGTTACAATATTAAATAATGCTTCTATGTTAAATATTATGTGTCCATAGTTGGCCAATTGAAATGTTGAGGTATGTTGTTGTGTCCCATTCTTGTGCTTGTCTTATTCAGAAACCCAGAAAATACAATATAGAAGATATCAGTGCTTTTTTTAAATTTTGCTACTAACTCATTTTAATGCAGAATCTAATTAGGTCTCGAACAAAACTGATACCCACAGCTTCACATTAAAAAGAACCTGTTGACAACAAACAATTTACATTTAAGGTAACTGATAATGGTAATAAAGTTAACAACTGAGGACCTAGCAAACTATCTTCTATTCATGGCAACACCATATAGATCAAAAGAGGTGCCTGGCTATGATAATTTAACCTTTAAGGAATTTATGCAGATATTTATGGGCTAGCAGGAGGTTTGACATCACAATAAACTAACAAGTTAAAGATATAACATGCCACTAACATGAAGCCCTTTGTATCATTTCCTATGGAAATATTTACTGGGAGAACACTCATTGGGATATATTTAAGGGAAGAAGTGGCAAAAAAAGTGAAATTAAATATTCCCACTTGCTATTTTTTCTGTTGAACCTAATTATGAAATGGCAGCAACATTTTGATAAATAGTAGGAAACATTGCAAGTGGAAATGTTTATGTTTTAACTCCACATACCTTCACCTATCTCCACTTTTTTACTCCATTTAATAAATAAAACCCATTGGGGTAGTTGACCAATTCCGATATGATTTGATGAGTTTTTGTTTAGTGAGTGCTAGATGGAGCTGAGATGGAGCTTGGAGTCTCCAAGTGTTGGGCTTGTCTCCGCGCTTCTTGAATTCACTTTGTAGCAGATCTCCCTTGGGGTTTTTGAATACATTATACAGCATTATATAACTGGTGCTTTAAACAGAGAGGAACGTGAAAGGCTTTTGTAGAGCTCTCATAACTGATTATCTCCGCTTCTTGTTTGGTGGAGCATCTGGAAATTACTGTTTTGATAGAATATAGTTACAAGGATGTGGTGTGACCATGTGAACAGCTGGTATTAAAACTGAGTAAACACTAAAGGATTGTGTGTCTGCCTTTGATAAATGTATTCGGCTCAATGTGACAGGTTTGATATGAAGCATTACACCTCCGATATTACGGATACACCATGAATCAAAGCAGCCATGTCTTGTGTATATTCTTTAAGGTGCAACCCAAACAGCAAAGCAGATACATTGTCTGATGTAATAAGTATTATATTTTTAACAATATAAGATATATTAGTATATGAGACTTGTCTTGTGTTTATATGATTTAAATCAGACAGAAAAAATGCACACAATCTTTGGCATATAAAATACTGACAATTTTCCTGTAAAAAAAAATAGTCTTATATTCCAGGTAGATGAATGGATGGGTGGATCAATGCAAGGATCCCTGGACGAATAAATGGACAATTGGATAAATGTATCATTGAATGGATAAACCAATAAGTGGAGGACAGACAGACAGAAGGCAGATGGATGGATGGATCAATGGAAGGATCACTGGATAGAGGGATAGACAGATGAGTGGAGGACAGACAAATAATAGGACACAATGGATAAAAGGGCAGATTGATTGATAAATACAGACGGATGGACATAACGGAATAGATAAACAAATACATAAATATTTATCTCTCTATATTGCCTTAGTACATTACTCACTCTGTGTATATTCTTTAACACTGAGATGGAATGAAGCTAAAAGTAGAACAGAAATCTGTCACTATATTTATTGGAAGAAATGAAATGTGGGTAGCTATTACTGCAGCTCAGATTAAGTATTGTCTTTCTTCTATTGAGACTGACAGTGCAAAAAAAGACTATGAATTAAATGTGTCATATCTAGACAGATAAATGAATTAAATATCCAGACTCTTTATAAACATTCGGAAACAGCATCTCGTGTGAAATGCCACTTAATCCTCTAGGAGCTAATTAAAAGATTAACATTTACAAGAGTAATTACAGTTGCAAGATATCTTCCAACTTTCTGAACTATTATAAAATGATTGCTTACCTTTAACTTCCACATCAATTTTTAGATCAAAATCAGCTCCTCGTTTCAAATAATTAATTTGTGATGCGAGGCAGAGATACTCCAAAAATGAGTGGCATAAAATACATTATAAAAAAAGAGTGTCTTATGCTACATTACTAGATTTATGTATTTAAAATGTTAAGCTTAAAGGTTTTTTCCCCCATAAAATAACTTGGTATATGTGGCAGTATGCAAATGATAGATAGATAGATAGATAGATTGCCCATTCTCTTATCTTCTAAAAACAGATTTTTTATTTGTAGAATAATAAGTAATACCTGGTAAAGCTTGAATCCTCTGACTTCAATTTGCATGGAAGACTGTTCCATGTGTCTACTACACTATCTTTACAGTAATACTTTTCTAAACTACTCTTTATATATCTGACATTAAACTGTGTCTCTCGCAATTGTCTCTCTGTGTCTGTCTCTCTGTGTCTGTCTCTCTCTGTCTGTGTCTCTCTCTCTTTTTCTCTGTCTGTCTCTCTGTCTGTCTCTCTCTCTCTGTCTGTCTCTCTGTCTCTCTCTATGTCTGTCTCTCTCTGTCTCTCTCTTTCTTTCTGTCTCTATGTCTGTCTCTCTCTGTCTCTTTCTTTCTCTCGCTGTCTCTTTCTCTCGCTGTTTCTTTCTCTCTCTTGCTGTCTCTCTCTCTCTCTCTCTAGCTGTCTCTCACTCTGGACTCTTTCTAGCTCTATTTTTCACATTGGTCTCTATGTCTAGCTCTGTCTCACTCCATGTACTTTCGCTCTCGAGCTCTGTATGTCACTCTGGTCTACCTCATTCTTAAGCTATCTCTCACAGGGATTCCCTCTCTTTACTGGCAGGCGCGGAGGCAGCCCCAGGCGCGCCATGTCTGACACAGCGCAGCGTGACCCAGCGGAGCCTGGGTGCTCCTGATTGGTGGGAGGCTGGAGGAGGGACTTCTGCCCGTTTCGCAGCTTTCCTCCTCACTCTATGCCAGCCATTGCACAGATCCCCTCCCCTTTTAGTTGGTAGTTAAAAAAAAGAGTTAGAGCTTAGTTCAGGGTGCTAAGGGTTCAAAATTGGTTAATAGGGATTCTAGGGCAAGTATTGTACTTGAATGTGTTTTGGTCGGTGGGAGGTGAGTTCTCCTGCCCACGGGCTTAAGTGGGTGTTGCCCTTCCTCATACTTAGTAAAGCACTGGGAGGCTCTGGGCGCGGGCCCCAGGGCGTATGGATACTGACCGGGGCAGGGTTCCTCCTCCCGGATGTTAAATTAAGCTGTTATGGAATAATGTTAATTATGATTATTGAAAATTGGTTGCTTTAATAAAGCGGTGGTCGTATTGTTCCCAAGGAACACTTAGTCAACGTTTTTATTTGCTTAATGCCTAATGGATCTTGCTGGGGTCATGTGTTCTCTCACCCTGGGCTGTCTCTAGCTCTTCTGTCTTGCTTCGTGCTTTATTTAGCTCTGCCTTTCACCATTGACTCTCTGTCTAGCTCCGTCTCATAATCCCGACTCTACCTAGGGTCTATCATTTTGGTGGCTCTCACTCACAATATATATTTTACCCCTCTCATCCTGTGATCTTTCTCACACACTGGGCATTGTCCCTCACATCAAACCCTGCCACCTTCATTTGTGTTTAATATAACCCCGTTATGACATCTGCCTTTTTGATATACAATATGTCTCTCAATTACCATTAACTCTTTCCCTCCTTTGGGGGCCATAGCTGCGCACATCACACAAGTGGTTAATAGCCGCCATTAAGCTGCATGAAAAATATTTTCCTTCCAAAACCATAACAGTGTTACATCTTTCTGATAGGACTCCTAAAAACCTGGCTGCAGTACAGTGTCCATTGAGACGTTGGCAATAGGATGAAATATAAAATATATGGAGTGAGACCGAGTTGTAAAAATTCAGAAATGGCAAATAAAACGCAAAGCATCAGTGCAACAAAAATGATCAGATTTTTTAGATTTGTAATTTCCCAATCTAAGTGCCCTCATTGATTAGTCACAAATACTGTTAACCCTGTGTTTGGCAAACAGAGGGGACATTATCACTTGTGTTCTCATTTGTAATAAAATAGATTAACTTGCTGTGAAATTTTAACTAGGTTGAGACACAACAGTAGCTACCTAATGAAGCCAGGCGTATTGCTGTTAAGTACCTAAATAGATGCATTCTGATTACAGGCCTGAAAAATGGCCCTGCTTAAAAGCAAAGAGTAGAGTCTTCATAAAGACATTTTATACGGCTTGGAGAGAGTCATCTCATAGCTCTACATAAACATTTTAAAGTGGGGCTATTGTGAATCAATTGCTATTTTCAGGCAGATTATTCCTTGCCTGCAAACGTACCAGAAAAGTCTAGGCCAGTTGCCTGGAGGCAAAATGGGGCTCGACTGTGAATATTAAGTGGCTGCCAGGTATCGTATATCATGTGTGCCCATATTTACCATGTATTGTATGACATTCTAAATATTCAAATCCCAAGGCCGGAGAAGCCAGCTCTATTTACATCCATTCACTCCTAAAGATATGTATTTATACCGCGCAGTGAGGAAGATTCAGTCCATTGCGCCATATGTGAGGAGAGGTTCTTTTCTGTGTAGATAGTATAAATTATACAAGGTCTGTATCCCTCATCTCCAGTAACGAGGCTACACAGCCCAGGCTGTTAAGTAAATGGACACAAAGAACCAATATATACCAGTGTGTGTGTGTATATATGTGTGTATATATATATATATATATATATATATATATATATATATATATATATATATACACACACACATTAGCTAAAAGGAAGCCATATTTAAAATGGTTATGGATTGAAGAACAAAGCATTTTCATGTCCCTGCTCAGCTTCTTAGAATGCAGTGTAATAACTGTATTTCTTGGAATTCTGAGCAGGAAGCACGTATATATATATATATATATATATATATATATATATATATATATATATATATATAGTAAATAAATAGGACATCTGTGTTCCCATTTGAATGTCTAAAACTAGTTAAAAAACCTGCTTCCAGGTCAGAATGCCAAAGAAATACAGTTATTACACTGCATTCTGGGAAGCTGAGCTGGAACATGCGAATGTGCCCAAACATACTTTGTTCTTCAATCCATAGCCATTTTCAAACATGGCTTCCTTTAAGCTTATGCTTGCTGTATTACACAGCTTTAATGCAAAGCCAAGGCTGGACTTTACACAAGCTGAGAATCCTATCTATGTACAGCTGTTTCAAGCTTACTGGCGGCTATCATCAGCATGGAGCGGGATCTCAACTTGTGTTGTGGATCTTATGAGTAGGTAGAAAGAACAGCCACTTTGATTTCAGTGCTTCTGCTGCTGTTGGCTGCAACATTTATGAAAGAAACAAACCAAAACCACATAGCTCCCTGTCCAATGCCTTCAGTCTAAACCACACGCATATGGTGGTGGGATGGGTGCAGGAAGACAAAATGGTGAATTCTTGCGATCGAGTTCCGTTCCTATGACTCGGTTGCTGAACAAATTCGTTGATAAGCATGGAGCAGACTATTACCAATATTTCAAGCATACTGTACATATAGTACCTGTAGTAGTACAGAACATACAAATACTGTACACAATTACATTTATACAAAAAGTCATTCAAATTCATATTTTATTCATCAAATCCTTCAAAATGTGGTGGTTGTTCGGGGTCAACAGCTCTGTCATCGGAGATATCAGCAGGGCCATCAGCAGCTGTAGAGAGGCCAAGTACGGGATTTCGGTGAGGAAATGGAAGGAGTTTTAGGGGGACGGGTACTGGGGGTAGCTTTCGAGAAGAATCCTATCATTGTAGTCAGCTTTATTCTTTTCTTTTTTTCTTCATAAATTGCTCTATAGCACTGTAGATTTTTGTTAATTTGGAGGTTCTCTTTTATGAACTGTTCAACAATCGGGCCCATGCTCTAGTTCTATATTTTACAAGTATATGTACTGTATGTTTTGCTTTGTTTATATCATAGGGGATTTCCATTTTATACCTTTTTTTGTTTTTGGCATTAATGAAGCCAATTACACAATAGGGCCAATGTGGAAGTGACACAATACATCAACCTGTGGGCAAGAAGGAGACAGGCAAAAGTTTGCTAATTATATAGGATTGAAATTGACACCATACCCTTTCCCCCTTAATGGCCCAGAAGCTGGCACATTGTATCATTTAATGCAACCACAATTCTCCAGAAATCTAAATGCCCCTCTCACACAAATAACTTCCACCATTGTATCAGTAGCTCCTCCAGGATCCTGCAAATGCATAAACATTTTTTTTTTAAGAGGACTGAATATTATTTCTTCTTTAGACAGTTGTGGCAGAGTCTTGCATTTGATGGCATTCTCTTTCCTTAAATACTTTAATAAGACAATGCTAAATACTGCAACTTATTCAACAATAATGTATAACTAGTCACTGGATGCATTTGCAGACTGATCTTTGTTAATCTGTTTATTCATTTATGGAGTGAGATTAATTAACTCTGTCTGTTACAAAAATAAATATATGACTTTAAGGGAGATTATTAAATGGAAAAAGGGCACATATAAGTAGAAACATCAGAACTGGAACAGTTTGCAAATCAATAATGTTTTATTTGCTGAATAACTTCCATTTACAGATTGCATATATTGCATTTTATGTGATTCTTGCAGATTATACACTGTAATTCAGTTTGTTTAGTCCTGTTCGACAAACCCTCCATGACTGTTCATTCAGATTGAAATTAGATAATGTGATAGAGAAAATTGCATCTGCTGTGGCAAATATCCAGCTTGGAGAGTAAAATCTGAGCAGGATGTGTTTAATTTGTTATCCACTGATATGAGGAAGACTTTGTGCTGTACAAGACTAAGTCAATAGAACACATTAGTAATATACAGGTAGAAGTGATGATATTGTCAGCCCTGACCATAATTTCTTGTGAGGGAATGTCCGACATCCAAGCAAGTTAGTTATTGTGAGCAGTAGGTTATTGTGATGTCTCTAGAGGCATCAATGATATTTTGTAACTTACATTGCAAGTGCATGCTTATGAGCATGGTACTAAAAGCCCCAATAAGATAACAAATTCCCATTTCCTCTTCTTTTTCCATCTCCACCATCCAAACTTTACCGCTTAATCAAAGCTAGGAAGCTGTATAAGATGAAACATACAAAAACAGAATCTTTAAATATTAAGATGTTCTCTAATTCTTTGATACTTATAGCTTATGCAGCTAATAATGTTGTTAATTTCTTAAATACTTCACAAACATAGGAAGGTTTTCCCAAACGACAGTGATTATTTAAAATAAATCAGCCTATCCCATTTAACAGTTACCTACTCTCTAATATCTATAATAAAGACAGTTTAATATATAAATAGGGAAGCGGTTGATTGCTTTAAAGTTATACAAACCCCCAGTTTGGTTATAAGGGAACATGTAATCCCATACACGCTATATAACACCGCTTTGGTGATGTGAAGTTTGCAATTTATTAAAGAAACAGGGATAAAAAAAAAAACCTAAACATAATTCATAGTTACCAGGCGGTGTAGTAGATGAATTTCCAGTAAAAACGATGGAATATGATCAACAATCACCTGGTCAATCCCATTTTTGTCTCAACTTTTAAAACTGTTAACTGTGGATAGAAGAAACTTTTCTTTCCGACTCTCTTTCCAAGTGTTTATTTTATAGCAGAAGTGTGGCTGTTAGATAGACCTAAAATCATAAGTCATCCCACAAGGCTGAATATTTTAGGAGAGAGTAAATTGCCAGTCAATTCTCTACATCATTAGTGCATACAAGAGCATGTGTGGGGAAAGGAGGAGGTGTCAAGTACTAAAAGTCACATACATGTACTAAAAGTTCATGCAAGAGTAGAACGTACAAGCACTAGGCCATAAAACACACAGGTAGTTAAACCTTATTCTCTCTATAGTGGTCCATTACATACTAGCTCAATCACTCCCTTTTTCTCAACTGACTTCACAACACATTATACCATTGCGTGTATGGGTATGAGATCTCCATGAATTGGACTATAATTATCAAACACAATTAAGCAAAACTTCAATAACTATCTTCAACCTTTTTACCACATTATCCTGGTATCAGAGAATAATAAAAGCTTTTACTATTTGAGGTTAAAGGGTCTATGGGATGAACCTTTAATGATGCTTGTGGTACCATTAGATTCTGTAGAACATTTGCTTACTAACACTGCTGTACATGATAATAATACATGTCCCTGCTTCTTGTCCTTTAGGAGAGAATACAGGACAGCCCATCCCCTGCTCCATCTCTAGAAGACACTCAGCGGCCCGGCAGCCATGCATCTTCACATCAAAGCAGCAGTGTATCCAGCTCACCTTCCCAACTGGACACCATCGCTGACAGAGTTGGTGAGTGCTTTATTTACCTGTGTGTTTGTTGTATATCTATATCTAAAAGGCAGTCACTGTGTAACGTTGAATTGTCTTCATATAGTGTATGGGCAAAATGTAATTAGGGACCACTGTAGTCCACAAACACCTTGTATTTAAAATATCATATTGTAAATAATGCAAAAGGGTATTTTTGTCTGAAAAAATAGAATCTTATGGAGTTCTGGAATGCAACTCCTTGTGCCGAATGTGATCAGATAATAAAAAACAATTAATAGGCTCTCTATGAGACTTTGTTTGCCCCTTCTCTCTATTCTGTTGTATTCTATGTAAGATAACGGGCGGGTCAAACACTTTTTTTACCTATTTATGTGATTATCAGTATTTTTTTTAAAGTGATTTGTTCACCCCAATGTTTTTTGGTTATTCTTAAAAAGCATGAAAAATGAACTTTATCTTGTGTTATTCATTTTTTCTAAAGTGGATCAGTCCTGGGAAATTCCACAATGTTGTTGCTGTATTTATATGTTAATGAAGTGTTCAAGCATATTCATTAGCTGCTTTGATTTGATGATTATAATTACAGTTTGCGATCTCTCTGTATTGGCCAAGATAAAGAGCTGCAATATAATTCTCTTCCACCCTTAACTAGCAATCTGAACCACACATTGGCATACTGAGCCATGCTATAGCATACAATTATTTACTGTAGAGAAAAATTGGCCATACCATGTATAGCCAGTTTTATTGCTCTTCAAAACTAAATCATCTTAATTTTGGGGTGACAGAGCCCTTTTAAATTACTATAATTTATTTTACATGCAAAAAATGTTGGTAATGTATCAGACATGCTCTTTTAAATGAATCATAGGAAGTTCTGACTACAGTACCACACCTATAAAGGGGTTTATGTTGGAGAGCCTCTCCATTCCTGAATGAAAATATGTGAAGTAGGATGATACCATTTGCTGGCCAACTGAGTGGGGTTAGATTGCTAATTTTTGAGAGCCAAATAACCCCATTGTTCACCATTGTCTGTATTTTAGCCATTTTCTGTTATTCATCTGCTAACATGATCATGGCCAGATTATTCATTAGGCCAACTAGGCAGCTGCCTAGGAGCGCTTCCCTATGAGGGCGCCACTTTTTTTTTAGGAAATGGTTCCTGGATTACACAAAAAACAAAATGCTGCAGTTCATAGACTGGATACTAGGGGGTAACCACCTACACCAAGAGAGTTACAACAGGAAAAGGAACTTACACGCAAAGAAAAGGGCAGAAATTGGTCTGTGCATAGCTTACGCACTCACTAGCAAGGGATCCTCCACTTCACTGCCTAGGGGATCCAAAAATATAGATCCAGCCCTGAAAATGATGCAACCCATTATTCATGTAACCTCACGGTATATATACTAAGACTAAGATCTCCATGAATTATCCAATACTTCACACATTTCTCTTTTCTCTGTATTCTATATTGTAGAGCTGGAGGTCATTGAAATTAGTGTGCTTTCATAATTGCTTTCAACCTGATCTAGTGGTTAGCTTTCTTCTTTCTCTCGCTTACTCTACCAACTCTATTTCTCTATCAATTTTTTTGTATTTATCTCCCCATGTCTATCTCTCTGAGTCTATCTCTCCCTTTCTCTTTTTTTCTCCCCCTCAACTTTTCTCTCTCTCAGGAAACATAAACCACTTTGGGATTAATATCCCTATTCTTAACATGGAACCCAATGATTTCATGCTGGTGATAAGCTTCAGGTAGTTTATAATCTTTCTGTGGTGCAGTGCTACAGGGGGTGGGGAGAATGGAGCAAAGTGACCATGTGATCAGATTAGATATGAAGCATTTAAAAACCAAATCCACATGCAAACCTACTTTTACATGAACACTGGCTAATCCTGACCTATAAATAGGCAATTAGATGTACAGTACAACCATAAATATATTCCTTTTAGTAAAAGACCAAATATATAGTGTGTCTAACTCTTCCATGAAATGTGTTTATACAATACTGTAGACTCTCAGTTAACTGGAAATCAAGTAACCAGTACTCAAAAAAACTGAAAACTGTTTTAAATAAAAAAGAAAATTTAGGGCTCAACAAATGCCAGGAGCCAGGTTGTCATGCCACATAGTGCTTACAGGCACCTAGATATCATCCACTGTATGTTTCTGCAATTCAGTGTTACCTGGAAGCAGACCGGCATGAGTGACTGAGCCAGTGCAGTGTTGGCGTCACATTCCCCGGGTTCAGCACTGCACCATGCAGCCGAACGTACCTGTGTGTAAGTGAGGAGTGAAAGCTGCTGCAGCTAGAACAGCCCTCACTGACAAATATACTTGTGCAGCTAATCTAGGCCTCTTTTAATAGTAACTATCAAGCAACCAGAAACTACATTTATCCAGCATCTACCTGACCACATGGGTGCTAGATAACTGAGAGTTTGCTGTATATAATGTGTTGATGAGTTATTAAACATTAGATCCACTAATAAAATATTCAACACAAGCAGTTCAGTGTGACATACACGTGCTTGGATTTATATTCTCTTTTATTTTTTATTTAAATTTGGAAGTCGTAATTTTGGTGGGAATGGGAAATCCACGATCTAAAGACATGCTCTTTGATTGTCCAGTGGTTACCGGATTCTCTCTTTTTTGTACCCAGCTATACTGCCCAACTGCAGAGATGGTGAAATCAATGATCAAGACACTGGAATCAACATAAAAAAAATGTCAAAAGACAAAGGCAAGTACAATGGTGCTATGTATTAAAGTACTGCAATGAAAAAGATATTGGATAAAGATAAAGAGCTACCACATATCACTCACAATTCATACATCTGCTGGATTTTTTATGATTTTTCAAGGATATCTGTACCTGTTTGGTCATTTGAAATGTTGAGAGGTATGATAATGGCAACATTTTTATTTGAGTCCATTGTATTCAATTGTGCTTGTCTAGCTGGTTGTCATATCATACTATTTTTATGTTAATTTCTGGGGTGATGGCCAAACTTCTACATGTTTGATTAGCAGAATCAGTGTTGTCTATGTGTAATGTGCATGCATACACTGGTTGTTTTTCCAGAGAGCCAACAATTATATAGCAAAAGCAATGTATTCTATCCAAATTAAAAACATCATCAATTAATCTGTAGTATGTTAAACTATGAGACTTGGAAGGGTTATTCTTTAAAAGATATGGGATAACTCCAAAACAAGGAAAATACTTCACCTTTAAATGAGGGCCAGTAAATTGATGTAATACAAGGACTTGAATCTCATGGCCTCACCTATGCCCTTGTAATAACTTTGTGAATATGATTATTTGCGTATCTGCTGTAAAAAAATGAGGTTAAGTTTACAAAAAATACTGGCAGTATAATTTTAAATCCACATTTAAGTTAAAAATGTGTTTATTCTACTTAACAGAAGACAATTTAAAGTCAAGACTAGAGGCCACGTCAAAATCTTGTGGGAACTGAGAACACCTAATCACCCCTAGATATAAACCAGTTTAAAGTGACATAGAACACAATTCTTTTTTTTTTGCATTTAAGAGTGTGCTTTAAACATTACCCAACTTGGCGTGAAAAATATTAAAGGCACATTTAAGTATTAGGCATTATGAGTGCATCTGATAGAGGAGATTCAGTAGTGTATGCAGGGTGTAGATGAGTGCCACAGGCGCTTATCACGAGGTCCGCGTGACTTAGGTTTAGGCACTCATCGCGAGCCCCGTAGGACTTTAATTACTGTCTGAACCATGGAACTGGAAAGACCACCAAAAAAAAAAAAAAAATATTCCTCAAATTAACTTACACACTCACACACAGCATAGGGGGAGAGCCAGGGAGCCTGTGAGTGAGGTTGCATGTTAATTTGAGGCATATTTGGCATTTTTTCACGCTCGAAAATCGCCTAAGCGAGAGAAAAAATTGCAGCCAAAAAACGTAATAGGATGAAAACAAGGCCAAAGGCAGTAAAAAAGAGCCCAAAGCCAGTAACGCTTAACCCAAGCCAGTAACGCTTAACCCAAGCCAGTAACACTTAACCCAAGCCAGTAACACTTAACCCAAGCCAGTAACACTTAACCCAAGCCAGTAACACTTAACCAAAGTCAGTAACACTCATTCCAAGGCCCTAATATACACGAGGGGGGGAGAGGCTCTCGGTGAATGCCAAAGGCTCTCATCATGGTGCTCGCGATGAACGTCAAAGGCGCTCATCATGGGACTCGCGATAAACGTCAAAGGCCCTCATCGTGGGGCTCGCGATGAACATCAAAGGCGCTCATCGTGGGGCTCGCGATGAACGCCAAAGGCGCTCATCGTGGGGCTTGCGATGAACGTCAAAAGTCCTCAGAAGGGGCAGAGCCTCGCATTGTGTGGCAAACCGCGTTAGTACACGGGGGAGAGGCTCGCAATGAGTGCCGAAGGTGCTCAGAGGGGCCATAGCCTTACATTGTGTGGCAAACAGCATTGCCATGGCTTCAAATTTTATTGACGTTCTTTTTGACGGGCAAATCGCTAGTTATCAAATAACATCTCTCAGTTAAAACATTGCAAAAAATGCTTCCGATTTCCCTCTAAGGAAATGCTTTACTCTATTATAGTGAAAGGGACTTTTTAAAAAGGGCAGAGATGCTTCCTGAGTCCTGTGCATTGTACATCCAATATGCTGCAAAGGCTGCATTGAACTAAAGGTACTAATGTCCACATCTCTTTTATTTGATGTTTGAGGAGTCTTTAAACCTGGAAACTAAATAAAAGAAAGTATCAGTAGCTCTTTGTTAGTGTACTGTCTTGCAGAATATTTAAATATGTAATATTCAATATTCAATATGTAAAGGACGTGTGTAAACCCCACTTTTTGCCTTAAATCACATGAAAATGTGGCTGGCAATACTGACCACATTAAATCAGTTTTCGAGAACTGCAGTTTTATAGCTAAATCCAATCATAAATTATACAATCCCTGAAATAATAGCCTAAATATATTTCTCCCCCACAAAGTTTAAAAAGCTAAAAAAAAAAAATGTGTATGAAGTGAAAGCATCACCATTTATTAAGTATGACAAGTAAGCAGTTTATACAACTGTGGCAAACATATGTTTTCACATCTGTTTTGAGTAAAATCATCATGATTTTAAAAAATGATTTATAGCTCCTCGCATCGCAAACCGCCTGCTTAGCTGTTACTTACAAATTCACATCCAAGGACGACTTCATTGGAAGCACGTTTATTGGGTGTATCGGAGAGTGTGTCAATTAGCATGGTAGGGAATTAATTACTGGATCGGGAGAAGAGGATGTGTTAACCCCATCAGTGCCAGCCAGAAAATGTAGGCATTCAAATTATTTACATTGCTGTCAGTGCCTGTATCATATTAATTAGGTTTGTGGGCAATGTAAGAGGCTTGTTCACTTTGCTTTCATTTTATTTTTTTTAATAGATTCTGAAAGCAGCAGAGACGGAGATATTTTGCAAGTTTAGTACAATGGGAGAGGAGCGGGAAAATTAACTATATTTATCACATGGGGGAACAAATAATATCCTCATTTCCTATGTTTTTGATAGAGGCTTTTTATCCCCACATCATAGCGTTGGAAATATAGGAAGTTCTATTTTAACTCAGTAAATCCCTGTTTATACCCACTTTTAATCTAACTTGATAAGTATACCCCAGTTTGTAGTATGGTCAAAAATTGGTTTCCAATGTACATTGTGGGGTTCAACAGTGTACTGAGGAGTCCAACAGAGAAGAGGAAGGACAAAGCTGCAATGGAAAGTAGTGTTAGAGTGAGCAAAGGAGTGTACTTGTAGTGTGTAAAAGGGCAGAGTAAAGTCAGAGTGCAACATGGGAGAGCAAGGGTAGTGTGCAACAGAGGAAGGTAGGCTTATAGTGCAGCCGTGTCGAGTAAAGTTAGTGTGCAACAGAGGAAGGTAGGCTCGGAGTGCAGCAGGGGAGAGTAAAGGTAATATGCAACAGAAACAGGTAGGCTTGGAATGCAGCAGGTGAGAGTAAAGGTAGTGTGCAACAGAGGAAGGAAGGCTTGGAGTGCAGCAGGGGAGAGCAAAGGTAGTGTGCAACAGAGGAAGGTAGTAGGAAGGTAGGCTCGGATTGCAGCAGGGGAGAGTAAAGGTAGTGTGCAACAGAAGAAGGAAGGCTTAGAGTGGTGCAGCAGGGGAGAGTAAAGGTAGTGTGCAACAGAGGAAGGTAGGCTTGGAGTGCAGCAGGGGAGAGTAAAGGTAGTGTGCAACAGAGGAAGGTAGGCATGTAGTGCAGCAGGGTAGAGTAAAGGTAGTGTGCAACAGAGGAAGGTAGGCTTGGAGTGTAGCCGGGGAGAGTAAAGGTAGTGTGCAACAGAGGAAGGTAGGCTTGGAGTGTAGCCGGGGAGAGTAAAGGTAGTGTGCAACAGAGGAAGGCAGGCTTAGAGTGTAGCCGGGGAGAGTAAAGGTAGTGTGCAGTAGAGGAAGGTAGGCTTGGAGTGTAGCCGGGGAGAGTAAAGGTAGTGTGCAACAGAGGAAGGTAGGCTCGGAGTGCAGCAGGGGAGAGTAAAGGTAGTGTGCAACAGAAGAAGGAAGGCTTAGAGTGGTGCAGCAGGGGAGAGTAAAGGTAGTGTGCAGTAGAGGAAGGTAGGCTTGGAGTGCAGCAGGTGAGAGTAAAGGTAGTGTGCAACAGAGGAAGGTAGGCTTGGAGTGCAGCAGGGTAGAGTAAAGGTAGTGTGCAACAGAGGAAGGTAGGCTTGGAGTGTAGCCGGGGAAAGTAAAGGTAGTGGGCAACAGAGGAAGGTAGGCTTGGAGTGTAGCCGGGGAGAGTAAAGGTAGTGTGCAACAAAGGAAGGTAGGCTTGGAGTGTAGCCGGGGAGAGTAAAGGTAGTGTGCAGTAGAGGAAGGTAGGCTTGGAGTGCAGCAGGTGAGAGTAAAGGTAGTGTGCAACAGAAGAAGGTAGGCTTGGAGTGTAGCAGGGTAGAGTAAAGGTAGTGTGCAACAGAGGAAGGTAGGCTTGGAGTGTAGCCGGGGAGAGTAAAGGTAGTGTGCAGTAGAGGAAGGTAGGCTTGGAGTGCAGCAGGTGAGAGTAAAGGTAGTGTGCAACAGAGGAAGGCAGGCTTGGAGTGCAGCAGGTGAGAGTAAAGGTAGTGTGCAACAGAGGAAGGCAGGCTTGGAGTGTAGCCGGGGAGAGTAAAGGTAGTGTGCAACAAAGGAAGGTAGGCTTGGAGTGTAGCCGGGGAGAGTAAAGGTAATGTGCAGTAGAGGAAGGTAGGCTTGGAGTGCAGCAGGTGAGAGTAAAGGTAGTGTGCAACAGACGAAGGTAGGCTTGGAGTGTAGCCGGGGAGAGTAAAGGTAGTGTGCAACAGAAGAAGGTAGGCTTAGAGTGCAGCAGGTGAGAGTAAAGGTAGTGTGCAACAGAAGAAGGTAGGCTTGGAGTGTAGCAGGGTAGAGTAAAGGTAGTGTGCAACAGAGGAAGGTAGGCTTTGAGTGCAGCAGGTGAGAGTAAAGGTAGTGTGCAATAGAGAAAGGTAGGCTTAGAATGCAACAGGGGAGTGTACAATGCTGCCTTTTATCTGACATTAGAGGTTTATCATAAACTGTAGAATAACTTGGTCTGGGCCTAGGAGGCACATTTGGGCTAGGGAGGCACATTTTAACTTGCAACAGGCAATCATTTACATCAATGAGAAATATGTTGAGGTCTAAGATAGTATAAAATTGACAAGTAAAAAGAGTAAAAAAGCAGGAAGAGCGGAAAAAAATAGCACTAGGATAGCAAAAATATAATACGAACTGGCTCGGGGTCACAAGCAATGTTAAGTTGATGTTTGATAAAATAACACAAGCTCTTTCAAGGATCTTAATTCTTATGGGCTGAGCACAGTGTGTTGAAGAATATTTGTGCAAATAAATGGCAATTACAACTTAGTGAGCAGTCTCCCTGGCGCCTTCTCTTTATTAAACAACCTTTAGTAATGCAGTGCGCAAGGTGGCTGCATGGTGCAGGTGTGGCGGTATTTGGCAGCAATGCGTGTTTTAGGCTTCAAACTGTGAAAAATTAACACATTATCTATTTTTCATACGCTACAATTTTCAGCATCAGTCTGTAGACTTTTCTACACATTTGAATTAATCAATTTCAAAAGGAATTAGGTTGTTTAAGGGAAATAAGATAAAAAAAACAGGTGTAGAACACCTGAGACAGCAACAGGGAACATGTGATTTGGGGAATCTGCTCTCGGGGGACGGCCATACGTTTTTTTTACAATTACTGTAAACTGAAATCTGCCAGATGGAGTTTAAAGGAGAAAACGAAGGGCAGTGAATCATATATTTTTTTTACCTTACAAAATGCAAAACTAATTAAAATAAGTTAAAAAGTAATTTTGGACAACTGTAATCCATTATCTGATTTAGTTTCAGGCAGTGTGGTACATGTATTTTTAAAAATGTATAACTAATGACTTTGGGCGTCCTCTGAGAAATAAGTGGGCAGAGAGATGGATTATTAGGAGTAGAAATTTAATTGTAAGCTCATTACTAAAATAGGATGTAGATGTTCCCATTGGCCGGCAGGAAAGTGCCCTGTCTTTGTAATCTGGTGACATTGCGCTTGGATGGTGTATTATCCACATAAGATGGGAACGGAACAAGAAAGAAACAAAACCATAGATACACTGTGTGGAAATGCATAAGAAAATTAAATACGCTTTAGAGCAGGGATCTGCAACCTTTTATAATTCAGAGCTTAGTCTATGTGAAAAAAGGGAACAAGAAGGGGCAGGTATATAAGAGCATATGAAATCGCACACCTACACATTATTATATGGATCTTGAATCGATGAAGCAAACTAACACTCATTTGAATTCACAGCTAACAATGTTCTGAATTCATGCTGATGGGCTTGACCGAAGAGTTGCATATTATTATAGTTAGTATTATTATAGTTAATTTATAACGCGCCAACATATTCCGTAGCGCTGTACATAAATTAAGTTCAGACAAAGATAAATACAAATTAACAAATAGCAAAGCAAGGAGGGCCCTGTCTTTAAGCTAGGAATCCAATGTCCATGTTGCATTCCCAAAGTACTTAGGATAGAAACTCGCAGACTTACAATCTAAGGTAGTGAGTGGTAAAAGAGGGTGAGAGAGGTGATAAGCGCGTTAGGGTGGAAGGTGATATGCTTCTTTAAAGAGATGTGTTTTAAGTGAGGTTTTAAATATTGTGAGGCAAGAGGATAATCTGGTGGAGCGAGGCAATGTTGACCTCTAATGTGCAACAGTGGTGGTCATCTGGCTACCTGGAAGCTGCATGTGATTCTCGGGCACTTCTTATGTGCTCCCCTGTACTGGGGTAACATGCCCTTCTTTAGCTATAAACAGTCCATTATATCTCGTAAACTAGCAAGTAGTACCCACTTATAATCATAAATGCTTTTCCCCCTTTATTTTCCTCTAGTACCAATTAATGCAGTTCCTACAGGAATTTTACCATTTTGCTTTGGTTAAAATTAAAAAGATTTAAGGCACTGTGAGACCTTTTTTGAGGACTCTGGGGTTGCATATGAGGCTGCCTAAGAGAAATAGGTTACCTGTCCAGAGCACTTACCCCTGCTTTAAAGATATATATTATTCTCAAATGTATTTGGATGTAAAAAAAAAAAAAGATTGGAGTAGCAATTAATGCACAATAAAACAGATAAATATAGGAGTATACAGCAATACTTTTTTTAAATACCTTTTATGTATAGCGATGAGACAAATGAAATGGTCACATAAATATGGTAGTTGCATAATTGCAGATCTTTACACAGAAAGATAAAGTGAATTTGTTTAATTGGCATTGTGGTGAAAAATATTGAATAATATTGAATTGGTATGGCATTTTGTTTTTCATAAAATGTTGCATTTTAGGATGAAGAATTCCTCCCTTTGGTGAGGAAATAGGATTGATTATAGAAGTGTATCACAAGAGACATTTGTAAACTGTGTTTTATATACCTGGCCGAAGGGGGCTCACGTTTTTGAGCTCACTATTATTTGATTATATTATCACTACTCATTAACAATTGCAACAACCTGCCCAAATTGAGCTCACTACTCAAAAAAATATGTATGTTCTCCAGAATATTTACAATCCCATACTCCTTTTATCCTAAAATGATTTGATGGAAGAAAGAGGGGACATGGTTGGGCTAGGAATATAGATATCATACTTAAGTATGGAAAAACAGAGAGTCACTGTCCATCCACAGAGTCACAGTTGGTGGGTGTGCTTTTATCTACCAAATATTAAGCGTTTGCCACTAAATTAGTTATTCAGTGGCTAGAAGTTTTCTTCTTCACCCATTTTCTTTTATTTATTGTTGTATATTTTCTCACACCTCTACAAAGGGCTGTTTCTGATTTTGATAATGAGTTGTATATGTTCCGATAATTGTCTTATCCCAGATTAAATTCTAAAATTAGTCTATCTCAATCTGCGTTTTGGTGGTAAAATCTCTTTAATACATACTGAAGCATGGGGAGTGCATTAAACTGCAATCAATAATACCTTCATGGGAAGAGTTGAGTCTTGAGCCAAAGCCAAAGTCTTTATCTCACGAAAGGTCTTGGAGGTGAATTAATGCTTGACCCAAGAGCGGATTATTTTTAAGGCTATAGACTATTGACAACAGATGTAATTTTATTTTTTATTTTAATTTATATTTTATTTTAACCTTTATTTTATTAAATGTTTTTTTGATACACACAGATCATACACGTAAAAAATTAATAATACAGAAACATAAAAGAGGTCCAGGAGAGCCATCAACATTAATTTGTTCTTATTTAATAATGTTTTCCATGATTAATCATGCTTTAGTAAGACGCAAAGTTTTCAAACATATATATTTTTAAAGTTGTACAATGGTCCTTTAAATTTTGAAAAATTGGACCTCTTATTTGTTTTGGATAAAAACTTCATTCCAATATCATTTTAATTTTAATATTGCAGTCATTTGTGGTTTGTATTGCAGTAACTATCCTCTATTTATTAAGTATCTCTGTTTTTAAATTATGTATGAATTGACCAATACAGCAAAAATAAAAGTATGTGTATGCCTATTCTGTCAGAGTGCCTGGAAATTGTGCCAGTGTGTGTCTTGTATTTTTAGAAATTAAAAACAGATAGCATTGTGGGAAGTGTAGTTTTTATTTCACTGCAGTACCCCAAAACATTATTGCAAATATTGAGAAAATGTAACAAATTAGGCAAAATTAGGCTGTTACTGCTTTACACACATAAAGTGGAATCTAAACATTTATTATTTTCTAACAGCCTTTTGCAATGAATATAATATTGTAAATTAGGATAAATGATAAGATGTACAGAAATATACAATATATTATATTAAAACTTTATTTTGTCAAAAACAATTCAGCCAATCTGTTCAGCCCACTTGTATATATTCAAATAAGTCCAGAAAACTGTCACTAAGGTATTTGCTGAATGAACTGTAACTTGAATATATATTCAAAGATAATCTATATGGATGTTTGGAAAAAAACAAGTATGGTATCTTTCTGATGCAGGCAGAATTTTCATGGCAAAATGTAAATCATTTAAATTATTTTTTTGTACCAATGATACATTATTTAGTCTTCCAGAAATTCTATATCGATTCGTATGGCAGAAGGATGCCTAAGCTAATGTGTGTGTGTGTGTGTGTGTATGTATATGTATGTATATATATATATATATATGTATATGTATGTATGTATATATATATATATATATATATATATATATATATATATATATATATATAATGTATATTGGGTTACAAAAAAAATTGTTAGTAAAAAAAAGCTTGCCAATCTGCCTGTGCATAGCTTGAATACCGTGTGAATATATATATTTTTATTTGGTTATTCTCTTTACACCTTTTCTTTTGTCATTATAGAAACTTGATTAATTCTCTTATGTGATGTTTTAGCCGCAAGATATTATCAGTTTAAAAATTAAATATCAAGGAGATTAAAATAAATGCCAACCAGAACTATACACAGTCAGAGGTTACTGCTCTAATCGTAAGTGCTGAAGATAAAAATATTGATACAATCTTTTTTTTTTTTAAATAAATGAACAGGAGAAAATCAGACAACAACCAGTATGGAGGCTCAAAATCATCATTGTCACCTTGTGTTTATTGTTCTGGTTTGTGCTCCTTCATTAAACCAGTAAGCAGACTAATTAAACTCCATTAAACTTCCAATTAGCACAAATAATTGTTAGAACAAAAATATAATCTTTGAACCCATCTTTCCGAATACTAATTTACTAAGTCTCAATCTAATCATTAGTAAAATCTATACCAGTTAAAGTGGTAAGTTGACCAGTAAATTACTTCACTTGGTTTAAATCTTTATATACCATAATATTGTCAAGATATTTTTATCTTCTAATAGGGAACAAGTAAAATACAATTTTTAAATAGATATTTATATATATACATATATATATATATATATATATATATATATATATATATATATATATATTGTTGCTATTTATGTAAAATAATTGATTAATTTTGATTAACTTACAATATTAGAGAAAAGCTTATGGGAGCATAAAGCAATAAGTATTGCCAAAGAAGACATATCTCCTAATGCAGCTCTGTATATTCCCAGTCAGACCTCACCTAGACATTATGTCCAGTTCTGGAGACCTCATCTCAAAGATTATGCTAATTAATTAGAGACAATTCAAATAGCTTTGCTAGCAGAAAGGAGAAGAGTGACATGAGAAAATCCTTCAAATATATCAAATATTTAATAAAGTTCAGGAAAGAAGTGTGGTTCTATCCGGGCTGGATAGACACGTTGATCATTGTTGGTTCAATCGCTCAGTCGTGTCCGACTTTACGCAACCCTACGAACCACAGCACGCCAGGCACATCTATCTATGTCTCTGGTCATGCTCATCCATATGGTTTTCTTGGCAAAGATACTGACCTCTGTGCTATGACCTGTCCATCTTGGGTGACCCTACATGGTATAGCTAAGAGCTTCATTGAAATACACAAGTCCCTTTACCACAACAAGGTAATGATCCAGAGGGGGAGATGATCCTTATCTACAGTCAAGTCTAAACATTTCTAGTTTAACTCTTACAACTCCGTGTATTTACCTTACAGAATCCATACTATATTTAATACTGAGGGAAGAACTTCATATTAGAACTTCAATGCCAAATTTACCAAGAATTCCAAAGTAAAAATGAGACTTTTGTTTTAAAGTTTTTAAAAAGTGCTTCAGATGTTGGGATCTCAGGTGGTACAGTTGGGTAACCTTATCGTATTCACCGTGCCAGATGAACGTCGCTCTACAAGGAAAAACTTTGAGCAAAGAAAAGATTAAAACGCCTTTTCATTCCCTGGAGCCCACTCACAGTAAGGTATAAACAGGAAACTAGGTAATAGCATCTGGTTGCAATCTTTCTTTCCTTTTAAAAGTTACTAAATGAGCTGAATGAACCGGATTAGCAGGACTTGTACGTGATTTCTGATAGGAGTGGGCAGCATTGCAAGGCTTTGAGATAAGAATTTGACAAACATGCAAAAATAGATGCAAAACATTTTATTTAAAAAAAAAAAAAAAGAAAAAAAAAAAAAGTCAGATTAACATTTTCTGTGTTGCGTGCCAAGAGTTGTGTATTTCAACTGCTAGCTGTTGGCTGGTTTTCAGAACTGATAAATAATGATGTTTGCCTCGGAAACAATTATCCTAAAAATAATTTAAAAGGACTGGCTGCCTTTTTGTGCGCTTATAAAGACCACATTCATTTTATTGAAAGAGTATTACATATGGACGGAGAGAACTCCACTTGCATCTAACAGCCAGTTCTTAAATGTCCTAAATTATTGATGTGTACAAAGCTCTCGTACGCTTTTGTTTGAAGTTTGATTTCTGTGACATACAGCTTTTCTCGTTTTTTTTAACTGCTTTGACATCTGTTATAACTAATTCTAAAACTTTTTAAATACTTCCTTTTCATGATGGTTTTCGAACGTCCCTATAAAGAAAAAATGTTTATTTCAGAGTGTAAGGGAAAAATAATTAGTGGGGAAGAGATCTGGATCGGCCCTGGCACTTGCCATGTTGCTTTAATACTGTTCCAGCACCCACTCCAAAGAATATCAACCCAGGGAAAGCCTTTGCTCTCACACTGATTAAAATGAGCTTGTTCCATATGACAGCTGCTACTGAACTCTGATGAATATGACAAGTAGATACTGTAAGATAGGTCTGTAATAAGCATTTTGTAGTATTGAGAAATATATTTATGCATAAAATGTGGAACCATATCACTTGTTATATGCAGAATCCAACACCGGACAAGTTGAACCTCTCTGCCAGAGATATGTAACCTTCTTCACTTGAAGACATGAATATCTGCTCCAGAGTCTTCAATAAAGGTGTACAATAACCAAAAAAAAACAAAACAGAGGTGCTCAATCGGAGAACGAACTAACCTTAGTAGGTTAGTTCTGTGGACATGATAACCCACTTGACTGGTATTTTGGAGCTGGATCACTCTTTTGAATGAGACCAGATTGATATACTACATTATGTTTCTCTTGTGAAGGGCACACAGGTGAGTTAAAACAGGCTGCTCTGTAAACAGGTAACCTGGCCTAAAGTAAAAGAGAGCGCCTCTGACTCTATTTGTTCAGTTTTTCTTGCCCTAAGGGTGATAGGAGGCTCCAGACATGGACTACTTGCTCACTGTCCCTTAAGGAGTGCAGCTACATCTCACCGATGAGGCCCAAGAAAAGCAGAAACCTACGTCTGGGGTTGGCTGTTTCTCCTGTCCAAGATAGAATTGTCTGGTATTTTGTCACTGGATAACTCTTTTGAGTGAGACCAAACTGATATACTACAAAATATTTCTCCCTGTGAAGGGCACAAGTGAGCTAAAAGAGGTTGCTCTCTGAGTAGATAACCAGATCTATAGAACAAACCTACTTAGGTGTTGTTCATTCTCAGATTGGTTTCTGTTGCAAAGGAGAAAATTGTCCACGATGTGTGGGAGAGAATACACTGTGTTGTGGAAATGGGATTTAATGTGTTATTTAAAAAAACAGGATGGTTGTTTGTAGGAAACCACAATATTCAACAATCCGCTAGGGTAGGGTTTTCCAACATGGAGATTCTTAATAGGATTGCTGCCTGCGCACCGAACACAGTGACATGTCGTAAGGTATGGATGGAAGGAGGGAGAGAGGCCAACATGACAGCCCTCTAGAACTGTTCAGAAGGGGGATGATGATACGACTTCACAAGCCTGCCTGTTGGGCTAATCGGACTCTATTATGCCGGGACTCGATTATGCCAGATATAAATTAAATTTATCAAAGGCCATGTTTTTTTTTTATTTTTGCACTACAATATCCCTTTAAGAAATTTAGAAATGACTGGTATATATATATATATATATATATATATATATATATATATAAAAATATATACTAACAACTGAATGAAATCCCACATACATAAAGAACAAGTTCTTCTCATGAGTCATAAATTACTAAGTGCTCTGTGAGCAATGGGAACATGTTCCTGTCTTTAACAATTTCAATTATTACAAGGACCAACCCTAATTAACTTAAACCATCTATCTTTTATCTGTGTTTAACTATTTGGCTTCTGAACATCTGAACTCCGGGGTTATTGATTGGCTGTTAAAGATGTCAACCATAAAACGATTTTTATTCAGCTTAGAAATGTCCATATTATCTCTCTCCAGAAATATTATAATTTATAAAGATCTAACTGGAAATAGAACTGGGGAGGGGGTCTGTCACTCCCTTGCAATGAAATACAGCATGTGAAGTACAGATTACTCTATTGTATTGATGCAAAGTTTGGTTCTAAGTGTCTATAAATACAATTAAGCTTTATGGAGAAACAATATATAAATGTTATGTGAGCCTCAGGAGAACTGGTACATTTTATGTAGAGTATTTGGGAATCAGTCCAACTTTACTTACAAATCATATTGATGAAAAGGCAGCAAAAGGTATATTTTTTCTACCTCCAAAGGCTGAATTTATTACTCTGTATAAATTGATTTTGGATGCCTTTCATTTGCCATTGGTCTTAACTCACCAGCAAAAAACAACAATACACTGCATTTTGCTCGATCATCTATTTATTCCTCTACCGTTCGTTTCTAAAAGACATTAGGTGATTTGTAAGACTATTTATATGGATGTATACTGCAATGTTTTCTGTTACAAAATAAGTGTTTGTTGTAATAAATATAACACGTAATATTAATGACTGTGCAATCATGTATATATCCCCACTTTCATAAATACAGGCAGTCCCAGGGGTTAAAGAAGACCCGACTTACAGATGACCCGTACCTAAGAACATCTCCCAAGGCTTTTTAAATCTGATTTTATGTTCTATTTGTTTGTATTAAAAGAAAGAGAACAATAGTTTATGTAGCTTATTATTACAGTACAGGGGTATTATTAATATTATTACAGTGTATTATTATTTCTACCACATATGAGCCATTATAGTATTGTTGTTGTCATTGTTGTTCATATTCATCAGGAATCCGAGTTACATACAAATCTAGTTTAAAGACATTCTTATGAACTTATCTCATCCATAATCCGAGGACCACCTGTATACCCAATAGACAGAGAGAAGGCAAGGCAGAAATGCAGGGGGATTACAGGTTTATGCAAGTAAACTGGATTATTAATGCATCTGATAGAGGAGAATTAGTAGTGTATGAAAAAATGGTTTGCATAAAAAAATACCAAAATAAAATTCTAAACAGTTATCCTAAAGTTTTCTGAATTTCTTGCATTTGCAAACTGTTTTATATCAATGTTGACACCCCTTAAAAATCCCAGGGAAAATTAGTATACATATTACATTGTATCTTTTTGGCCTGGGGATTGAGCTGCAGCTTTCCTTTAGATTTCTGTAATACCCAGAACAAGGTCTGTGTCCCTTCATTTACTGATCCAGGTGAAACTTCCCCCAGCCCCAGTGACTTGCCCCTGTAACCACCCTAGTCCCAGTAATTTGTCCCTGTAGCCGCCCCCCAGCCCCAGTGATTTACCCCATCATCTCCCCAGCACCAGTGAATTGCCCCTGAGATCTCTCCCAGCCCCAGTGAATTGCATGCACTCACTCACACAGAGACACATGAACAGAAAACATTGCAAATCATTGCAGGATCATAAATGAAGCATAAATGCTCATTCGCCTAAAAGACATTAGAATAGGAAGAAGAAGCTGAAATGTTTGGGTTTAGTACAATTATAATTTGTCAGAAATGATCACGGAGAGGGTGTATGTCTAAAGAACAGTAACTGCTCAAGCATTTTTACTTGAATGTCGATTTGTGGTCCTTTAAGGACCCAGTGTAGTAGTCTTATCTTGCATTGCTGATTGGCTGCAAAGCTGGCCATACTCACATGGACAGGGTACACTTTTACATAAATGAACCCTCTCCAGAGCTTAGCTCAATCCTGGGGGTGTAAACATAACCTGCAGAAGTTTTTTGTAGTCTTTAATGCAAAGCTAAAAAAACATAGTGCATGCAAATAAATGTAATCGTACACTACTAATTCCCCTCTATCAGATGCATTCATAACCCATCTCACTTGCATATACATTTTAAGGAAGAGAGAATATGAGATGGAGAGAGTAAGAGAAAGGGGAAAGGGAAACAATTGAAGAAATTGACAATTATTTAGACAATCATAGGTATGGGAGAGGTATTAAGGAAGAGAGAGAATATGAGATGAACGGAGAGAGTAAGAGAAGAAGAAACGCTGGAAGAGAGGGGGAGAAGGAGAAAGTTATGGAGAGATGAAGGGGAAAGAGGAAGAGAGAAAGAGAATTATAGAGACAAAGATTTGCTTACAATATTTAATGTTACAATATACATTGGGGTAGATTCACTAGGCTTTGTAAGGGCCAGAAAGTGCTACCCTGAAACTGCAATATTATATAAAAATGCATTTATAATTTTTTAAAACATGTTCTCTTCAACTTATAACAAACATTTTAAGCACTTTTAGAAAATTTCAATTTTTTTGGAGTATATCAACATTTCTCAAGTAGGCCAATGAACATGTCTCATTGAACTGTGCTCCAATTTCCATTAAGGGTTCTATGTATTGAAATGCATATCAGGTTCAAAATGTACTATCTTTTGACCCTTAGTCCATGTAACATTACATCCTTTCAGACATGTGCATTGCTCTCAGACAAGCTCGGAACATGGAATAGGGTACAGTGCCAGAACCCACTCACAGACAGCAGTTTTGCACTTATATGGGACTCATCAGTGTGACTTTGGTTCAGGAAACTGTGAAAAGCAGATGGATCTCTGAATGTGTCTCCAATGCAAGGCTATATAAATATAATATACATTAAGTGGGCTAGAGTCAAGAAGGCATGTTAAAATGCCACGACCCAGAATCCGTAGCTGCAAGTACTGTTCATTGAAAACAGGTCTTATGGGCTGCTTGAGATATGTACGTGTACTCAGAATGTTTTTTCTTCTTTCTTTGCTCTACCCACTAACATA
This sequence comes from Discoglossus pictus, assembly GCA_027410445.1. Taxonomy (NCBI): domain Eukaryota; kingdom Metazoa; phylum Chordata; class Amphibia; order Anura; family Alytidae; genus Discoglossus; species Discoglossus pictus. The sequence continues at coordinate 71,657,395 of CM050168.1, forward strand.
TTTAGAGTATGGCCTAAATTTGCTTTGTAATACACAAAGTTTAGAGAAACTTTTAGGCGCCTGCTCTGAGACACTAGTTATTTATCAAAAGATAATGCCCAGTCAGCAGTATTGTTGTTGTGATCTGCGGTTAGTTCTTCACCAAACTGGATTGCCGTTTGACTGACAAGTGTGTCAGGTAGTGAATGAAGACTGACAGAGTAATATTGAAAATGCAGCGTTTACAAAACTCAACGCTCAAGTTTTTTTCATGACACAGCATTTTATTGTAAAGACTGCATTTTTTTGTGCTTTCAAATAAATGTATCAGTTTCTTTGGAGGACAAGTTATTTGTTTGACTCAATAACGAAAAAATTCTATTTCTGAGGTGGGTATTAACCCTTAGATTTGCCATCAGATTCTTACACATCACAGTGTCAGTGAAATGATCTTAGGACCAAACCTGTCCAGCAGTAAAGAAAATGAAACTCAATACTCAAATATATTTACGTAATGCTTTAAAAATGACATGTTGTAAATGTAAACATGTTAAAACATGCAAGATGTGCACAGGTTGTACTGGTGTATGATATCCCATTGGCTTAAAGGAATATCCATGTTTTTAATAATAAAAACTACCTAAGGGTTTGCATATCTAAAACTAATTGTATTAAGTGCTTCAAAATTGTGTGTTCATTCACTCAAACAGTCCAAACAGTCCCTGCAAAGGTCTGCCCCCCCCCCCCCAGCTAATGCATACAATGTTTCTATATGTACTAGCCAATAACTGATTGTCTCAGCAGTCTGTGATTGGCTACTACATCTAGTATCAATAGAAACATTATATGCATTAGCACCTTTGCAGGGACTGTTTTGAAGATGTGAGTAAATGAAAACTTTTAAGCACTTGCTAATAAAATGATGTTTAGATATGCAAATAAACACTTAGGTAATGTATTTTAATATAAAACACAGTGAAGCCTCATATCTCTGAAGCTAATCACATATACAGTTCTATTATTGCTCCCCGGCTGACATGGACAGCCACCCCTGCACATTTATACACTCAAGCAGTTTATTCTTCACTAACACACTTGTTTTAAAAAAGTTAACCTAGCATGAAACATTTTGAAATATCCTCAGATACAGCAAAGAAATCATATGCTTCAAAATAAAGCCAGACCCACAACAAAGGGATACAAGTGAAGAATGTATTACTATTTATTTTAAAAAGCACATTTTAAACATCATAGATTATGTAAATCTAGAAAACGAGTTAGGAATGTACACAATGCAGCTGTGCAGGGCCACCTCCTGATAAGGTGTGTCTTGCTAATGCACCAGCTGAGTTATGGAGCTCTTTGGGGAAATCCGTTACTCCCTGTTAACTGATACTTAATAAATCATTTTTCATCAGGAGGTTCTGATATTGATGCAGAAGCAGTTTGCAAAGATATCTGACTAAGAGCATAATTAGTTAGGCAAAAATCATACAGCTATTTTATAATTAGAAAAAATAAATTGTGATGCATCTTCAGCACCCTGGAGAGATCCATGATAGTTGTGTGTGGATTTACATTCCTGGAGAGCTAGAATTGCTTTGACTGATGCAAGGTGCCTTGCTTCTGGGCCTTTCAGGGGGAAGTGGTGTGGTGTTAATGTTCTCTATGCAACTGCAGTGGTCGGCTGAGCTAGTGAAAGGAGGGCCTGGCTCAAAACAACTTGGCTGTCCCCTTGCAACTCATCTATCCACCCCTAGGGGGTCAATAAAAAAAGCTACACATTTTTGTAGATGATGAGTTAACCTCTACCTTTCTACTGTATAACGTAATTGTCCTTTAGCCATTGTCCTTCAATAGATTACAATTCATCATTTACTGCCAGTAGCAAAGAGCCCCTACCCTGTTGTGGGTCCTGGTGCTTTGCATCTGCTGAACCAGCAGTAGCTCCACCATAGGCCCTTTAACTTTTACAGTGCTTATTGTTTATGCAAAAAAATGTAAAGTCTTCTCTTTTAAATGCATGATAGCAATTTTGTGACTGTAGTGTCTAAATGACAACACAAGTTTGTGCAAAACACTTCAAACTGGAGGTTCAAAATGCTTCATGGTACCAGCACCCAATAATTCAGTTTTCCACAATGAGAACATTCTGATCTGAGCTCATATTCTAAAAAATGCTTGTTAGTGACACACTTTGAATACTAGTAGCTCATTCTGCAAATATGCTTTGAACTTAATGAGTTATTGAAACAAATTTGTTTTGCATAATTCCAGCACAATCATGTGAGTTTGCTCTTTTAATTCATTAGTTAACCAAACAGTCTCGCTCATAAACTCAATTTCTCATTAAAAATAGTTTAGTAATATTGCGGCCGTTGTTTTTTTTTAAAATTCTTTCAAGATAATGATTACCAGCTAATCACAATAAATTAATATACATTCTCAATGATGTCCTAATAAACAGTTAAAGAGAGCTGCATCTTTTTTTAATGTGTTTATATCAATAATTCGTCAAATACACTTCTAAGAATGCTTGTTCTTCTAACACTCACATTTCCCAAGACTTAATAAAAATCCACAGAGACACCCAACGGTAGTCTGGAGAATCACTGACAAACTCCTTTATTGCATTTCTTTGTGGATGTTTTTGCAAGATCAAAGCACATAAAAGCATTTTAGTTTTTTTTTTCTCTATCTTTTATTCTTCTCTGTTGTATAAGGTCTCGGTTACTCCCTTGTTATCTGATAGACTTCAGAGAAGCATTTATCTACTGTTCTCACCAAAGTCAACCTTTTTAGGAAAAAAAAAAAGACATATATTTTTTTAACTATACCTTCCTTTTTGAGGTGCTCAAAGGGGCTTTATTCAAATGAAACAAAAAGATTTGTTTCACATATAATTATTTAATGCTTTCATTTTTAGCCCGTTCAAAGACAACACACACTGTGTTACAGGTTTAATTAGAGCTAGAATCTCAAGCAGGGCCCTAGTGAATGTGCCATTGTATTAGTCATCTTTGGATTTATTATATTTAATCCCAATAAAACACTCATTTTGCCTTTATAACTAATAAAATTATTCCTTATGTGCACATATAGAGCACATTCCCGTTAAACCAAACATCAAACTGATGAGCCCCATATAAGGGCGAGACACTGTACCCTAATCCATGGCTATGTTCTTAAACCTGCCTGAGAGTAGGGCCCATTGGCGTAAATGGATCACGTTAGCTGGGCTACAGGCAAAAGATGGTATATGTTGAGGCTCATTTGCATGACACTACCCAGAATCCTTAGCTGTTCACTGAGATTTTCTGTGGGGCAACCAATCTGACCTGCATGAGATGTGTAGTTGTGTATAGATTTATTTTTTTCTCTTTCTTAATGATATTTACAGTTGAGTATTTTGTTAATCATCTTTCCATAGCATACTTAGTACTGGCCATTATTTAGAACACATTTAAATTATGTTTAAACTGTGTTGCTTTGTTAAAGAAATGTTTGCTTTAAATTATACAACCAATATATGGGCGTTCCCTGGTTTAAGGATGAGATATGATCCTGAGAATGTCTTTAAACCAGATTTGTATGTAACTCGGATCCCTGAGGAATAATAATAATAATAATAATAATAATAACAATTATACAATGGCTCATGTGGTAATAATAATAATACAATATAATAATAATACCCCTGTATTGTAATAATAAGTCAATTTAAACAAACAGAACATAAAAAACAAACTCATACAAAAAGCCTTGGGAGCCCGTTCTTAAGTACAGGTCATCTGTAAGTCGGTTGGTCTGGAACCCAGGGACCATCTGTATATCCTAGAAATACAAGGCTTTCCTCCCCTGGTTGTTGTGCAAAATATTTGCTTTAGGCAGTCAATAAGAGGCTTTGAAGATCGAGGCTACAATGTCGAGCTGCCATCAGGTGCATAAACCGGGCCTTCAAAGGCCTGTGGTGTGGGGGATGGCCCTCTTTCATCAATCTAAATTTAATTCAAGCCACTGTAATGGTTCATAACTTTTAAGTAGTAAAGATCAGTAAAAACAAAAGCCTTTTATTGCAATTACAAAAAGTTGATCTTTTGTGACAACATTAAATTAGCTTGTTTTCTCCCCATCTTAAAGCTTAAAGGGACACAGAACAGAGTTGAGTTTTTTGAGCATTGAAAAGAGCAGCAATAAGCATTACTAAAGTTGTGTTTTGCATGAAAAAGTTTGAAAGTTTCATGGTATAATACATTTCTGCAATCCTTAGGCAAAAAGCAGCTTATGTGTATGCAGCACATCCCATACAACATTGTATTTTTATGACTATCTAAACATTCCTCTAATGATTATGTTGACACCTCCAGGGGGTGTCTACAAAGGCATCTGATACCCCCAATTAGCATGCACCATCAGGGGAGCAATATTAACCCACTATTTGGCTGAGCAGGCAACAGCAGGTAATCTTGCAGCTTCCTATCTCTGTCAGCAGCAATACATAGCACATATCAGTGATACACTACATATCCTAGGCTGCTTTACAGCACAAATAGGAACCACAGAGTTTAAATCAAATGTTACAGTTACCTTGCTTGGCCAAAACAAATCATTTTAACTTTGATGATAATTTAGCCTTGATTTGGAGGGTGTCAATCCTAATTTGCAACTGTCAGAAATTACAGGAGATTTAGCTAAATTCAATGTAAGTGTTTAAATGTTTATTTGGGGATTTTTTAATGCAAAACAATGGTTGCATACACTACTAATTATCCGATGCATTCATAATCCAGCTCACTTAGATATACCTTTAAGTAAAACCTGTTTATATGTCATTGGATCTAACAGAAAATTCACAGAGTATACATACATCTGTTTAAGTATGACTCATACAGCTATATTGCTGTTCATTGGCTGTCAAGGACAAGCCCCAGATCAGATAAACATTTCAATGGTTGTTTCTGCTTTGAGAGCATCTTTTGAAAATAGAAAGCACAGAGTGATACATTAGCAGATGCAACACGTTGTTTTCAGTGTCCAATTTCCCCACTGTAGCTGACTTCACTAGTGCTGCCTATTTACTGCAGAGATTTACTGGCATATTGTGTAGAGCTGTGCTGCACTCCCTGGTACACTCTTAAAAAGATAGGAGGCGCTCCAGGGGAATCAACTTATTTTATGAGAAAACATATTGAAAACTGATAACTTTTTAAATGATAGTATAACATAAGTCAAAGCTTACTCCTTAAAGTTTCCCTTTACGTTAACATGGGCATCTTGTTTATCATAAAGTTCAGAAATTCTGAATTTACCTCATATAGATATAACTTGTCTTGTGCTTCCATTTAAGGATCACAATTACATTTATTGTGATCGTAGGTCAGTGTTGGATGGGAAAACTTACACTGAAAATGCCATCCTCAGGCTGGAGTTCCTCCAGTCAATAGTAAATTGCTTAGCATTATAGCAGAGTGTACTACCACTTCCCTGAAGCTGCCTGAGCCCTGCACAGCACAGACAATCAAAGTAAATAACAACAAAGCTAAGCAGTTTGAATACAGCGACAATGGGAAAATAGATTACTTAATATAGGTTTTCCTTATAAAAAAAAGAGATAAACTTCTTCTTAATCACAATTAATTGTTGCATATACTAGAGTAAAAGCTTGATTGCTTACTTTTCAGTTGTCTCAAAAACATATTTTATAGTATTCCTTTATGTAAATAAAAGGAAAGTTGCATTTGGGAGATTAATGATTGACATGTTTGATTGCTATCTATTATATATATATATATATATATATATATATATATATATATATATATATATATATATATATATATATCCGGCACCCAACTAACCGGGACTCTCAAGCAACCAGCACCGTCATCAATTTAGCAAATTAAAAAAACTCCTGCTAAACCGGCAAAACCGGCACTATCCGGCAGTTCGAGACTGGGGATGAGGAGGGTGGTTTAAGATGAGGAGGGTGGGTTGAGGATGAGGATGGGGGTTTGAGGATGGGGGGGTGAGGAGAAGGGGATGAGGAGGGGGGTTGAGGTTGAGGAGGGAGGTTGAGGAGAGGGGTTGATGATGAGGAGGGGGTTGAGGAGGGAGGATGAGGAGGGGGGTTGAGGAGGGTGGAAGAGACACAGGGAAGGGAGAGGGGGGATGAGACACAGGGGAGGGAGAGGGGAGAAGAGACACAGGGGAGAGAGAGAGAGGGACACAAGAAAAGGGCACACAAGAGGGGGACACAGAGGGCACAAGAGGGACACAGTGGGCAGCACATTTCCCACCCTCGGCTTATAGTCGAGTCACTAATTTTTTCCAGTATTTTGTGGTAAAATAGGTGCCTCGGCTTATACTCGGGTCGGCTTATACTCGAGTATATACGATATATATATATATACTGTGTGTAGATTAGTATAGGCTAGATTAATTTAATTGAGAATTCTTGTCACTTCGTAAACTAACTCCATAGTATAGCATAAGTACTGGAGAGATGTCTGTATCCATTCTCATTTGGTATGTTAGCCTTTGTACCACCTTTCATGTAATAAATAACATGTCACACATTTCATGATAAGAAGTCTACATGTTAGTGGATTTCCAAACTTAATAAACTTTCCATTTAAATACATCAAAAATAACAAAAACAATCAACTTTAAGTTTTAACTTCCCTTTAAAAAAAAAAGTATAGTTAATTTACTGTTTTCTTTCATCTGTGGGAATAATTGCTTTTCTCTTTTTTTTTTCTTTTTCTTCAATAGTTTGTTCAGGTCATTAACTTTTCTGTAAAATGAAGTTTGAAAGGTGGTTTTAATGTTCAGATAGACTGCAGTGCACATTTAGCTGTTAAAACCAACCTACTTAAGGCAGAACTAATGTTTAACACTCACAGCTATTTGAAGTAGTTCGCTGCCCTGTTTAATGTTCCTGCCAAGGGCATTGCTTACATTATTTCATTTTTTTTTCTTTCGTTGTGTTATTCTAGTAGCCATGAAATTTTACGATATTGTAGATGATCTCACTTCATCTACAACATTTCATACGCGCCTTAAAAACATGAACGTGTTCCTTAACTCGCGATGATAAACACAGTGGGGTTTATCAGCTGTCTGCCTAATGGTAACTCTCAGAAGGGACACAAATGCAATTTTTTTCTCTCTGCAATAAAGATATCCGAAAACATGAAATTCACAACCCAAGGAAGCTAAAATCCTATCGTCGATTAAAAATTCATGGGAAACCTATGAAAATAGTGGAATTTCTATGCCCCAGTTTTATTATATGTTTCTTACTTTTTAAGGAGTCTGACTTTTGTAAAAAAATCTTTATTAGTCTTTTAATCTTGAATGCTACAGAAAGCAAAGAACAAATGCATAGTCAAAACTAGAGCATTCTCACACATGCCCTGTGCTGCCCTTGGCAATGTTCATTTGTTATGTAGGAAATGCCATGAAAATGTGGCCAGGGGTATGTTAAGAAGTCATTGACACTTTTGGTTCTGAGTGGGGTTAGGGAATACAATAAAATGACAGAGCAGATGTGCCAAATGTGCTTCTAGAAAGATCTACTCATGGCCAATGTGCAGGGCTAGCTCCAATGTTAGTTTGCTGTAGGAAAATGCAGTTTTTTAAAAGAACATTCAGTTTATAAAGTACTTTTAATTACCTATATTTTTAAATTGTACCATATGTTGAACCTGTGCGGTATCACGGTATCAAGGATTTAACTCGGATAAGGGGAAAACTCTTGGTGTGGTTGTGTATGTGGAAGGAAGGAGTAGAGGTTGGTGGTAGATGCATTGGGATCAAATGGGTCAGCTTATTATGGGGTATATGAGTAGGGTTAATTTGAAGGGTACTCAACAACAGTTTGTTGGTGAGAGATAATTCTGTTGTTGGAGTTGTGGTCATATGAAGCTTAATAAGGGGAAGCAAGTGTGCAAAATAGTTTTTTTGTGCAAGATGATTTCTGAGGGTTATGGGAAAAGACTGATATCAATATAGTATAGAGTAGTGGGGTGAGCTTGGTTCATATGTGACATAATGGTCCAGGTGAGTGCTGAGAGGAGGAGGTACATGAGCCGTGCTATTTGTAGGCTGTAAAGTTGGTCTTGAGTAGCCAATAGATACCTGTGGATCGGAGACTTGATCAAGTAGTGCACTCTAGGAATGTACAGACCTTTGTGAGGAATAGCAGAGTGAGGTTTTTATATGGGTATAATAAGAATTATTTAGTAAGTCTAGAGGTTTGAATAAGAGATAAGGAGCGGTTGTCATTTTCATCCCCCCGTTTCAAGGATATCTGTCTCCTATTTTTTTTCGCTCTCTCCTTTGTTGTGTTAGTTTTCATTTCCTGTTCTATGGCTTTTGTCCATTGGACTTAAAATAATTTGGTTTTCACACAGCTCCTTACTTTGTATGTGAATATCCGTTACCGTTATAATAATATATTGTAGGCCATATTGTATATATAAACTTACTTCTATAAACATTTCTTGCTGCAGTTATCTTACATTTTTCCTCTTTGAAACCTGCAACCCAAATTCACTAATGTTCAAAAACTGGCATCAAATACAATTTTCATAAACATTTGCATAATATTTCATTATACATTTTGATGAGTGTACAGTTTTACAGTATCAATTAAATAAATTAACAAAAAAGGTATTTGGAGAGTTATTGTGATAAGCAGTGACCGATCTCTGCTCTTTGTGATGAATCTTTTTGGAACAATCCCTGTGGGAATGACTAAAGCCTCTTACGGAAAATTATTCACAACAGCAAGGGAGATGAGACAGAGAGTTGTATCTTTAAACAATACAACAAAAGTTTCTACATTTTTAGTAAAATATTTTCTAACAGAAAAAGTTGAAACTAATATTTAAAGGTGGTCTATTTTGACTAATGTAACTCAATCCTCACCGTTATTTATTTTAACCATCTATAGTCTCCACAAGACTCATCTTCATTACTCACACACATTTTTGTCAGTCTCTCCATTGACTCCCCATACCATACAGAATAGAATTCTTAGTCTTGACTCTTACATACAAAGCCTCCAATGTGTTTACACCTACATCTCCAAGTATACCATGAACTGCCCCCTTCTATTTGCTCACAACCTGCTCATCTGATTGCAATCTTCAGCACTTATGTGCCTCGCGTACACTTTGGAAGTCTTTAAATATAAACCTTTTAAAGGAAGACCATCACCTATAACCCTTATACCTAAGTCTCTGATATCAGCTAACCTGCAGGTAGACACCTACTTTACTCCACCCCTTCTACATCCCTCCTGGACTGCACCTATCTGTTAGTCTCTCCGCTGGCTCCCCATATCCTACAGAATAGAATTCAAAGTCTTTACTCTTACACCTTCCTACATCTCCCTGCTCATCTCCAAATATACCCTGACCACCCCCCCCCCCCCCTTCTATTTTCTCCCGACCATCTCCTGTCACTGTTTCTATTACCTCCTCCCAATCCCACCTACCGCACTTCTGTGCCTTTCCTGGCCTTTGGATCTCCTTACTGCGCTGTCAGTCTCTTATCCAGCTTTCAGAGCTTTAAGCGTTCTTTAAGAACAAGCCTTTTAAAGAATGTCCATAACCTATATACCTTATGCCTACAGCTACTGTTATCAACAAGACCTGGCACAGTCTTCCCCATTACACACAGCCACTTTCTTCAACCTACTATTAGATACTTATCTCCTCACTTTTTATATGACTTGCCTAACCGTCTCCTTTATAATGTAAGATCTCAGGAGCATGGACCACTACTCCTTTTGATTGTATGTTTCTTATTGTACTTTTAAGTGTTACATACCCAGTGATACATATAATTTATTTTCCCATTGTATATAGTACTGCATAAAATGTTGGTGCTTTTATAAATAAAGGTTAATACTAATAATGATAATAATAATACAACTAATTGATGATAATATTAATAATTATTATTATATGATTACCAGTTTCTAAGGGGTTACATAGACATTTAAGTGTTAAAGACATTTCATTATTACATTTATACCAACTGGGCATGCTCTTCATACTGTCTATTACACCCCCCACTGTGAGAAGTAATTAATCTCACAGGAGATAAATTCATTAGGAGATAGGGGGATCTTTTCATGTAGTCATGTAATAAAATTTCCAACTCTCAAGTTCATTTATCTCAAACTTCCAGTTAAATCTTTAGTATCAAGCGAGACCAATTGTATTTATTTATATGTGTAGTTTTAAGTTGTACAGAAGTGAAGCAAATAAACATTGCACATAATGTATCAAAAATATTGCCAGGCGCCTGGGGACTAATACGAATCAACGCAAAATAAGCGATCCGCTAATGCTGACTACGATCGTGTTTAAGTCTCTGACACTTGATTGAATGCGTTTGCTTGTAACAATATGCCTGGCAGTAATTGCAGGATTAAAATTACGCCCAAAATGATGTTTGGAAGTATAACTACTCGCCTTGCAGTGCCTTTTGTTTTGTTCCTTTAATCCGTTGCGGGCGCTTTTCCAAGACAATATGAGTCCACTAATCTGCAGCCTGTTAGTGAATTTTAGTTTCTTCTCAATGAATCTGAGAAAATGAGTCCAAAGTCTCCGTCCTGACAAGAGTACAAAGGCTGAAGATGGGGAGGGGGATTTATAGACTGATTGACAAAACCCATATTATATTGTGAGCTGGAGCCCGGCTGACTTTGATACCGGCCTGTGAATGTTTTAATAAACATGTGGTTTCCGGATATATTTCAAAGCCTGATTAAAAATTTTAAAAGGTGAAATACCAGACATAAATCGAGACAGCCGTACCATTATAAAGCATCAATTATATAGGATCTATGGCAAGTTTTCCACCCACAGAGCTCCTTATACAATTGTACTTTTATTGCAGTTGTTCATATTGTGTTTAACCCCACCACTGCTGGCTAAATGTAGTGTCACTAATGAACGGAAAGGTTAAAACTTAAAGGCATATCGAAGTTTCCTGGATTATGAATGCATCTGATAGAGGAGAATCAGTAGTGTATGCAAAAAGTTTTTTTGCATGAAAAATACCAAAATAAACATTTACATACTCACCCTGATGTTTGCTAAGTCCCTTCAGTTTGCAAGCTGCAGCTTTTGTTAGTTGACTCCCCTGGAAATTATTGCTATGACTAGCATAAAATTCATAATTTATTTTGGCCAATACAGAGAAAGCAGAGGTTAGCTGATAAATTTGTATTAAACTCTGGGGTTCCTGTGTTGCAAAGCAGCCTGGGATATGTAGCCTCTCTCTATATATATCCTTGTGCTCTGATTCAGCTGTGAGCTCAGAACCCACCAACCATGTGTTTCCATCCAACAACAAGTACTTCTTTTAAAAGGTCAAACTCTGTACCTGGCTGCTTTCCTGTGTGTACTTGGTTATGTAAGCTCTCTGTGGGGTGCAAAGCTGGATTTTACTTTCCTGTCTATAACTTTGTATGTACACTGAACTTATCTATATAACACATATTTTTCTGTTAATCACTGCCTGTTTCTTACCAACATTTGAAACCCAGGAAACGTATATATACCTTTAAAAGTTGAAGTGTCTTATTTTCTAGCATTCTCTTTTTGAAGAAATTGACTTGATATTATATATTTTTTAAAATATATATAGCTTGAAGTTATTTAACGACTGAGTTTTGCTTTAATGGCAGCAGACATTTTGTTTTTGTTTTGGATGCAGATGCATTCTTTTCTGCCACTTCACATAGCCACTTGATAGTGGAACTCAAGAGAAGAGTAAGTCCAGTAGGATAACCCACCCCAACAAGCTACAGGTAGACTAGTAGCCAATGGCTACATTTTCTTAACAGAAGTTATATCAATTTCTCTAAGCCGTGTCTATAGCTGTTATAAACTGAAATCAGTTTAAACAACTTTTATATTCACTGAAAAAATTGAATGTAGTGAGAAAGCATACAAATAAAAAGCAGTGTCCTTTCCCCTCATGGTGAACGTGCTGCTCTTCCCATCTTTTCCGGAATCCTTACTGTTGGTGACAAAATGTGTTAAAAAGATTCTGACTAATTCAAACTGGCTGGTATGATACTGTATTGGTCCGAATATAAGCCACACCTTTTTTCCGATTTTTGAGTTTACGAGTTACGGGTGCGGCATATATTCGCGACCGTAAAAAAAATCACTGCCGATTTGCGAGCTTGCGAGTTACATATGCGGCTTATATATTGCGAACGTAAAATTACTGCCGAATTGCGAGTTAAGGGTGCCCATTCGCATGCTTGAGACTGCGGTATTGTAGCAGTTGAATAGCGATTTACGGTTTTAGTGATTCTAACATCCTGTAAGGCCTGTAACCTTCAAAACAAGTTACAGTACTAATTAGAAAACCTGTTTCTTACAATGGCTGATCACTTGGAGAGAGTCTTTTTCTCTCCGATTTTAAGGGTGCGGCTTATATTTGAGTACTATCTTTTTTTTTATTTTTCCCCTTGCATTTTACAGGTGCGGCTTATAGTCGGATCAATACGGTAATAGCATTATGATAAGGAAGTTTAACAAAGAGACAGGGCAATCACAGAGCTGTTGTTAAAATGATTATTCAATATAGGCCAATAATGCTACAAGTTGATATACGGATAGTAGCTAATATGCTGGGGCAGAGTAAATTAACTGATAAGAATTAGAATAACACATTTTTACAAGTACGTATTTTCTTAGACGATTGCATTAAATAGGGAAAAAAGTGTATTGCAAAGTTGCTTATCTCACTGTAGACTACAGCATACTGTAAATTAGGGGAACATTACAGAATATCTGATTTTAACTTATTAATAAAGAAACAAATGTTTGCAAATCAAATCTAGCTGTTGAAATATTATAAATATGGCACTTCAGTGTCCTTTTTACTGCAATTATCACACCATGTAATCATGTTAAAATAGCTGCAAATATTCTTTCTGAATCTGGAATTCCAATCAAGTATCAGGCACAGGCCATGTCTGTCAGATTCATTATCTACAGTCCCACGACCTTGTACGAAAACAGCAACCAGGCGGCCATCGGGAAACTACTGCTCAACATGCAGGGACACCAAAGAGGCTCAGTCACAAAAAGGTGAACAACTAACCAGGTCTGGTGTTCATGCCTAGTGTAAAAAAATTTACAAACAAATGCTAGACAAATACATAGCATAGTATGTGGGTGGAGGAAAACGCTCAGGGGGACATACCAGAAAATAACTGTACTAAGTATCAGCATTATTAAATTGCGATTTGGCCTATTGAATAGGGCTCTATATAACCACAGAGCATATTTTTTTTACAGAAGTTTTTAGTTAGTGATCGTCTATCCAAAAGCAACGTCTTCAGTAACTAAATACTTCTGTAAAAAACAAAATGCTATGTGCTTATATAGAGCCCTATTCAATTGGCCGAATCGCAATTTAATAAGGCTGTAAATGTTTTGGCTCTCACGTTTTTTCCTTTTTTGAAGTACCTCCTTGCCAGCCTCAGCCATGTCCCAATTTCTGTCTCTTGCCTTGTGTCAGTTCTACAGAATATATGTGAACATTGCATTGTGCACATGTATGTATTTATTACTAAGTTTCATGCTGCATTAAACCATAAAGTTTGTTTAGTAAACGATTGGCTTTTAAAACCTACATTGGAATTTAGCATTGTAGCTTCTCTCCACTTTGTTAGGTTTCCACTGTTAGGTGTCCAGGGGGTGGAGAAGGTTGTCCTAAGCTTTTTTTCTGGCTGGTATAAGTTTGCATTTAGTAGCCACTACAAGCAATGAGACAAATAAAGACTGTTTTCAAGACATGAAATTATACTTTTCCACCCTCAGGACATTTTAAAAGCTACATTTGTTTTCTTCAAATACTGATTGTACAGCTAAACAGTTATTAACTGAACAAATAAAAAACCCCAGTTGCTATTTTCCTTTATGCTCACCCAGATTATCAGGCATATAAATGTGTGTGCGTGTTATGTATTATATGTATGTCTAAATGTAGTATATATATATATATATATATATATATATATATATATATATATATATATATATATATATATATATGTATAGAGTAATGCAGTATATAGTGATACCTTTTTATTGGCCAACCATATTCATAGTTTTCATGACTAGCTTTCGAGAGCGTTCCTCTCTTTTTCAAGTCCGAAGCATCTCTGATATATTCCCATTGAACACACAAATAACAGTTTAAAATGCTTCGGACTTGAAAAAGAGAGGAACGCTCTCGAAAACTATGAATATGTTTGTCCAATAAAAAAGGTATATATACTGCATTACCCTGATTATTCATCTAGATTACTGGACACTCACGGCTACCTCACGCTTCATTACTATTTATAAATATACTGTATACTATACTAGAGAAATTGGCCATGAAAAATGACGGGAGTATAATTGTAAGCCTGGCAATTCTGTTTGCCACACAATACGAGGCCATGGCCCCGCTGAGCACCTTTGGCGCTCATCACGTTCCCCGCGCTGAGCACCTTTGGCGCTTATCGCTTGGCTCACAAAGAGTGCCTTTGCAGCCTACGTCCTGCCGTGCTCATCACAAAGCAGCCTAAGTACAGCGGGCCTCGCGGTTGCGTCCCCGACAGGCATGAGTGACTGAGACAGCAGAGTATTGGCGTTACATTGCCCAGTGTCAGCACTGCACCCTCCAGCCGAACGTACCTGTGTGTAAGTGAGGAGTGAAATCTGCTGCTGCTAGAACAGCCCTCCCTGATAAATATACTTCGTAGATCATCCTATAAGCAGCTAATCTAGGCCTCTTTTAATAGTAGCTCTCAAACAACCAGAAACTACATTTAGCTGGCATCTACCAATTCCCAGTGGTGCCGGTTAACTGAGAGTCTACTGTATATTCGCTGCCCCTGAATATTTGCTTTCCTAGCCATTTTCTGTCCCAGGCAAATATACGCCAGTGATCGTGTTTCTTTTTTTCAAGAATATGTGTCCCTATTTAACTAGGTATGTTTTTCTTTTGCAAATGTGTAGCGGCTCTATTATATATTTCAATATCAGCATCTCGCCTACATTTGGAATGTAATGCTTTTTTTTACTGAGAACCATCTGTTTTTGTAAATGGACAAGAGCTGTGAGCCATCCACCTCCTGCGACTGCTTGTGAGGTACAGGACAGGGATGGAGGCTTATTATCAGAACACATTTGAGTGGCAGATTCTGCACCATAATGGGGAAAAAAACTCAAACATGAAAAAGTTATTTGCTCCCAGACAATGATCATGTTAATAAATGTTCAGCAATTTTATTTTACTGTATCACACTCAAGGATTGATCGGTCCTTGGAGATCACATTTATTTTATTGCCTACTTTTTGTAGTGTACAAAAGAAGTCTCACGTGTTTAAAGATACACATTCTTACAATACCTGATAAAGTGCAAGGCACATTGCTAATTGTTTGGGTAACTATTCTAAGGAAACTTAATTGCCTCTCACATAATCCCGAAGAAACAATGAGATCTGGTTGTAACCCATCTATGTTGTGAGGTGTATTAAAAGACAACTCATGTCAATAAGCTTTATGGAGTGTATTAAAGGGCAACTTATATATTTGTCACTTTATAATGAAGGTCAAAGAATATGTTTTAAACATTGATATATTTTTTCGTTTTATCGTCCCTGTCTGAATCCAATGTCTTGTTAGAGAAGAGGTGTCCAGAACTGGAATTGTTCTTGGACTTTTTTATTCTATTTGTTTATACCATCTTTCCTGGAAAGGTTTTCAGTATATATGTTTTCCTAAAGTTGTGCTTTTACATATTGCTTCTATTAAGTGGTTAGATGTGTTAAGAAGGGGGGATTATGATGGTGGTCCATAATCCAGATAATTTAAGGCAGATTGTATTATATTTGTGCTGCTGCAAATTGCTTCTCCTAAGTACTTGGATCTATGGAACAGGGGAATTATTAAGGTGGCTCATAATTCAGACGATTTAAGGTGGACTGCATTATTTTCATAGTCATAGCATTTCAAACGTTTGCTTGTTGGTTTCTTGCTTGCATTATATGTGATCATAAATACACCAAGCTACTCTTCATCTCAGAGCCATTCTCTGATGTAGACGTTCATTTTCATTGGGTTTATTCAGAATGTGTGTCGAGCACAGTGACACAGCCACACGGGATCACGTTAAACACAAACACATTCAGACTCTGGACTGGGATCCTTATTGAAATAGAATGGAATTATACTGGTTTAGAAGAATGACAAAATCTGTATTTGGATGGAATATTCCTTGTTTTGTTTTTTCTGTTTCTAACCAATGTGCATGTTAATTATGCTGCAAAATATTGTGAAACTTTTTTTATTGAATACAAATTACCGGTATATCTAAGTGACAAGATTTTTGGAGATGCACCTCTTTTTTTTAAGCGAACCGTGAAACTGATCAGATCTAACACGTTATTCATTTTGGAAGAGTTAAAAAGGGAGAGAAAGAAAGAGGAGCAAGACAGAGGATGAACAATCTGCCCGGAAACCTCTTATCTATAAGCTTGCACCACTCATGATTGGAACAGAAAGTTAGTGGGTTTAGCTTAAAGCATTCCTGCCAATGGATTCATTTTTGGAGACAGTCCTTCTTTAAGCTAAAGTGTCACTAGTTTGAAGGGATAGACCTTCTTAGTCTGACAGTGTACCTTTCTTTCTAAAAAATCTTCTCTGCGTATATTCTCTGAAATTATTCTTTGAAAGAAAGAGAGTGCTGGAGTGTGACTGTTATGGAGTATTTATGTGACAGTGTACTATTTAAGTGGAACAGCCTTCCAGTGGACGTGGTGGGGAAAACACAATAAAAATTCAAGAGTTTTGGGTTCAGCATAAGGCCACCAGAGAATGAATTATAGAATGAAGAGACTAGAGGTGTCTTTCGGTTCTCCCCTGCTGTCAAATGTATGTTTCTATGAGTATGTGTGTGTGTGTGTATATGTATATATATATATATATATATATATATATATATATATACAGTAAACTCCACGTTATCTGGCACCTATGGAAACTCCGTATTGCCCGATAGTGTAGTTTCTAGTTAATCAGGAGTCCCCGAATTTAAGGGTCTAAACGACCCTTAAACACCCCAAAACCCCTCAAAATGCATTTAAAAAGGAATTAACACCTAAAGTGGGCGATTTAGGCCCAGAAAAAATAATTTGAAAAAAGTTTGCTTTTTTTTCTTTCTTTTTTTTCTGCAGTCTCTAACTCCGGATAGTGCCAGTTTAGCGGGAGTAAATAAAAAATGGGGAATTGATGCCTGTGCTGGTTGCTTGAGAGTGCCGGTTGGCTAGGTGCCGGATAACCAGGAGTTTACTGTTTGTGTATATGTGTGTATATATATATATATATATATATATATATATATTTATTTATTTATTTATTTAAATATATACATTTAAATTGTAGTACTTAACCTGCTATCATTGTTAGTGAATTTTTATATACTGCATCAATCCATCTTTCAAGATTTTAAATGTTGACTTGAATCCAACAGCTTGCCAGGCTTTTGGCATCTACTCATGTTTTAAATTAAAAGCTAGTTTAAAATATTAATATAATAATGTGTTTATTTAGAAAAATAAAAGTCAAACATTCCAATAAATTAATTAATTAACAGAGCTAGAACCACTTGTCTCTCATTTGTAGTCCCATAAAGTTTGTGAGACTTTAGTTGCGCCGGGCTCGTATCTGTATTGTATTAAGGTGACGTTAGTCTACTGTAGTAGCTCTGTATTGGAACACTTCAAGGTATCACAACCTGCCTCTATATATACACATAGTAGCTTCCAATACATTTCATGTTCTCTGATGCTAAATAGTTGATGTTAACATTTTATAGCATTATACATCTACAGCCCCCACATTATTTGTGCTTATGATGTCTCAGCCTTGCCGCGGTCCCTCAGATTACTATAGCAGGTGCTGTACAGACATTTGCTTTGTTGCACTCTAGATATTTACAGCAAAACATTTTCCCAGTGATTGAATTTTCAAAGCACTAAAATACCACTGAGAAATATGTTTCCCACCAGTTTTATGGCTCCCCAGATACATTAGCTCCAAACCTCCTATCTGCCTGGACGCAAGCTGAACATTTCTAAAAATATATGTATTTTGCCAGTTTAACTGGCTATCCGGCCTTACAAAGGACACAGTTGTAATGCCACTGGGATTGGCAGTATTTTCGGATTAATTCTGCTATTGGGGCAGTATTTCATTAAACGCCGCTGCTGTAATTTGTTTCTGACTGTTATACACCTCTATCTTATAAAGGTTATTCTACATCTATACAGGAGATTACAACTATGATTATTTTCTGCACTACTTGCTTTTAATGGATAGCAAGGGACATAATATTTATTAAGTCTAAGCAGGGGAGGACATAATAGCATTACTGTCCTTTATAAGCTGTTTTATAAAGTTGTAAAATAAACCTTAATAAAGTAGGAATAATTACACAGGGGCAGGGAGATGAGTTTTCTCTCTGCTTAGGAACATTTTGCAGGTTTGGAGTTATGGAGCGTAAAGTAGACGGCGCGCTCTGACTAAGCACTATACATGGCGTATAAACGCTGGACAAGCCACGGCTCGTTTTATCTACAAAGCATTTTGTAGTAAAGTGACATTTTGAGAGAGGTTTATAAACTTTTACAAATTGAATTAGATTAAAGATAAAAAATATTATAATGACAACAGACCTGTGATGGGCCCAGGATAGATACAGATTCACCAACCCCTGGAACATGAACCAGGGAACTGGCAGTGTGTGCCATAATATTAGCCAATGAATAGTAGCCAAGGATTTATCCGTTAAATTTAAAAATATTACAGTAAACTTGAACTTGAAATTTGTTATGCTGTTTGTCAGCTTTTTTGATCACCCCCTCAAGCTTGGTGTCCTTTGTGCTAAAGTTTTATCATTGCTAACTCCCCTAAAGTGTATGCACATGCTCAAAGTACTTCAAGTACATGGCAAGTGAAAGGCTCAAGATTGTTCCCAGCTTCCCTGGTTGCATGCAAATCCCAGAGAGAATGTTGTAATGTTTTGCTATAACATGATTTGTGTCTCTGAAGGGTAGAACATAAGAGCATCTTTATTTAAGACTATTGACATCACAGCTTTTGATAGATAGCAATCAATATGATCCTGATCAATTGATGTGAAAGGCCTTGAGATATCTGTACGTAGGTTAGATTCTCAGATGCAGTTTTGTGGTTCTGTTCACTATAAAAAATAGCGCTTGTAGCTTCAGAGAACTGCTTCATCTCCACCATGATACTTAGTGAATCTGGCCAAGTATCTTTAAAGGGCCAGTTAATTCAGCACAACCTGTAGCACAGCACTGTAAAGTTCTCCTAAAAACATGTTGAGATTCTTTTAGAATTTTTTAAATAGGTGAATTTTTCACAGAAAAAAAATCATAAATAAGTGTCTGTGTACATGAGAAGTTAATCCTTCACAAATTTATCTGTGCAGATAAAGGACTGCTGGAAACGCAAAAATATGTTACTTGTGGGTTAACTGATTGCTCCAGCACTCCTGAACACAGAGAAAAAACATAAATCTATGTGTTCATGGAGTCTACCCTTCCTTTGTGTCGATAGATGTTGTTAATCATGGAACAGTTAGGAGTGTGTTTGTAAACAGACCTAAGACTGTAGATTTCTAGCTGTTATTAGCGTAATTAAAAAAACATAACAAAACAATAGATCATTTTAACATAAAATCTTGTGATCTTTCACACCATGAAGAGCACTTATAATAACGTTAATGGCCATTTAATTTTCACTAAGAAAATCTCTAATTTTCTCCTAGTTTAAATGTCAACTAATACTGTCAGTCTCAATAATATCACTGTGTGTATGCAAGTCTTACCTCTGTGCATATAGTCCATAACCAGTTACAAAACAAACATGCTACCAGCAAACTTGAGCCAAAAATAACTTTTTATTAGAACTCCAGAAGCATTTCACCTTATCTCCTAGGTGTACATCAAAGGAAACATAGTGGTACTGTATCTTTTAACCAGGCCATGTTTTTCAGGGTTCCAGTATTTTCTACTTTTCTGTCACTGCCAAAACATATGTCCCAGATGACCTCCTCCCAGTGGTTAATATGGATCTGGTAGGGTCTGAGGTTTCACATTAGAGCTGAATATGGCCAGGGCCTGTGCCAAGTGGTTTCTATCAGCCATCAATCTAGATCTGTATCAATGTCAGAATTATTTAACATTCTATCCTGTCCTGAATTCTCTATTACTGAGCGATGGCTGAAGAGAAGAGGCTGCTCTCATAAATTCATCATTATCAGTCTTGGCATATCCTGCCTGCATTGGATCAGATACGTAGATGACTTCCAATATGCTGCTTCCAATATGACAACTGATTAACACTTTAAATGCCCCAAACTTCTGGAATTGCCCTTAAATACTACACCCCACAGAGATAAAGTGACACAGCAAAGGTTCAAGTTGTTACAGGAAGTACACATGTAAATAAATATAATAGTACCCGGGTGTTATGAATATTTGAATAAAAGTATTGCTTGTAATTTGGGAATTTTAAGCAAAAATGTTCTACAAAGGTCCTCCCTCTCTAAAAAACAATCATATTTGAATTGAAGGATAGAAAATGCAGTACTGCCATGCAAAAATATTGGTAGAAAAGCATTCTTGGGAGAGTTCTTAGCTATCTATAAAAAAATTCAAAAGATAAATTAAGCCTGAGTTTTAAAATAGAATTGGCATGCTAGGAGGTTTATTAGTTTATATCTAAAAAGTATGTTTTTCTATGGATTGATTGACACCATAACTATAGGATGCTTTGTGTGTCGATTTTTCTATAAATATATTTAATATTGTTTTGATAGAATTTATCTCATTAACATGTAATTATTATAATGTATTCATTTTCCAAACCTCAGAATCCTCTTTATCAGTTATTATTAGTCCAAAAGTTGCAGCATCACATCTTATTAAAGCATAAAAATCAAACATCAACCAGTTTAGTCTGTCCATTGTCTTATCTTCCTAAAAGAAACTGGCATATTTTATATTAGTATATCTTTTTCTATAACCAAGTAACTCTTGAGTTCCCTTAATTTCTTTGTCTTTATCACTTTTGTTATATGACTACTCAATCATCTCTTATCACAGTAATCTATCTGCATAATTTTTGACTGCGTGTTTAATGTTACTAATGATCTAACCAAAAAAAGATGATATTTCCAGCATTTTGTATTTATTTTAAAATCAGTGAGGTGTTAATGTTGGTTTGTGAAGTTTAGATGGGAGAATCAGGTAAAATATTGAATAAAAATTTGCTGATGTAGCAGCAGGTTATTGCTTAAAATGAAGTGTTTTCCGCACTCTGTATGCATCAACATCTGCTCCTTCCATATGGATTCATAAATATTTGCAACAAATTGTTTAGAAAAAAAATGTCTCAGCATCAATACCTGAAATTGACTCATTTTGGGAATACAATTAAAGAATAGGGATGCAGAACAAAGGGAATCAGAAATGGTACACTAGTGTAGCACAGTGTTTATTATTACATAATATAAATGTCCAGAATATATAGACCTTAACATTAAAACCAACTGTCTCATCGAGTCTGCTCATTCTTTCTATGTAAAAAGCTTTGCCTTAATTACATTTTTGGATAGCCTTGTTAATGTCTCTGACTTTCTTGGATACATTCAATGTATTCTTCCAACAATGTCCTCCTAGAATCTTGTTCCACTTATATTAAACTTTTACATAATAAACCTGAATATTCTACTTTCCAATTCCAAACCAAAGATTATTCTCCAAAGAGCAGATGTACACACAAGTAATTTAGCAAAGTTTTACGTGTGCTCTAGAGATGCTTAAAAGTATACTGGGTTTCCTGGGTTTCAAATGTTCCCTAAAAAACAGCCACTGAATAGTAGAAAAATATGTATTATATTGAAAAGTTGAATGTACTTACATATTTATATGCTGGGTACTGCTATCTGCAATTGCACACCCCGAGAATGCTTACATAACAGTGGGCACAGGTCTGGGTACAGGTTGTGACTTCCACAGGAAGTGCTGCCAGTCACATGGTTGCTGGGGTCACAGCTCATTTCTCTCTGCCTGTCTCCTTGTGGGAAATTTTAAACGCCAGCAGTAGTTCATGCAGGACACAGACAAGATGCAGGTGTAATCTATTGTGAATGTGTTGCACCGATTGGCACATGTTAGAAAGCACTATTTATTTTCATATGTGTCTGACTACATATCCCAGGCTGCTTTGTCGCAGAGACAGCAACCCCAAATGTTTCAGCCTCTGCTTCCTCCTGATTGGCCAACATTTCAAATGAATGCTAATTTAGCCTGGGATTGGAGAGGGTATTAACCCTTCTTTTCAGCTGTCAGAAATGATAATATATTTTACTGACTTAAAATGTAAGTGTTTCAAATGTTTGTTTTGGTATCTTTTTTCATGCACAAATGTTTGCATACACTACTGATTCTCCTCTATCAGATGCATTCATATCCAGGAAACATATGTATGCCTTTAATAGTCTACATAGAGTAACATGGCTATAATTGCCTTGTACATACTGTGTGTATGGGTCTGAGTTTATATTTACTGACCTAGCTACATATTTTATATACTCACATGAGTGATCACACTAGAGCTGCTCTTACTGGAGCCACAAATCAGCATATTAAATCTACTGGAAATTGGTGAAAATGTCAAACATTATAAAAATAACAGCTAATAAACTGTATAACCAGTTTTTAATACATTTAAAAAAATAATAAAACTTGATTTTAGGGAACAGGGTTTCTTTTATATGTTATCAAGCTCGGTTGGGATACAGAAGAAGAGATCTGTTAAGAGGAAATTATAGAATAATAGATAATACATACCTTCTGAGTCTCTAAAAGAGAGAGCAGTCACACAGCCTTTGTCTTACAATACTGTCACACTGACTGTAAGCCCTACCTGTCAAAGTACAGTAAAATACAATCTAATTGCCATATTTAATGCAGTTTCTCAGATTATATTTAAAATGTTTCATTTCACATTTGTTTTATCAGCACAAAATAAATTGCTTCCACATCCAATTTCTACCAACTCCAGATAACTACATAACAGGACGTGCATGGTAGCTGGTTTTATAGTTTCTCTGTTTAATGGGAAGGTCATACAGGAAAACTGTGCACTGTGTAGTGTTTTATTGTGAGTGTTTTTATGATAAATACCACTAATGAAAAAGGCAATTTTAGTGTTAAGTAATATACAGTAATTTATTTAGCAAATAAATAAAACAGTGATTTAGAGCCGGTAGGAAGGATTAATCAGCTACTCCCTCGTTGGGGCCGCTGCCCTCTGTATTCTCAGATAATTATGAAGAGCGTTGATTGTGAAGCTGGCACAAGAATTGCAAGGTTATGCCAGGCAGGCCATTCCTGATTTTACTATTTTTAAAGTGGCCATAACACATAAAATTCATGGGTCTTATATTAAATGAAAGAGGGTCATGGCTCGGCTTTCGACACAATAACAGTAGCTGAAGACTTTCTTCTGTATTTACATTAAGCATACAATTGTGCTTAGATGGCCTACAAATTAAAAAAAAAAATCTTAAAATGTGATGTTCCCACTTTTTATAGGGTTTGCACTGTATAGAATGAAAACATGAACAAAAACAAAAAGAGTAGAGGTGCTCATCTGGGAACGAAAAATACCTCAGTGGTTTTTTTCTATAAGTCTGGTTACCTACTTGGAGAGCAACCTCTTTTAGCTCTCTTGTGCCTTTCACAGGGAGAAATATCCTGTAATATATCAGTCTGGTCTCACTCAGAAGAGTGATCCAGCCCCGAAATACCAGGCAATTCTCCCTGAACAGGAGAAACGGCAAACCCCAGACACGTTTCGCCTAAGGCACATCACTTTATAGAATTACCCTAAATCTAACACTTCCTGACACCTTAATAATTGATATTGCAATCCAACTGTATGATGTACAATCAAAGTCACTCATAATTACAGTCCATTTGACCCCAATACTCAAGGTGAAGAACATGTCCTCCGTCCCACCAAGAAGAGACCTTTTTAATTGATTAAGGGTAAGGAGAGGTATTGCCTACTCACCTGTGGATCACAGTCTGAATGTATCACATTATACACTACATATTATTGAGTACATATATTTTCCAATTAGTTCCTCCTAGTTATTGGCCTGATGAGCAAAAAATGGGTTAAGACCTTGACGGACGAACCTAATTGCTTAAAACCACCTGACAGCACTAAATGCTAATATGACCAAACCATGTACCTGTTCTCCCGAAATATATGCTTCTAGCACTTGGACATTGTTAATTGCTTTACCAATTAGGAGTTTTCATGCATGGTTGATAAATGCCTTACTAAAAGCGCACTTATCAGAAGAGGGGGCGAGCTGTAGACACCATTCAGATGTAAAGACCCATTACAAGATTGAAATAGATTTGTAATACATTTATCATTCATCTTTGCAGTGTGTGATTTCAATCAGAAAAAAAAGTGATGAATGGGTTGGCAGTTCCTCCCATATACACTAAAACATAATGCGCTTCCACCGGCGCTCGGCTATTAAAGGCCTTAACATGCGCTGTGACCTTGGACTGCAAAACATGTTTGCTTAGCACAAAAACTTAATCATAAGAAGTCATAAGTAGAATCCTTCTCTTTTACTGCTCTTTTTTTCTTGGATCGGGAAATTTATTACGTGTGGGACAGGTAGGATATGAACAATGGGGCAAATGGAGTCTGGGGTTATCTCATCTATGTGAAAACTGCTGGTAAAAATCGATGTGACCTCTGCTACACTGTCATCCCAATTCCCACCCTCTGCGTCCTATTTGTCTTTTGCTGGAAGCTTAGATCTGTGTGCTGTCTCTATGTGTCTCTCCTGGGCCAGATTATCAAAATGAATCATGGCCTGCATAGCCCTTATATTTCTATTTATTTTCCTGCTCTTGACTAGCTCTGATGAAATATGATTCTTTTTGCATTTGATCCTTGCAGCAGCCGGCAGCACCTAATTTAGCTGTGTCTCTCTCTTTAACGGAGAGTAATATTATTTTGAAGCTTCAATTTACTGTATGGAAACATTGCAAGCACTGCACCTTGACACTCTACTAGGCCATCAATAGTCATCTTCATAGCCCGGCTGTAAGTGCTATTACTTTCATCTGCACACTGGACACATTCTGCTTATCAGATTGCAGATAGTGTTTTGGTCAGAGGCGCAATCACATAATTAAAATTATGGACGGGGTCAAGAGCTATTGACTATTAATAATGCCAAGCCTACAAATATTATTAGTTAAATGGGACACGTTTTCTCTCATACATTTAAAAGAGCATGATTTATACTTATACTGTACAAAAATAAAGGATATTAAGATAAAACAATTAGCATTACGTCAATACTGAAATTGATTAAGGACCAAGGGCCTCATTCAATTGCGATGTGGTCAATTGAATAGGGTCCTAAAGAAGCACATAGCATATTTTTATTAAATAAGTTTTAAGTTAGTGAAAATCTTTCTTTTGGATAGATGCTTGCTAACTAAAAACTTCTTTAAAAAATATATGTTATGTGCTTATTTAGGGCCCTATTCAATTGGCCAAATTGCAATTGAATGAGGGTCCAAGTGTTTGGTCTGCCTTTTCTCATGAGAAAATGTGGGAGCGTTATCCAAGACAGTGGCCCTCATCCCTTTTGGAACTGGGGACTGGCTGGTTAACTTCTAGTGCTCATGGGGAACATCACTATTACTATTGGAAGTGCTATGTTTATAGAGATAGTCTAACCTCATCCCTCTCTGTACTTGACGACTGGCAGATAAAGTCTCAAAGACCAGCTGTTGAAAACAACCGATCTCACAGTGAACATCTTATCTTAGTTTGTATAGTTTGTTTTTTATTCAAAATATAATAATCATGATGTTCAGTCGTGTCTGACTATCTGTGACCCTATGGAACGCAGCAAGCCAGTCACATATTGTGCTATTTCATAAAGTTTTCCCGGCACTGGAGTGGGTTGCCAGGTCCTTCTCCAGTGGACCACAATTTGCCTGACATATCTTCTATGACCTGCCCATCTTTGGTGACTCTACATGGTATAGCTCACAGCTTCATTGAGGTACACAAGCCACAACAAGGTAGCAATCCAGAAGGGGAAATAATAATGATAGTTGTGTAAATGTCTACAGATTCCCAAGGCTCCCTGCCACTCTATCTTGCAGAGGAAGGAACAATCCAACTCAGTCTCACTTTAATGTAATTTGTCTACACTATAGACCACTCATGAAATATGTTTTGAATGTTCACAATATGATCTTTTAGTATATTTAAGACTGTAATGTCCCTTTAAGCAATGGGACACATATCCTGGGCTTCTAAGTCATTCTTGTGTTGCGTTGGTTTATTGTTCAGTATGTGACCTTACAGTCTATAAATTATTAATTACATGCCTTTTTTTCAAAGTCATATGAAATTCGAGAAATGTTTGCAGCTCACATAATACCAGGCAATCAAACATGAAGGATTGCTTGCAATTCCCTGTGAATCTCTTCCATGCTATCTCTGGGATATCTTATCCAGTAGGAACACAATACGGATACACATAAATAAATAAATAAACAAGTAGCAGAAGAAAATAACTATTGCAGTCAAAATTATATATTAAGAGCATTAGTCAACTGCAAATATAAAACAGAGGAACTAGACAGAGTGACAGTGTATGATTGTAGCTAATATATAAAATGTATCGCAACAGGGCGCCATAAAACTGCGCAGTGAATGTCGAAGCTTCTTTGTTATTGTTAATCTACGGAGATAATTTCTTGAAAAGTGTTCATTTAATGCACACACAGGCTGGTGACAAATATCTAAGCTGGTATGGATTCAAAATAAATAAAAGCAAAGTACAGAGGCTGCAGAGTGCCAGCGACTTCCTTGTCAGCAAATGTGTTTCCGTAACATAATAGAGATGGCTTGTGTCTGGGAAATTCGTCTCCGTTACACCATGGTACAAATGCCGGAGTCCTGGGTTTTAATCATACCCGCCGTGTTTATAACTGATTTCTAGCTTCCCAGCGGAATTATAAAAAGGAGAAAAAATGTAATTGTGCTGCAGTCTAATTGTAAATCCTAGAATTAATATGACAGGGGAGTTTGACGAATGAAACCTTAAGGATCAGTTGGGCGATAGCTTGTACAAAACAAATGTATCAAGTAGTTAGTCAGTGTATTTGGAGGACTATTTTACCAAAAAGCTATTTCAGCGAGGATGTCCTCCGTAACACGTTTTATGTGCCAGATGTATAGCAGAGATATATTTTACTGCATGCTTTTTTTTCTCTCAAAGTGAGTCATTTAAAATAGTATTTTTGAAACATTATTTCAGTACGTTTTATGCACAGCTATTTATTGAAGAGGGAAATTGAACTGTTCTCAGATGGCCTTTTTTGAGTGAATATATCAGTATATTTTATACATAAAAACAGGAAAGTATATTCATAAACATCGACAGAACATTATACATTAAAGTGAACTGGTTCTATGGGGTGTCGTAAGATCCACTATTGGAGAGTACAGACGTTTAAAGCTTCATCCAGCTCAGCTTAACTATACTGGGCTATATATAAGGATTATATATAATATATAAAACAAAATACCAAGGTCCCCCTTAAAATATGTTTAGATACCTGCTTTATTTTTAATTGGACATTTTGTAAATCTGTCCAAATGTTTCTTATGCAGACTAGACATAGAGATTCATGTACCTCTCTATATACCCACTCGCCCCCTCTTTTCATACCCACTTTACTGCCAGCCTATTCTCCATGCACTCTTACCTTTACCATTTCTTAATACATACTCACTACCGCCATCTTTCTCTGGTTACATGCTACACTGTATAGTGATCCTAAGTATCTATAAACCGTTAATAACATGATGTGTTCAATTTATTTAGTTAACTGTGTGCCACAACTGTTCTAGTGGGACATTGTGTGCCCCTTGTTGTATGGCTCCTTGTGGGTGTGCCCCCCTGAGTGACATGTGTTCAATGTAGTCAAAAGGGAAGTATTGGAGAACTCTTGGAGATGCCCCACAGAATAAAATAGGAATGTTGAGTTTCTTAAAACTTTACTCTGTAGTACATCTTTCCAGTGGGTACATCTTTCTAGCCAACTCTATGAATTAATGTGCATCAATTTGCTCCAATCCTTCTGTAACTCGTATGTGTTTTAATTATAACTGTTTAGATATGAACAGTAGCAGTGATGGTTATGTTCTGTTGTGAACATTTCTATAGATATTGTCTATTTTATTTATTTTATTATTTCTGTGTCTTTGCAGATGATATCCAGATTGCCATTCCAATAATCAAGCCAACGCTGGAGAAGGTTCAGCTGGGCGGGCAGACCTTGCCCCATGGCTTCCCGGCGCCATTCCTTTTTGCCGATGGGCTATCCTCTGTAGAAACCCTACTAACCAATATTCAGGTATATATTACACAAGTATTGATTACCTTAATTAAGAGACTATTCAAGGCCAACTTAAGTCATGAATGCTAAATGTAACATTCATTTGAAGTTTACTGTAAGAAATTGCTATTTTTATAGAACATTCAGGTAATTAAGTGCTTGTTATCACCTAAAGTTTTTATAGAAATTATACCAAAGTCATCCACTGTCCAATCAGTAAATGAGTGATTGTTTTACACTATCAAGTCAAGTTTCCCAAAAGATTATAAATATATGAATTCAGTAGTTCTAACTGTGCAAAATATATATGTATAATACATCACAGGAGACATGTTTATTTTGAAGAACATAAAACTCCATACATATCTTTCATGTATTTTAAAGAGTTTGTTTTTGAAATGTATGGATTTAAACAGACTATGTGTAAACGTATGTAATATACTTTTTTTTTTTATTCATTTTTTGGCAATGATGTCAATGCTGACTCTCAAACTATAAATTTGCCTCTGCTGTGGGATACTAAGTACTAAGTATAATTATTAGAAATTAGATTATTCATATTTAAGAAATAAAGAGCACTATTCTATTAGAAACCCGCAAATGGCACTTACCCGTAATGTATGCCGTAGGTGTTTTTTTCTCTAAATGTTTAGATGTACTCTATTAACTCAAGCCTGCAATTTACCTCCTTAAGCCTAAACATGTAAACCCTGCCTTTTTAAGTAGGATTTCAGGGGGCATGATCATATAATCTGACAATATATAAGCAAGCCTGTAATTTACTTCTTAGACACAGCCAATAGTAAATGAGATTGTTATCATGATGTCCGTAAAATATGGAAGTTACACGTAATCTGCAATCAGAGGCTACAAATTAATTAGTGCCAATAAATAATACTTATCGATCAGGCTCGCAATCAAGCTATCTGGCACTCAATATAATATAATATTTAATATAATAGTTTTAATTGCACAGGTTTGAGACTGTTGTACAATTAATTATAATGTGTCTCCATGCCTTTCTGTGCTTTTAAAGTACATTATTGTTTTTTTAATTGCTGTTACAGCTTTAATAAGTGTTTTGATCCTGAGCTATGGGTTTAATAAAATATTGATTTTGTGTAACTAATTATTTAGAGCTCGTATGCTAAAACCAAGTCCTAAGGCCGATTTTGCATCTTTGGCTGGCCTGTAGTGATTGTGGGCACTAAACTCGTAATCAGATTGCGAGTAGCTAATAGAATCTGTGGCAATATTAATAGTGATTTTTAAGTGTGTATAAATTTGCAAATTCTACAATAGAATGGGCCCAAAATATTTAAAATATGTATCTGATGCATGTTCCTTCAGTTCTGTTTTATTCCGCACTTCCTTCTAAGCCCACACAATATGCTGTTTCTATAACAAATGGGACATGCAATAACAAGAATATTTTCTAATGAGAACAGATAAACCAAATGCTGATAAACTGTAGATAAAAATAGTTCACTGAGTTTTTTGCAAAAAATTTATATTTTTGGGAAGCCAAATATTTAATTAACATTCCAGCTAAAGATTGTTACCCACTTTCCACAGACTTGAATTTATTGTACTTAAAGTGACAGCAGAGGTACCAAATATGGTATAATTTAAAACTATAGGTATTAAACAAGTTGTTTTATCAGTTGCTAGTACAATAAAGTAACATTAAAGTAAAGTTTGAGCTATTAACTTTTTTCATTCACATACAAATCAAGATTCATACGTTTTGTTTGAGGTCATTGTCATTAATAGCTGATAAACCTCTAAGACATTGGGTTCATTGTCGTCCGTGTAGTCATAATGACAGACTAGATATATTCAAAGTGACCCATTGCCCCAGGAGTTTATCAGTAATTATTAATGGCAACCACCTCTCATAAACAGACAATATGAATCTTGGTTGTGGCTGGGTCAGAAATGGCAGAATTCAGTGTTGGTTTACAATAGGAAAATGTACTTTTTAAGAACATTCAAGTGATAAAGTATTGTTAATTACAAACTTCTGCTTGCATCACATTGTTATTTTTATATGGTAATTTTTACATGAGTTTTCTGAATAATTTCCACTGTCATAGCCTCTTGTTCACAGCACTACTCAATAGTGACAAACAATTTATTAGCTAGCCCTTGATAAAAGAACCATCAATGTCACACATTTAATATCAGGGATTTAAAAGAATATCTTTTAAACAGTATAAAGTTCTATAGGTCACTTTTTAGAACTCTTGAAAATGCAGCTTTGAAAATATTTCAGGACCCCGCCTGCTAACACTAATTAGGAATGCCTTGACACTGCACCAGCTGAGTTATGGATATCTATGGAGAAAAGGGTCACTCCCTCTATAGGCTGTACCTGGCAAAGTCAAATACATTTGTCAAAGGATTCCAAACAAATGCAGTCTATATAGGCACTAAAAGCCATTTTTTTTACAACCCAACTAAAATTCCTTAAGACTACAATGATCAGAGATGTAGTAGATGTAGTCTTGGTTCATTACCAACATTTTCTCTCGGCTACCGATGGCAATTATATTGTTCTTGACTGATAGCACTAATATTAATGTGCATTTTAAGGAAACGCTTAGTACATATATCAATACATGTTTATGTCTGTGAACCAAATTGTATGCAAATCCAAGTGTTAAATATGCTTTTAGACTAGAATAGTCTAGATAGATAGATATCCTTCATAATAATTAGAATACATATAAGTATAAGTATGTTCTAATGCAGATATTGTTAATTTTAAATTAGTGGCTCACAACCTTTTTGACCATGTGGTTATCTTCCAGAGCTTGACCAAACTGTCTTTTAGCTCCAGAACATTTATAACAGGATAATATTACGTGGGTCACTAAAAATGTATTAATTATTTTTGCGCTGATTTGTGAAGAGTATTTTAATTGCGGACAATGGGCCCTATTTAATTCCAAGCCCACAATTAGATTGAACACAACATTCGCTGTGGGTTACATTTTTTTTACATATCTAGATGTATTCAATTACATGCTCACAGCCTTCACATGCAAACCATGAACCCGTAATTAGCATTTCAGTGCATGTTCATCGAGTATAAAATACAATCAATTAGTGTTTAGATGTCTGACTCGCAATCCAGACATTTAGAAATCAATCAAAATCAATAAGCAACTGTTCTAGTCCATGCTCGTTCAATGATATGTACAACCCAGTGAATACTGGGATCGATATAACAAGCAAATAAAACTTAAAATAAATTATTTTTTATTGCAGATTTGCGAGCTTGATACTGTTGTGCAATTCATTTTAATGCCTTTCATTGTTTCCCCAGTATTTCTAAGTACAGTATTGTGTGTTTATTTGCTTTTGCAGTGTTACAAACAGGTGTTTAACTCACTTGCGGGTCCTCCCTAGTACACGTATAATCTTTTGATACGTTTGCCATTTATGGGTTTGAAGGCAATCCCGGGTTTGTTAAATTGTTGTAATTGAATATCGATGTTATATCTTTAGCACTGGTAACATTTATGGGCTTGAAAAATCAGAGGAGATAGGGCAGAGTTACCTTTTTGACAACCGCAGTACTTTTGAACCCGTAATTTGCTATTGGAATGCGAGTAGCTAAAAGTAGCCAATTAAGTATCAGTAACATTTACGGGCTCCATTAAAAGCTCATGTAATTGTGATTTGGACAATTGAATAAGGGCCAATGTAAGCTCATCAGTAACCTGTTTATAACTTTGACTAATGACTGTGAGATGTTTAGAGTTTAAGGGATATTAACACAACTGTCTATTTAAAATATTTAAAAGAGCGTGTTTTAAACATTACAAAAGTTGTTTTTTGCATGAAAAAAAATATTAAGTAAAACCTACTTAATCTTAATTGAAACTAACATGAAATTCAGAGAACATACTTTAGTCTGTAGATCTCATTGGATGGCACAGGGCAAGCTCGCAAGAGCATCTAGAAATCTGAATAAGCTTTTGTGCTTTAATTAATAAAGAAAGCACACTGTGGCACATTATGTCTTTCTGATGCAACAAAGAAAGAAACTATTCCCATGTCCTATTAATATCTTCTCATCCCTCTTGTTCCTAACCCAACAGATAACCTCTGAGGATGATCACCGGACCTTGGACACTCATCTAAATCATTTTCTTTATATTGCTTTATCTCAGGGTCTATTAAAAGTTGCAGTTGATAACGCTAGAGTACAAGAGAAACAAATACAACAAGAAAAAAAAGAGTTAAAGTTGGAGCTTTGCCGGGAGAGAGAACTTAGAGAAACCCTTGAAAGACAACTCACTGCAGAGTTACAAAGCCGAGGTACGTGGTGGTCCGGGGGGGTCTTTACCTCAAGCTAATATTTCAAAATTACCCTGGTCAAAGGGATTACAATCTAAAAACAGTATAAATAATATATAAATGACTGAGAAAGTCTCCTACTGATATGTAATCATTCACTAATACTTTCGGTACTGACATAAAAATATATTAATCCAAACATGTTCTTCTGATATAAAAGAAAAATATACATAGGAACATAGAGAATAAAACTGATACAGTGCAGACACATTTAATTGCTTGATCATCAATGTCTGTTGTCTTCATATTTACTGATAATTGTAGAATCAGAACAAGAAAATCTATCTGTCTATATGTATGTCTATCCATCTTTCTGTCTATCTATCTATCTATCTATCTATCTATCTATCTATCTATCTATCTATCTATATCTATCTATCTATCTATCTATCTATCTATCTATCTATCTATCTATCTATCTATCTATCTATCTATCTCTCTCTCTGTCTGTCTGTCTGTCTGTCTGTCTGTCTGTCTATCTCTCTGTCTGCCTATCTATACAGTGGTCTATCTGTCTGGTCTATCTATCTCCTGATTTCATAAGAAAAATATACGAAACAATGTATTTATTATTGCATAAATCATGGAATTAACAATATTCTACAATTGCCAGTGTTTGACTTTCTGCCATTCTTTCTGGAAATTAAGAGGAATTAAATAGCTGAATTGACTGTAAAGATCTTCCAGATGAGCTGAATGTAGAGTGACTCAGACTTTTACTTCACTCTTTGTTCCATTTGAATATATCATCACCGAGCTATAAAAGCGTATTCTGTATTATAGATGGTACAACAGGAAATATATCATTACAGAGTGCATAGATTTAATCAACAGAGCATTAGTCTTAATTAAATACACTTAATCACTGAAAGAAAAGAAATACATTCATATTCTGTTAAACTACTAAAAAATGATATAAAATATAAAAATGTATAATTTGTCTTTTGCTTTAACTAGCGCACTCAATTAAATGAGGAATATGCCCAGACTGGGATGCAATTGTACTGCAATTACTTAAATTTAATTGATAAGTTTTATATACATGCCAATATCTTAAACAAATTTTCAGGGGCACGTTGCCCCAGTGCAGTCATTTATTTAAAGGGCAAGTTCCACATAATTGTAATTTATTTTTTAATAAATAGCACACCTTGAGAAAATTAACAATCTCTATATAAACATTATGGAACTTGTCTAGTTTTCCATTTACTGCTCCATGTTCGTAGAGAGTGGAAGCCATTTTAAGTTCCATTTCTGTCACTGACACTCAGAATGCAGCGCTGACTGAATTAAAACGTCAAAACTCTACAGCTGCAGTCCTCTGAACGTTGAGGTGTGTATATATAAATATGCACAAAATAAATCATACATATCCATTCAAATTGGAATTATCTAAAAATAAGTTAAAAAAAACGTATTTTGTGCTCAGATTTCCCAGAAAAACAGTTATTGCTCTGCACTTTGGGAAAATAGTTGGCGATATACATATGAGTCCACAATGCATTTTCTCTCTTAAATACAAAAAACTGTGCATAGGTCTCCTGGCTTGTGCATAGTCCATCCTACGTATGTGTGTGTCGTTCATTCATGTCCGACTCTCTGCGACCTCATGGACCACAACACACAATGCTGACCCACTTGGTATTCATGGCAGAGATACTGCAGTAGGTTGCCAGTTTCTTCTGTAGTGGGTCACAGCATACAGTTCCTATGTGGTCTCCCATCCAAGTACGGACCAGGCCCAACCCTGCTTGGGTGGTGTGACCTACTGGTTCCCTGATTGGAATCAAACCCAGGTTGCAGCGTTGAAAGCACCAGATCCTAATTACTGGACTACCAGGGAACCTTAATCCATCCTATACTATGCTTAAATCTGTGTAATACAGCAAGCATATGCCTCAAAGAAGCCATGTATAAATGTTTTTTGGGGGGATTTTTTATGAAAAGGCATTGTTGACTTATTTGCATGTCTCTGCCTATTTTCCCAGAATGCAGTGCAATAACTGTATTTCTGGGAAAAATGAGCAGGAAACTCTGTACGGTGGGGAGCTTCTATCATTCTTTTCCCCATCATAAGGTAAATGATTGTTGTGTGTATATTTGTATATACATACACACGTGTCAATACACTTGAAACATAGAAAAAGACTTGCACATCCTATGGGAAAATGTGGACAGTTTTAGAAGTGGTGTCAGGGAAACGGATTGCCCACTTGTCCACAAGCTCCTCCTTATATACTAAAATGTGATTTGTACTATTATATCCATATAATGCATGATGAACGTTGTTATGTATTATCATATTGGATATAGGTGCACGTTTCTAGGAGATGCTCACTGTCTCTATTAGGACAACAACCCACTTATATTACTCACTTCTGCTCAACGATGAAGTGAGAAGGTGGCAACAAGTCAGGGAGCACAGTACATCTTGCTGTGCAAAAGAATAATTGCTTTTGTGCTCAACCTTTAGCTCATCCAGCTGCTCATCTTCAAAAGAAAAGAGGTTAAAGGGATGCAGCAAAATGTCTGAATTGTTGCAATTTTAAGTGGGAGTGTTGCATAAATGAACTTGAAAGTTAGGTATCTTAAACATAAATGATTTAAAAGATCCTGCCTCTCTCTAAGTTTCTTTATCTAAGACCTTTATTGAACGCTCTCAGTTGGGGCGATGAGTGGGCCCAGTTGGTATAGAAAATAATAACAACAATTTAACAGCTTAAAAATCTCTGTGACTATTATTATGTATGATCATAGATAAAGCAACGCACAGGGAGGGATTGTTAGACCTCACTCTAAAGAGGTCCATAAAGGGTGAAACAGCAGTCTGTTGGTGAGTTTTTGGCACAATCCCCTAATCCACGGCCATGTTCTGATGGCTGCCTGACAGCAAGGCCCATAGTCCTAAATAGCTTCCCATGTTAGTGGGTCTAAGGCAAAAATATGTTATGTTTTTGGGCCTTATTTGCATGTCACTACCCAGAATCCTTAGCTACAGTACAAGAATTTATGTGGGGAATAAATAGGTCTCCTGGCTGCTTAAGACATGTAAGTGTTCTCAGTTGAGGATATATGAATCAACGCTCTACCCACAGTAACATGTACGTAGAATAACTAACTTTCTAACACTTACAATCAAAATTTGGAAATATATTTATTTATACGTGTGTGTGTAATTTTTGCAATAAATGGTGCCATTGCTCTGTCACTGTAATGAGAAACCATACGTGAAATTATTCAAATAGTGTCTTGTCTAAATATCAATTACCTTAGTATGTGTAGCAATATATTATGTTCAGGAGCATCTTTCAGAGAACTGGTAAAATATGGTAAAATGTAAAAGATCCAAAAGCAGTTTGTTCAAATTTTTATTTTATAGAAATGATATCATTTATGGAAATCTGATTGAAATACACAGCGATTGATTAAAAAAAAAATGCCTGGGATATTAGGATATCCTGATGATTAATTAAACCTGAGCTTAAAGTAGATAGGATGGGATGGCTAGATGGGATATTGGGTCATATATGCTGTTAAAATCTGCTTTAACATCTGTTTATCTCTTTGTAAGTTCAATTTATGTGAACCTATTTGCCTGGCAAAATAGACAAAGCTTTTTGTTTTTGTATTATCCGTAAAATTTCAAATGGTTTTGATATAATGTATTAGACACAGTACATTTTAAATGGATAATAGTGACAGCGCAATATCTCCCTGCTATTACTCGTAAAAACGATTAGAGATCCCGCTCGCAGCAAGATGAGTCCCAGCCTTTCTAGTTAAACTCTGTGTCTCTGAGTGAAAGGAATTGTACTGAGTGATAAAACCCTTTCTGGGGGAAATCCCACAGAGAATAGAAGTGTCCGTAACAGCTGTAATTCTGTGTGTTTCAGCGACAATTCAGAAGCGCTTGAAGAAAGAAAAAAAGGCCAAGAGAAAATTGCAGGAAGCTCTGGAGTTCGAGTCCAAACGAAGAGAACAAGTGGAACAGGCTCTTAAACAAGCCACAACAGGAGAGGGACTGCGGATGTTAAATGGTAACCACCAGAAGCCCAGACATCTTCATGTTTACAGCCAGGGCATGAGAAATAGCCTCCAGCATGGCAGCCCTGTGCTTTAAAGCACTACTGTATGAAGGTTTTTTTTTGAAGGCATAATACCCCCATGTTGGCAGTATGCCACAAAATGACAATTGAGCATATTATATATATATATATATATATATATATATATATATATATATATATAGATAGATATATAGATAGATATATATATATATTAAAAAAAGCAACTTGAACCTACTTATTTTTAAAATATATATATTTTTTTCCATGACACTCCATTATCAGCTCTCATCAAGCACTACACGTTCTCCTTTGCTGCGGAGGAGGCTTCTTTGTAATTTATCAGGTGTGTTCATTTCTCTACTTTGAGGTGCACTCACAGAGCCTGGGGGAACAGTGTACACAACACACGCCTATAAGTTACATAGAAGTGACTCAGTAGCAAAGGATCATAGGTAATACTTGATCAGATCTGCAAATGGAGCCACATGGAATAAATATATAATGTTTTAAAAATAAGTTTGTTTATTGTTTTAATAATATGTTACATTTTTTTTTGGCATACTCGGGCAATATGCATTTAAAAACTTTTATTACATTTTTCCTTGTGAATAGCCTGGCACCAAATAAATAACTTTAACATCTTGTATAATAATGTTAATGTTAACAGAATCCAAATAAAGTCCTAAATATGAGACATTATCCAGTCATAATGAATACTGTCATTATTATCTGGATCATGTTGAAACTATCCAGTTTCTGATACAGTTTATGGTGAGGTTGAGTAGGGGAACAGCAAGGGAGGGCAGAAAATCAATAAATAGGGGGTAAACCTTTCTAATAGGCTCAGGGCATCAAAAAGTGTATATAAAGCATTGCAGATATCACCACACTCTGTATGGTTGTGTCAGGGCAATGCTCCAGTATATTGAGCTCTGTAGAAAATGCAATGGCTTCATCTACTGTGGTTGACTTCCACTGAGAATGTCCTTCTGTAAAAAAAATCATGTACACCCACGTGTGTCAGATCTTGAGATCTGTTTTCCAAAACAATTTATCAGTGAACAGTGTTTCAATTGCCT
Organism: Discoglossus pictus; assembly: GCA_027410445.1. Classification (NCBI taxonomy): domain Eukaryota; kingdom Metazoa; phylum Chordata; class Amphibia; order Anura; family Alytidae; genus Discoglossus; species Discoglossus pictus. Next base: position 71,695,480 of record CM050168.1, read on the forward strand.
CTAAAGATTCTGGGTAGTGACATGCAAATGAAGCTCCCCTTTTCTCTGACCCTCTTAACATAGGATCCATTTAGATCAATGTTTGATGTTCTCAGACACACTTCAGAACATAGCCTTGGACTGGGGTAAAGTGCCAATGCATAGAGGCAAAAGGGGTATCATTTGTATGTCAGTACCCAGAATCCTTAGCAACAGTGGGAGCACTTCATTGCAAGAAAACAGGTCTCCTGGCCCTCTTGAGACAAGTAGGTACATACATATATACATAATTACAGTAAGAGATGGTCCCATTAATGTTTTTAATATGTCCATTCCATATGATGTTTTTCAGATGCCTGCATCCCGGACATGGAAACAGAACACAATGGATCTCAAAATGACAGCCCACCGATGCAAGGTATGGTTGAAATATTGCCAGGGTCTCCCAAAATATAGTTTAGATCTATCCTATTGTATTGTTCAAAAGCCAAAGTGCTTAAAGCTTTCTAGGGGCTACAAAGTGGTTCTATACGGTGGCCAATCTCAATTTTCTCATAGAAAATAGCCATCACAAACTCCACTGTAGCACTTCTTGAAGTTTATTAAATGTACTCCAGTGCCTGTTACATGAAGGCATCAAACTCAACACACTTACAATAATGTATTTATTTTTAGAATACACACTTGCAACGGGAGTCACTCCTGATAAGGATTATTGTCAGATCTTGTAATCATTCTTTCTGACATTTTACACTGAAAAACAAAATATTTCTGAGCGGATTAACATGGACGGAGAGCCATTTATTTCACAAGTAAAATGTGTGAATTTCTGGGAGATATTTGTGATCTGTTTAATTATAACCAAGAGCATAAATTATTCATATGGGCATCATCTTCTCTGCTTTGGGGGAAAATGGGGCAAATAAGACCGAAAATATTACACTGGAAGAAAGGATTATGTAGGATACAAACATTATTTTTAACTTTGATAGACATGGTGCTGATATATAGCCTGCAAATGTATTTATTTTTCTTTAATGAATGTGTGAAACTTCAGATTGGCTAAAGCTTCCTCTACTTATTTTTCTGCATTATAGTATTGCAATGTGATAGGCCACTCATCTGAATTAAATTTAAAAAAAAATAAGAAGGTGTGTATTCTTTACACGCTAAGAAAAGTGGGCTACCATGCCCATATAACTAACCCACTTGGGCTTGCTCATTCTCAGATTGACCATCCCTGACTTTGGTTTTTGTATGAAAATGACTCTTGTGTTTTGGTCTCCCTAAGGGTCATAGGGGGCTGTAGACATCAGACTCCTTGCTCATTAAGCCTTATTCAGTACAGCTAGACATCACTGACGAGGCCCAAAAAGGCCGAAATGTACGTCTGTCTCCCCTGTTCAGGGTAGAATTGCCTGGTAAATCAGAGCTGGATCACACATTGGAGTGGGACCAGACTGATATGCTATAGCAGGGGTGAGCAAGTTCAGTCCTGGAGAGCCCCACACAGGCCATGATTTGAGGATATCCCAGCTGCTTATAGGTGAGTCAATTGCTTCTTCAGTCATCCTAATTGACTCACCTGTGCACAGAAACAATATCCTCAAATACAGGCCTGTCTGGAGCTCTCTAGGACGAGACTTGCCAACCCCTCTGCTATAGGATACATCTTCCCTGTGAAGGGGTACAAGTGGGCAAAAAGAGGCTGCTCTATGAATGGGCTGCCATGCCCATAGAACTAACCCACATGGGTTACTTCGTTCTCAGATTGAGTGCCTCTGACTTTTTTTTTTCACAGTAAGAAACATCCACAATTCAGAGAGTATGTTTTAAGCCATCTGAAAATAGCAATAAAAGCAATCTAGTCTAGTAATGACTTAATAACATATTGAAATATTATTAATATTATTATTATCCTTTATTTTTAAAGTGCCAGCATATTCTGTAGAGCGAAATATGGCAATACTAAGTGGTAATGCTTATATTTCATTACAGAGCTTGGGGAAGCAGCTTAAACAGTTAGTCCAACTAGACAGTGACACTATAATGGTCCAAGCTTTTTAATTTTCCAGATGTTTATAAACAACTTTTCTGTTTATCGTGAATAGAAAAGTTGATCTTTTATAAGAAAATCACAAAATCATTTGTTTCCCTGATATTTAGGCTCCAGCTCCTCCCATCTTTTGCAAACTGTTTAGCTTTGGTAGCAGATAATAACTTACTACTGTGCAGTGTAGTGAAGCAGCTGCAGGGAAGTGCTATTATGCTCTGCCACCAACGTTATGAAGTTGGTAACAGATTTGAACAAATCCAGCCTAAAGGTAAGGGGGGAAAACAACTATTTTCAGTGTTAGTTTTTCCCATGAAAGATCAATTACATTTTTTTTAAACAGACTGTTGCTGCATATTGGTTATGGAGGCTGGACGGTCACATTAGACCTCTAACTGTTTTATCCACCAATCTCTGTTTGGCATAAAACAAACACATTGCATGCCATTAAAAGCACCTTCAAATCAATGATTTTTGCAAATGACATTGAAGTACCATTGAATGAATGCTTTTTTTGCTGATAAAAGCAAATTAAATTAGCACAACTTACAAGTGCGCTGATAAAAAAACTAAACTGAACAGCAGCACCATTAGCCAACAAAGTAATATTTTCTCTTTACTGCTCTCTGCCATTTAGTTATTATCCTATTGGAAATCTAATTATAATCCTTTTTACTCCCTAGTCAAACTTCACAGTTTTTGCAAGCTTAGCACTGACAAGTGATTTCATTAGGTTTGATTGCTCGAGCCCAGATTGACTTAACTTCTCGGAGAGACCTAAAAGCCTTCTCAGTTTCTGCGATTCCCTGTTTGCACATTATACAAACAGCTACGTTAATTAATTAGCACGAGCAGCCGTAACATGAACTGCTGAACAGAAAATAACTGCATTTTATGATCGCAGAGAGAATTCTGCTTTTGCGTGTTTATACCTTAGTTAAGTTTCTGTATTATTTCATTGTTAGGAACTGTGTATGTGTACTGTACTATCTTAAAGTGAAGGAACGGTGAATTAAGTCAGAATTTCACAGTAATAGTGACTAAAGAGTTTTACAAATGGTCGGTAATAGATAAAGGCTTAAAAAATCACGTGAGCGAGCTGTTTAAGTTTTTAAAATGAATCAAGAATTAACATGGTTACGGATGCTTTTAATTATTTCTTATATATATTTTTGGTATGGTATATTTTTCTACAACTGAGCAATCACTTAATGTGCCTGAGAGTCTAAAAAGTTAGTGCTAGATTACATTGTGTAGGAATATTATGATTAAAAACCCCACGTAAGCCCTAACGTAGCCATTGCATGTTTCCCGTAACAAACCCTTACATGTAAGCCCTAATGAGCGAGCACTACGTGTTGTATGTTTCCTGCTCTACTTGTGTTGCTACGTGTAATGCAATTACATGGCTCCAATGAGAAATAATGAATAAGACTGTCAATCTGTTGTTAAATGATTGGATTTAGAAAGATGAAACTTTAGATTTAGTGGCAGGAAAGAACCAAAATGCCCATACAGTCATTCTATCTCCTCAAAGCTTGGCTTAATTAACCTCCCCTTCTGGATCTCTACCTAGTCGTGGTGAAGTTGCTTGTGTATCTCAGTGCAGCTGTGAACTATACCATGTAGGGTCACCCAAGATGGTACAGATCATAGCAGAGAGGACGGACAAATTGCTGTCCACTGAAGAAGGAACTAGCAACTCATTCCAGTATCTTTGCCAAGAAAATCTTATGGGTAAGCACAACCAGAGACCTAATGATAGATGTGCCTGGCGTGCTGCTGTCCATAGGGTCACGGAGAGTTGGATAAGACTGAACAACAGCAATTGAACCTCAGGATAGAATTATGTAGGCTTACATTCCTTATAATATATTGTATTGATCTGTATTGTATTGATTGAACCGACGCATTGTATGTCCATGCCTGTATATCACCCCTTCTTTTTATGAAGTTGGGGTACCTGCTGTGTTGCCAGATTGCCTTGGTTTTCATTCACTAATAGCCATTACTGCAGCATTTATGGACTCACTATGAATATGGCAGCTATTCCTGGCTGTGTACAGAATAGCAGATTAGCAGACCCTGCAGCCTGTCCTGCCAATGCTCCGATGACATGAGATCTCTACCATTTAATTGAATTAGATTCTGAGACATGTTAAAAGCTACATCTACATCTTATTCACATAATGGGTACAATTGTAGCTCTAACTGTACACAGCTCTGGAGAATAGTTAGGCTAAAATGCATGTTCTGCCAGTCAGCATCTTTGTGAACCAGGTTAGTAAATTATTGAATAACCTCCTTGACTTCATTTACAATAGCACTGAAATAATGTCTGTGCACTCAGTCACATTGCCATGCATCAGTTTGACTGATAAAGTGCCTGCAACATGCGACAGGACCACAAGGGGTTAAAGGGCCACTGGAATAAGATACTAATTTATACTCTTTTGAGTATAAAAATAGGCTATTTATTTTTAGATTGACAGTGGAGTCTACCATTTTAGTTTTTATTGATCACCTTTCTGTGAGGAGACTTTGAATGCACAAGTCGTTTTATCTGCACAATGGAAATGTGGTATCTAAAACTGACAGTGGTTTCAATAGGATTAATGGATAGCTTATTTGTTTTCAAGGACACATCCTCCTTAGAATGTAATCAAATCTGGTAGTAGAACATAATTGCTTATAAAAATTAAAAACATGAAGTCTGTTTTTTAATTTAGTAAATGACACAAAAATATTTTTCCCCCACTTTGCTGATCACTTTACAAAACCATATATACAGTATATATCAATATAATAAAAACATATTTTACCCATTTCATCTAGTTTGTGTTGCATATTCACTGTTACACTTGTACTTGGTGCCAGGTAACATGACATCATTTTAAAATATATAATAATAGTGATATTTGTGAATTGTATTGCTCAGCTCTCAGCTGACTTCTCCTGTCTATTGTCGGTCTCTGGTCTTGTATTCCAGGGTTTGCTCTGTCACATACTACTCTTGATTGAGACTTAATGTGAATATCCACTACTGGAGCTCTCATTGTATCTACTAGATAGGAGATATAGAAAATTTTAAAATGAACTTTGGTTACCAAATGATTCTAAAAAAAAAAACCAAATGTATTCTAAGTAGTACTTAACTAATATAGAACCAAATAAAATGAGAAATTTGACAACTACCTATTGAGGTAACTACCTTTTGCCACAATTGGAAGCTGATAAACAACCAAGAGGAAAATATTTTCTTCTAAAGTACACTACTAGGTTCTCCCCCCGCCGCGTTTCTCCTCTAAATGGATTTTAGCAAGCTTTGGGGCATCAGATTAGCTATGATTCCAGGTAGAAGGATCCCATTGGGGATCACAGGCTTTTCTCTACCTATATCTTTCTCCTTTGCCTACTGGTGTTTTGGTAAAAGTTTTTTAAAGTGGCGTGTTTAAAAAAACATTTAATAAAGTTTCCTTATTTTATAAATATATAATAAGTGTTTTCTATACACACATATTATAGCCCCTAAAGTAGTCCTATAAACACTTATATCACCCAATGATAAATCTTACACAACTCTTCCATACACATTTACAATAATACCCAAGTACTCACCCCTTCATGCATACTTACTATACCCATCAAAGATCTCATGCCTCCAATATTCACTCACCATAATACCCAAAGTACCCACCACTTGTGTGCATATTCACCATAACACCCAAACTACTCACTCACAATAACACCCAAAGTCCCCGCCTCTTGTGTGCATACTCACCATAACAACCAAAGTACCCACCACTTGTGTACATACTCACCATAACACCCAAAGTTCCCACCTCTTGTGTGCATACTAACCATAACACCCAAAGTACCCACCACTTGTGTACATACTCACCATAACACCCAAAGTTCCCACCTCTTGTGTGCATACTCACCATAACACCCAAAGTACCCACCACTTGTGTACATACTCACCATAACACCCAAAGTTCCCACCTCTTGTGTGCATACTAACCATAACACCCAAAGTACCCACCACTTGTGTGCATACTCACCATAACACCCAAAGTACCCACCACTTGTGTACATACTCACCATAACACCCAAAGTTCCCACCTCTTGTGTGCATACTCACCATAACACCCAAAGTACCCACCACTTGTGTACATACTCACCATAACCCCCAAAGTTCCCACCTCTTGTGTGCATACTAACCATAACACCCAAAGTACCCACCACTTGTGTGCATACTCACCATAACACCCAAAGTTCCCACCACTTGTGCACATACTCACCATAACACCCAAAGTTCCCACCTCTTGTGTGCATACTAACCATAACACCCAAAGTACCCACCACTTGTGTGCATACTCACCATAACACCCAAAGTACCCACCACTTGTGTGCATACTCACCATAACACCCAAAGTACCCACCACTTGTGTGCATACTCACCATAACACCCAAAGTACTCACCTCTTGTGTACATACTCAGCATAACACCCAAAGTACTCACCTCTTGTGCGCATATTCACCACAGCACCCAAAGTACCCACCTCTTGTGTACATACTCACTATAACACCCAAAGTACTCACCTCTTGTGTACATACTCAGCATAACACCCAAAGTACTCACCTCTTGTGTACATACACACCATAACACCCAAAGTACCCACCACTTGTGTGCATACTCACCATAACACCCAAAGTACCCACCACTTGTGTGCATACTCACCATAACACCCAAAGTACTCACCTCTTGTGCGCATATTCACCACAGCACCCAAAGTACCCACCTCTTGTGTACATACTCACTATAACACCCAAAGTACTCACCTCTTGTGTACATACTCAGCATAACACCCAAAGTACTCACCTCTTGTGTACATACGCACCATAACACCCAAAGTACCCACCACTTGTGTGCATACTCACCATAACACCCAAAGTACTCACCTCTTGTGTACATACACACCATAACCCCCAAAGTACCCACCACTTGTTTGCATACTCACCATAACACCCAAAGTACCCACCACTTGTGTGCATACTCACCATAACACCCAAAGTACTCACCACTTGTGTACATACTCACCATCACACCCAAAGTACTCACCACTTGTGTGCATACTCACCATAACACCCAAAGTACTCACCTCTTGTGCGCATATTCACCACAGCACCCAAAGTACCCACCTCTTGTGCGCATACTCACCATAACACCCAAAGTACTCACCACTTGTGTGCATACTCACTATAACACCCAAAGTACTCACCACTTGTGTGCATACTCACCATAACACCCAAAGTACCCACCTCTTGTGCGCATACTCACCATAACACCCAAAGTACTCACCACTTGTGTGCATACTCACTATAACACCCAAAGTACTCACCACTTGTGTGCATACTCACCATAACACCCAAAGTACCCACCTCTTGTGCGCATACTCACCATAACACCCAAAGTACTCACCACTTGTGTGCATACTCACTATAACACCCAAAGTACTCACCACTTGTGTGCATACTCACCATAACACCCAAAGTACCCACCTCTTGTGCGCATACTCACCATAACACCCAAAGTACTCACCACTTGTGTGCATACTCACTATAACACCCAAAGTACTCACCACTTGTGTGCATACTCACCATAACACCCAAAGTACCCACCTCTTGTGCGCATACTCACCATAACACCCAAAGTACCCACCTCTTGTGCGCATACTCACCATAACACCCAAAGTACTCACCACTTGTGTGCATACTCACTATAACACCCAAAGTACTCACCACTTGTGTGCATACTCACCATAACACCCAAAGTACCCACCTCTTGTGCGCATACTCACCAGAACACCAGAACAGACTATTTTACAGAGAGGGTAGTAAATAAGTGGAACTTCTAGCTGTAGTATGGGCAAATACAGTAAAGGAATTCAAGCATGCCTGGGATAAACAGAAAGCCATACTGAAGATTTATAATGTCAAGCTATGTTTGGTAGCTATACTAGTAAGATTACACAGGCTCTATGGTTCCTATCTACAATCAAATCTATCTTTCTAGTGATTAAGCTTTGTTTTGTAAATTAAAGATCTCAATATTTTAAGGTCCTAATCTACTTTATTCTCCAAACTCAAATTTAGATGTTAATTAGAAGCACATCTGTTATATTCTCTATCTTTATTAGTGGAAGATAGGCTCAACAAGTTGGTTTAAAAAAAATAAAAAATAAAGATTGACACTGAGACTAGACATTGTATTTTTACACAAAATCACATTAAATATCTCTGTCCTGCAGAAATCAATGGATTATTAAGCTGATTGGATCACACCTATGCTACGTTCTGAGTGCCTCTTTGTGTAGTTTCAGAAAAAAAATAAAAAAAGAGAATGATTCAATGCCAGTCTTAGAGGTTTTTTTAAACCATGTGATTATTATGAATCTTTGTGAAGAACTGCGAAGCGCGTAGAGTATCTGTCAGTCTTGTCCAGCAGTGTTTACTTGGAGGTACCTAGAAGCAATGCTAGGTAAACATAAGAGTTACTATGTAGACAAGTGGGACCTAAATTAGTGATATAACATCTAGATATCATTTTATTTTAATTGCATGTTTTATCATCTTGTGAGGTAAAGCATTTCCAGACTGTGTCTTTGTGCAGATCAGTGGTGGAGCTAGTACATTGAAGGCCTTAGTGCAAAATAATTTGTGGTGGCACGATTACTCCTAGTGTGATGAGAAACTGCCCCACTTGCCTAATAAAAGAAGAATCTCCCTTTACCGTACTCTGTGGTGGACCATAGGGCTTTGCACCAGCTGCAACAACAGTAGATCTACCACTGGAGCAGATCACATTCTCACAATCAAGCATCACATAACAGATCCCACTGCCCGGTTTACTTTTCAAAAATCATGGGTCCCAATCTGTTAACTCCAACATCCATTTCTCCCCCTCTCCTTAAGATCTTGCATCCCATACATAGATGTCTAGCATAGATATTTATAGGTCGTCCATGTAAATATGGCACATGGGTTTAGCCTTTATACACGTTTCTTGCAATTAAAGTAGAACTATGCACTTTGTTCTTTAAAAGTATATTAAAGCTAGGTATACTATTTACAAATAACATAACTGTGTAAAAAACTGTCAAAATCATTTTTAATCTGTTGTAAGAAAAAAAGAATATGAAAAATGCAATGCAAAGTAATAAATAAAACATAAAAGAGGCAAAACATAGATTTAATGGCAGATATAAGATAAACGGCCCATCTAGTTTGTCCATACCTAGATAGCTGGACTTAATTAATCCCCAGGATGGCGTTCTATATTTCAGAAATACTTGAATTACTTGGCGATTTTTGGCTGTATGTTCAATATTTGCTGGAAGGCTGTTATCAACTACCCCTTCAATAAAGTTGTACATTCACACATTACACCTAAATCTTCTTTCTTTTCATCTTATTTTTGTATTCCTCTTTTTATGGAAGATATTTCTCTCCTGGACTTTATTGAATCCTCTGATAGGATTTAAAAAAGTACATTTAAAGGAGCGGTGTCATCATTGTTTGTTAGTAACAATAGGTCCATATTGTCAGCCTATTTATCTTTCTCTAAGGGTCATTGCATGTCCCCAGGCATTCACCCAGAAACTGTCCCTACTTTGTGACAGGAGATGCGGGCCAGGGAGAAGTTGTTCATCTCAAAGAGTCACTTTTTATTTTAACCATACACAGGGTCGGATTTAAATTTCCAGCACCCCTAGGCACAACTTTCTTAGCTGCACCATTGGTGAGAATCCTCCAGTGACATCCTCATGGCAGCTTCCTCCTTCCCTTTATGCCAGGGCACATTTTAAAATGTGAAATGAGGAGGGAAGCACCCCTAGACAGATACCTATTTTGCCTAATGAGAAATCCGGCCATGACCACACACTAATATTATTATGGTAACAGATCTTTTATACAGATCTGCATTTAAATTTGATATTGTGCAAAATGTTTTTAAAAAGCAACCACGTAAGTAAACACAATCTTTACATGTTTAACTCTTAAATGCAATCACTCTTTTCTATGTGGCCCCATTATCTTTTATTCTCTGTTTCTGTATGCTACTCAGGAGGATATGCCTTTGTAATCTAACATGCTTTCCATTAGCACAACTGAAAACACTCAAAGTTTTAGCTGCCATATTACTGATAGAAGCTTCCTGTGCATTCAGGTTGATCAGCAGCAATCAAAATGCTAGACTCCACAGAAGCATAATTGCCTAAAAAATAATACTTTAGAGGATGAAGTATCATTATTTTTTACATTCAACATTCCCACCCCTTTAAATTCCCAACTGGAGGGATACATGATCACAATCAAACCACAAATATGTGTATAACCTCACTCATACAGGGAGCTTTAAGTCTTATGGGCTTTTCTCAAACTCAAACGTCCAGTATCTACTATACACAAATATTCATAAATAATTCCCTAAATTCACCCAAATACTCCAAATAGCTTGAAGACATGGGAATGGAGGGAAATGTGATGAATAGGTTTGGATAACAAAAAAGAACAAACTAAAAATGTAAATATTAGAAGAATGTTTTTATTATAGTTTATGTTAATCTTTATTAGCAAATGTATCAAGCAAATAATAATTTTCATGATGTATAACTTTAGGTACTAACTCTCTATGACAAATATTACCATAATACTATAACTGTATGTTTTTGACAATACTTTCTTCTAATAAAAAAAGAATGAGGAAACAAAATAAATGTAATATATAGAGTATATTTGAAATCTATAAAAAAAATCACTACAGTAGTTGGTAATATGGAAAATATATGTTCCTAATTATGAATCTTATTTTTTTATTTCTGTATTTTGTTTCACTTCACACTAATAATAAGTTTGGCACATGGGTGTCCAGGTTCGGTACTGGTGGGCCACACACAGGCCTGGATTTGAGGATATCCCTGCTGCCCCCAGATCTGACCATCACTTCTTCAGTCATGCTTATCGACTCACCTGTGCACACAAAGGAAATCCTCAAATCCGGGCCTGTGTGCGGCACACCAGGACCAAACTTGTACACCCCAGGTTTGGCACTTCCCCTCAGTCATTTATCTCTTTACATTTTCACGCTCTGGATGTCTCCGTCCTCCATGTCTCACATATACATTATTTCCCAGCCTCTCTCTTTCTGCTACACACAGTGATTTACCCAGCGTTTTCTCCTCGGAAATCTGTGTCCTCGGGGAGAATTACTATTATTGAAAGATTTTCAGCTCTGTGAGAATTTGTGAGATCTTTACTCTATGAAAAATCCTCTCCAAATGTCTTACTTATTAAGCCAGTCATGCATTCACTGTAGGTTATAAACCAGCAGAATGTGCACAAGGGGGCTGTAAGCATATTTTAGTGTTTCGGAATATCATTTATACAGTTTTTATATAGTCAATATTACCCCTAGAGAACATGATTAGGCTTTAAACTAAATCTACAGTTTTGCTCACCTTTGTATAATACAGCCTTTAATGGAACGAAACCACGTAAATGAATATTTGATTAGAGAGAAAACTCAATAAATGAATACATTTATTGCACAGAGTCTCATACAAATCTTCCATACACAGAACAGTAAAATGCTATAAAGCTGTATATCGTTTGCATTCAACTGTTTTACGGGGCTAAGTAGTCTCTGGTGTTGTGGATTTTGCATTTGCCAGGGCATATTATTCAGACGGGCACCTTACCCTGCCATTCTTGCGCATCGACACAAAATGTTTGAGTGAGGGTGACTTTGTTAAACTGTTGACCTGGACAGGATAGATGAATTAGTTTTTAGTGAGCAAATATTTGCATTTTATTCTCTCCTGCAAATATATATTACTATGATTCATGCTTAATATATACAGACCTAAATTAATGGGGTATGCAAACTACAGTATATATTTTTTCAGTGTAATATTAATGGATGGTAAATATATGCTCTCCTTGTTTTCACAGAAGTCCTATATTAGGTATTAAAAACAAACAAAAAGGGGGACTGTATGGAGGAAATAATAATAATAATTAAAAAAAAATAATGCAACCTTTTATATATATATATATATATATATATATATATATATATATATATATATATATATATATTACCTTTTTCTAATCTAACACATGCTACTTTATATCAGAAACACACATTACATTGAGTCATTCTATACACATACATATTTATTTTATTTTAAAAAAAAAACTTGTTTTCCACACCCCCAGAGCTGCTTCCAGTGCATAGACACAGTGTACCTACCAATAGAAACACTGCATTTGGGTAACCCTTTACTAAACAGCAGCACAATGCAGAGATCCACACAGCAATGTGTGACTCCTCCCTGCTTCCTTCTGCAGGTGACTACACATCAAATGAAGTCTCCCTGCACAAACTGCCATCACTGATTGATACAATATATTAGCTACCTGTGATTGGCCAAAATGAATTATTAATTTCATGCTAATTTTAGCAGAGATATCCAGGGGTGCTTGCAAACTTTAGGATAAGTATAATAATGTTTATTTTGGTATGTTTTTATGCAAAAAATGTTTTCATACACTACTGATTCTTCTCTATCAGATGTATTTATAACCCAGGAAACCAAAATATGCCTTTAACTGAGATCATGTTGTTAGTTGCACTATTTGAGGCTACATTTAATCATGTTGTAAGTTTCATGTCATTGTGATGCCCCTTACAATTGAGGTGAATACATATATAAATCTTACCTGCATGCAAGGGCCCTCTCAAATACTGTGGTTTATACAGTGTATACTCCTTTATTTGATGTATGTATATAATTATACATGAATCATAGTAATATGTATTTGCAGTAGAGTAAAAATTGTAAATATTTGTTCACTAGAAATCAATATTGGGCAATAAAACAATGTCCTCTTAGTAAAACTGAATGTAGTAGTTATTAAATAAGGGTATATTTATACACTATATTTGTTTAATTTCCAATTTTTTCCCCCTGTATACATGTCATAGTTACATAGTAATTGAGGTTGAAAAAAGACTTTAGTCCATCAAGTTCAACCTTTTAAGATCTGATCTGATCTGCAATATGCAGATTAGTTGTTAATTGATCCAGAGGAAGGCAAACAGAAAAAAAACAAGTAAAACTTAGCCAATCGTCTCAAAAGGAAAAAAAAAAAATAATTCCTGACCCAAGATACTGGCAATCAGATTCTTCCCTGGATCAATACTCTCTCGCTAGTTAACCAGAATAACCCTGAATGCCCTTTTTATTTAAAAATATATCCAGTCCCCTTTTAAAGTTATGTATTGAATCTGCTGTCACCACCTCCTTTGGTGGAGAATTTCACAGACTAACCACCTTTACTGTGAAGAACCCTTTACTGTGAAGAACACTTTTCTTTCTTTAAGGTGAAACCTTTTTACTTCTAACCTCAAAGGATGTCCTCTTGGCACAAAAAACCCTACTGACTCTGGATGTATTAATATAATATAATCTTATCTCCTCTTAGACACCTTTTTTCTAGAGAAACTGAGCTTAATTTTGTTAGTCTTTCTTCATAACTTAGCCCCTTTATTCACCTTATTAGTTTTGTAGCCCTTCTCTGCACCTTTTTCTAGCTCTAAAATGTCCTTTTTATGAAGTGGTGCCCAAAATTGTACTCCATATTCCAAATGAGGACGTACTAGCGATTTGTATAGTGGCAGAATTATATTTGCTTCCCTTGCTTCTATACACTTCTTAATAAATGCTAATATTTTATTTGCCTTTGCAGCTGCTGCTTGCCATTGAGCACTGTTACCTAGGTGGTTGTCCACAAGTACCCCAAATCCCTGTCAATATCTGATACCCCTAGATTTGCTCCATTAAGATTATAAATCATGTGGTTATTTTTCCTTCCTAGATGCATAACTTTACATTTATTTGTATTAAATCTCATCTGACATTTAATTGCCGATTTTTTGAATTTATGTAAATCCCTTTGGAGGGAAAGTACATCATTATCTGATTTAGTCACCTGCACAACTTAGTGTCACCAGCAAAAATGGAGACAATGCTTTCCAGTCCCACCTCTAAATCATTAATAAATATATTTAAAAGGGGAGGACCTAACACTGAACCATTTACCACAACCCTTTGCTTCCTGTCTTTTAGCCAGCTCTCGATCAATGAGCAGATATTTACTGCAATTCCTGTATCCCTTAGATTGCTCAATAGTCTCCCATGTGGCACTGTATCAAAAGCCTTTGCAAAATCCAAAAAGACTACATCTACTGAGTTAACTTGATCCAGGTTCCTACTTACCTCTTCATAGAAACTAATTAGATTGGTTTGACATGACCTATTCCTCATAAATGTTGGCTCCTACTTATAATCCTGTTCGAATAGACATATTATTGTATATTATCCCTTATTAGCCCTTCTAAAAGCTTCCCCATTACAGATGAGGCTTTTGCTCCCTTCTTAAATATACGTATCACATTTGCTTTTCTCCAGTCATCTGGTAGCGACCCTGTGTTGAGTGAATCTTGAAAAATAAGATATAACGGTTTGACTATTACAGAGCCCAGTTCCTCCAGTACCCTTGGATGTATTCCATCGGGACAAGGGGCTTTATTAAGTTTTATTTTTTCCAACCTCTTTTGGATTTCTTCCTGCATTAACCAATTATTTACTGAAGGTAGTGTAGCCCCATTATGTTGCAGTGTCCCAACCACTGGTACCTCCCTTGTGCATACCGAAGAAAAGAACCTATTTAGCTCATCTGCCTTTTCATGGTCACTAATTGTCAGACGTCTCGTTTAACATTGTCATGTTCTTCAAAAGGAGCATTTTGCCCATTAAGAAAACTACAGACATGGAAAGTATGTTTTAATCCATCTTTAGAACATTGGTATACTGTATATATCTCTTTTAAAAATAATAATATTTATTAAAAATGTACAGTCTACATATTATTATAGTATTATTTATATATAGCAGTCAATTATGAGGAGCTTTTTACTTAAAGGTTACTTGGGAGGCGTCTACATCTGCTTAAGTTACTGATCAAACTAGTGTGGTCAATGGGCCAATCAGTTTTGATGAAAAGCCAGATTATTAGTCTTTCTTCTGATTTTTATGTATTCTTATTTTTATATATATCATTGAGTTTATGGTGGGTAAATATTGTAAATAAATAGTTATTTTGTGCTCACATTTGAATAACTAAAAATAAGTAAAAAAAACTGCTCAGAATTCCCAGAAATATAGCTATTGCACAGCACTCTGGGAAACGGGGCAGGGATATGAAAATTAGTCCACAATGCATTTCCGTTCATAATCCAATACCACTTTATACATGGCTCCTATTAGGCGTATGCTCTGTGTATTACACAGGTCTCCTAACTCGTGCATTATCAATCCTATGATATATATATATATATATATATATATATATATATATATATATATATATATTTATATATTTTCTTGTTTTTACAAAAACATGATTGCAACATTGTAAATTAATTTAATTGTACATTGTAGCACACAACATTTATGTAATTGCTCCGTTTAGGGAACATTTCCCAAATGGAAACCTTAAATAATGAATTATTTTAACTTTTTGCATTTTATCTTTATGAATTATAGAAATATGCCAGTGATGTGGAAATCAGTTTTACCCTTAATTTGTTTACAGGAATTATAAATAAAATATGACAAACATTTTCTGTTCCCTGCAATATTTAGCCATTTCTCTTAATTTGTTTTGAAAAGCAGAAAATGACGAACAAATGGTTATCTAGTGTTTATTTATATACAAGAATTTTAAAGTTGAAAGATAAATATTTTAGTAATTATTATTTGTGAACGGGGACAATACAAATTTACCAAAACATTTTTCTGTAATTTACAGTTGGGTCTCACTTTGAAAGTGAAAGTGACACCGAAAATGGCCCATTTATTAATAAAATATAATAGTTGTCAGTGTATGTAACATTTGCGATGTTGGTCACGCTTTTGCGTCCCTCGCGCAGCGAGGCGAGCCGCTGACGCACGCACAACGGGCTGGCTGCATTGTGAGCCTTGTGAAGCGAGGCGAGCAGTTGAGGCACGCGGGACTTAGGCTGCAATGAGCACTGTGAGCCTTGCGAAGCAAGGCAAGCAGTTGAACCACGCAGTTCGTTCAAACGCGTAACTACAAAAAACAAGCAAAATAATTATCAAAAAATAATAACACTCACACACAGCACAGAGGGAGAGCCAAGAAGCCTAGGAGTGAAGTTGCAAACAAATTGGAGCCATATTTGCCTTTTTCTGCTGCTCGAAAATCGCCTAAACAAGGGAAAAAATGGCGGCCAAAAAACATAAAAATTCTGAAAAGGATGAAAACGAGGCTCAGCAACGCCAGGCACGCAGAACTTAGAAAATACACAACGGTGAAAACAGTAACACTTACACTAGCAACGCCAGGCACGTAGGACTTTGGGGGAAAAAAACGAGGACCAAAAACCTCACATTCTATGCCAACCAGCATTGCCAGCCTTACCATTTCATTCCCGTCATTTTTGACGAGCAATTTCCTAGTAAACTATAAAAGTAGACATAAACATAATTGCAGTTGGTTGGAATTAAAAATAGGAAGATCCCTAAATTAGTTTTATGTATAAATGAAAGGAAATTGATTAAGAATAACAGTGGGGATGATGATAATGAAGGTATGCATGTCCAGTTAGTATAAATATGTAGACCAACAAGAGCCTATGAATGAATTGTCTCTCTCATTATTCATCTGGACATGTGTATCTTTTTTCCCCACTGCTTATTTAATTTATTGCTATGAGTGTGGATATTTCAGATCATTTGTGCACAAATGCTTCCATTCCATGGCTCCCATAAGAAATCCCATAAAACAGCTACAGGAGTTCTGAAAAGCAAATTTCTATGAATCATGTAAAACGTACGGAATCTGTGCAATGGTTAAAACCCTAACTAATCAGATTTGCGGTGGGAGTAATTCAAGTAATTGATTCTGATTGGCTAACATATGCTTGACCCTCACGATTTTATTAAATAAACCACTATATAATATATAGAAGTCCACAATGATCCCCATAGTGGACCCTACAGTCCCTAATACTAAATTACCAAAAAATAAAAAAATGACTACAACAAACTAAACCCATGGGGCGGGGGGGATACACATTACCAATTTCCAATTTGTTTGACACCCTTGCGCAATGATCACAGAAGCCGTAGTCCTCAATCTTTAGCCCTGGATAAGCAGGCACCTTGATGTTGCCAGACGACACTGTCCTCTTCATTCTTGATTGGTTTCTCTCTTCTGCCCGTAGAAATGGGCCTTCGCCTAAAAACTCCTGGCACTCGTGAATGACGATTTTTTTAGTGCACCCTTGACTCATTTTAATGGATTCCAATTGGCTTAAATATGTGTTAATCATATTTTAGCCAATGGAAAGTGATCTTTTTGAATATTTTCATCCCCTTGTCTGGTTACCTTGTTTTAATGATACCATGGGATTTTTATGGTCCCTCATGGTATAGTGTTAATTTAGTGAAACCATGGTCTGTTTATGAACCTCCAGGGTATAATAGTTACATGTTCATACTTGTAGGGATTACATTTAGTTGCCATGGGGTTCCAAAGGGCTTAGCTGAGGGTCTTCTTGATCACAGTGTGGCCTAGCTGAGGGTATCCCTGGGGTCTACGTAGGGCCTAGCTGGGGGTCTTCTTGGACACCTTGGACCTTACATTACTGGGGGACTCAATGGGCCTTGCAGGTCTATTGCAGGTTTCTTGATGGGTCCTGTGGACCCTTCAGGCCTAGTGGGGATCCCCAGGTGTCTTGATGGGCTTCTGTGACCTCATGGACTGTAACGCACCAGGCACATCTTTATGACAATGCTCATGCTGATCCACTTGGTATTCATGGCAGATATACTGGAGTGAGTTGCCAGTTCCTTCTCCAGTTGGCCACAGAATACAGCTGCCGGCATTCCTAGGTAGTATCCCATCAAAGTACTTACCCGGCCCAACTGACCAGGGTGGTGTGACCTCTTGGTTCCCTAACTGGAATCGAACCCAAGTTGCAGTGGTGAAAGCACTGAATACAGGAGATCGTTAAAGTGGTGTGCTCCACATTGTACTGAATTAAGTCACCCTTTAAGGTTATGCATTTTACTGATTGGGGTAGGTGTACTCTTCACTCTCTGCAGCATATCCTCTTGCTGTGAGTATTTTTGAGGGCTGAGACATATTGATGTGCTGTCCAGGGCTTGAGGTTCTCTGGATTAATATCACAGAAAACATACCAAAGAGCTACAGGCTCCATTTGTCCAGCCTAAACCATAAAAACTATAGCAATAATCAGAAAGTGAAATTGAGACCAATTTAGTGGGTCCACTGAAAGATCTCACACTGTAAATATAACTTGTTTCCAGCTTGCAGGCTATGGAGAGAAAATACTCACATCTAAAGATGACATTTAATACGAGGCTACATCTTTAATTAAAATCTATTTGCTTACATATCATAAAAGCAAGTTATTTAACTTGGATGTAAGCATAGTTGTTATTAATTCTGTTTATTTTTAACAGAACAAAAGCCAGCCTTTGTCTGCAGATAAAATATGTTTTCATGCAACAAGACTTTATTAATAAAGGCATCATTGCAGGTAGGAGGTAAAAAAATACATTATTATTCAATGAAAATGCTGTTAAAGTCAAAACAACAATTATATTGCACTTATATATTCTCATCTTGTAATGTAAAGGATAAATGTGTGTGTGTGTATATATGTATATACATATATATATATATATATATATATACACACCAGTCAGTCAAAAGGAAATAGTTATCTTTTTTTATATATAAAAATGTGAATGGGCCCCAAGCCCAGTGAGAATATTGTTCACTGATGATTAGAAACTATTTTAAAACCTAAGTCATTGCAGTCTAAAAGTGGGCAATGTTACAGATGCGGATGATTTGGTAAAATTTTATATTTTGTACAGAGTCATCTTTAAGTGCTTATAGAGGTCTTCAAAAGACATTGACTAATAGATCTTGTTTCTCCAGCATTTATGGGATATATTTTGAACATGAAATGTAGTTTTCTTTAGTGCTTTTTTACTTGCTCAAATAATAATCTTTTAGAAACTATTTTTCTGAAGAGGTCTTACTATCTAATAAGACCTTCTACTGAAGCAGAACCAATCTTTTAAGGAAAAATACTGCATTTTTAGGTATGACATAAAACAATGGCCTGCAACTTATATTCTAAACATGTATTCTGCTTTTTTCCTTTCATTAATATCTTATTAAAATGATATGATTTTTTTTATGCCCCAGTATGTTCCAGATTTCTTTTTAAAGTCACAACAGCTTATTTGTTTCTCATGAGACAGAGAACATCTTCAGTAAATTAATAGGTAAAAATTCAATAGAAATTTAGTTAAATAGTTTTGATTAACCATGCTTTTATATTTTTCAAGGTTTATATTGATTTAATTTTATAATCCTTTAATAAAAAACATAAATACATTTGTATATTTTTTAAATAGTTTACAAATCCTTTCTAAAATAATTTTCAATTAAGAACCTATCCAAGCATTTAATGTTGTGTAGAAAAGATGTTTAATATTTTTGACTCTATACAGACACATTTAAAGAAAATAGTACATTCTCTATTTTGCCTCAATAGTTTCTTTTTTTTTCTTTTTTAATTTTTGTTAAAAAAAGAATAATGTCATGAGTTCCAACACATTTTGCAATTATCAACTATGACATTGAAAAGAACAAGTATTTGTAAAAGTGATGTTTGATAATAAATTATTCAGTTCAATGTGTAGTTGTCTTTATAATGGTATCTAAAACACCTCTTCTCTTTTTTTCTTTTTCTAATTAAATAGTTTCAAGTAATAGTGTATAAATTCACTTTAAGCAATTTTAATTAGAATAGATATAATATATAAAAATGCATACTTTTTGTTTTATATGGTTCTTTTTTATATATAAAGTATGTTTTATTAACTAAAGCTTCATTTCAGACGATGTATAAAAATCCTGGAATCTTCTTTTGTTTTTATTTTTATTTTTTCTTGTGATTGTTAATTCCCACAAAGGTTCCCAGGCTCACTAACATTCCTTGGAGATGTTTTGTTCTACGACTCTCCCGGTCTTTATTCTTGTTTATATCCAGAATACATATTAGATCATTTTTGTTTGGAGTTAAAGTAAAGGAGCTCTTAAAATACAAACCATTCAGCTACTAATTAGACGCTTCCTGTCCCTAATGAAGTGAGCATGCCGGGCTTGGATTAAGATTCAGCCACTGCTCTGCCTTTGTTTATGTTTCCAGATGTTTTTGTTTTATCTCGGAGTTTACTTTGACAGCTTCTACTAAATGATAAATCACTCATATTATGGCTGAAATGCATTCTGAAATTGAAATGTGCCAAACTTTGAAATTGCTGCAAGGATCAGTGTCAGGGAACAGGTCAATATGGGTTCCTTGCTTCTGATGCATCTCATATTGGTGTATGGAAAGCAGGCCGGGAATAGATGTCAGCATTACACAGACTGCTACCCAGGATTATCATCCTGCTGTCATCTTTACTATGTATGTAAGTGGTGTTAACCTCTTCTCAGCTCGATGGGAAACAACCAGTCACATTCGTATCACAATAATCAGAGAACACATTAGTTGTTTTCACCTTAAATTTTTATTGATTTTGTTAATTTAATTTATAGCATTTAAAATATAATTTATAAATCTGCATAACATACTAGGTAAATAAACCAAACAAAAATAAAATTCTTATGTATTATTCATGGGCCTCATACCTCTAAATATTTATCATTGTTATCTTGTAACCTACTGTTCAATATTCAAAATATAATTTTTATCATAAAATATTTAGTTGGTATTTTAGTTAATTTCCTCCACAGTGGCAAACCTTTATGATGATCAGCATAACATATCTATCTATCTATCTATCTATCTATCTATCTATCTATCTATCTATCTATCTATCTATCTATCTATCTATCTATCTCTATCTATCTCCCTATCTATCTATCTCTCTATCAATCTCTCTATGTTTCTATCTATATCTATCTAGCTATGTATTATTGTATTGAATTATTTTAGATAGTACTTATAATTTTTATACTATCTATCTATCTAGCGCTCGATCTATCTAGCTATTTATTATTGTATTTAATTATTTTAGATGGAAATTGTCATTTTAAACATTCTCTTAAAGGGACCTTGTTACTCCAAAACCTGGTTAATTTCATCTTCAAGAGCATTGAAAATGCTCTTTTTTCATCACTTTTCATTACTAGGTATTCAGCATTGTTTGTACAGATCTATTATACTAATATTTGAATTCATATTCTAATATATGTCATAAATTGGGGAGAAGATCCAACTGCATAGTAACACTGGGGGGCATTGTTATTACTACCATAGAAACAAGCAAGTAGATAGTGTTGCATGTTTTAGTACATCAAAACAACGAATTAGAATTCAGAAGTTGCTCATTTGGAATCAATGCTCATGAAAGATTTAGTACAAAAATAAATGGCTAGTACAATATAGAGCTAGCTTTTCACACTTAGGAATAAGTAAAAAATTAATAAAAAAATGATTTTGAAGTGCACAAGTCCCTTTAACACCTTTACTTATGTACAATAATTGCATTAGCACTTTTACAATTCATTTTATTTAAAAAGTCTAATTAGGAGTACTTACATTGACTGAAAAGTGAATTACAGTGAGCTGAAGAAACTTTATTACAGCACCTTAGCAGTCTAAATGAATTTTAGTGAATCTAGTAAAAACAGGGGGTGGGGTTGCTAAGTTGCTGACGTGTATCCCTGTATTTACTATGCACTATTGCCTAGAGGGTAAAACTGAGGTCACTTCATCTCACATCCACTTAGTAAATCCCCCCACAGTTAGAAAAGAACACTTTATTTATTATTTTTTTTAATGCACAAATATACCATAAAAATATTAATATATCAAGATTTTTTAGATTTTGAAGTAAAAGATATTAGCATTTCTCAGATTTTATAACCATGACTTCTGTTTTCCTGGTAAGAAATTGGTCCAAATTCCTTAGTAGAAGTAACGGCAAAAGACTTCAGTTGCCCATACATCTTTTGTACTTATGAAGGCTAACAAATCTACCAAAGCTCATTGAGGATTGCTTTTATGTAGAGTTTATATGAGATACTAATCTAGTCTGACGTAAATCTATTTAATTGTTGATAAAGCTCTGACTCATTTGCAGGGCACCGTTTTCGTTTTTCTACCCAATGTAGGCCATTCTAAGCTAGTTTTGTGGCATCAAATAGTGAAGCCTTCCAGCTAGGAGGACCCCTTGAGGTCATGCTACTGCTCTTCCCGTTATCCCTACTTACTAGCTTGGATATTGATGATTGTGCCACTGATAGAATCAGAAAATTACAGGAATTACAAAACTGATTATCTCAAAACTGATTATGTTCTTCTTTTTAAGCAAGTTTTAGGTATGCTTACATTTTCCTGAACCCATATAAATATCTATATACTTAATTTTGTATTAGGTACCCAGGAAATAATTATCTGTTTGTTACTTATGAATCTTGCCTTTTTAGTTTGAAATTTCCATCCAAATTTTTTTTACATTTTGTGTTTTTTTCTTGTGGTTTCTCTGCAGAAAACAGGACATATATAAAGCCTCCTATAATGTATTGAAGAACTGATCTGTCTGAGATTACACTGTTCATGAGAAGAGTCCCTTCCAACCTTTGATGCCTTCAGTATGGAACGAAACCTACAGGTGGAAGCACGAAACATGAAGGACTTTCTGAGCAACCAACTGGCATGTCATACAACACTGACCGATTTCCGGCAAGGATTGCATCCCACGACAACCCAGAAGACACTGATAGTTTTTAGAATGTACAATTTTTCGACGTTTAAGAGACTCCCTCCAAACTGAACTTTTTTTAAATTGCTTTTTTTTCTCATCGTTTTTGTTCCAGCACCATGATTATACAAGACTCAACAAAACTCTTTCTTGCTCTCCTTGTGACTGATACGGAAATCCTTTATCACCGATACCACTCATCACAGAACAGTATAATTGTGTTTATAAATTTAGCTTTGTTTACTGAAGCTGATACTCAATATATATTACGTTTTGAAAAGAAATGTGTGTACATTTTTTAAAACAATGCTGTACAAATGATACTTTCAATAGATGACCAACGAGGAGTGGCTCGCTCCTTGGTAACTGGAATACAGAGGATTGGCCACCATTTTTTCTCCAGTTCACCACTTGGTCTTTGAAAAGAAATGAACATGCAGTAGAATGTTAGATAATGGAAACTTTTAAGTATTGGTTCTCTGTTGTACCATATTAAGTTAAAGTATAACTTCTTTGTTAAAATGTTCTTGCTAAAATACAGTATTAAAACATTTTTTTTTTGGTTTGACTTTGGAAATCTTTCATTTTTATGCCTAATTTAATGTATTATATTAAATTTAACAATTAACTAATCAAACAACAGATGAAACAATTTTACTGTGTACCACTCCGAAGCTGGTTTAATAAAAAAGACACTGATATTAAAATCACTACAATATGTCTATGTTGGCTGTATTAGATGCATGATGTATTTATGACTTGGCCTAGCAAAAGGAACATTTATAGAACCATATGGCAATATTCCATAAACCATCTTTTTGTATTTTGTTATTTTACTTTATTTTATTAAATGCTTTGTATATGTACTGACGTGACAAATCCACTATATCATAAAAAAGAACGTCTTCAATTTTTTATTTCAATATCTGACAACCAAGTCAAGGACAATTGATACTTGTTTGGGAAAGTAAGACATGTTGGTTTAGTATGTGTTATCTTTTAATTAATTCATAAGTGTATAAGAACCCACAAATATATATTTCTAATTGTCTTTATTCTTGGGTTTGTAAAGTGACGTATCTCATTTCTCAAGAATGTTGCAGTTATACCACCTAGTGCGGCTTTTTTGACTTTTTGATACCGAATAGTCAATGTCACGGTCTTTTCCACTTTCGTTTTTATTTAATTTTCCCTTCTCTCCAAAGTTTCTTTTAATCATCTTCTGGTCTCAGACCACGCTCATATTAACAAATTATCATACAATTAGATCATGACACAACTTCTTCCCAATGAGTCCGTCATCTTAATGACATGGTTCCAATATGCAAGTGATAAGGACTATCAAATATAATGTGATAAGTACAATCAAAGACATAGTGTACACATAGCAAATGTTTTTATTGTCCCGTTATTTTTACATGGTAAGTTTATACATATGCTTTTTGTTTCGGCTTAGGTAAACAATCTTGGCCAATGTTTACTAAAGAATTAAGTACTGAAGAACTCATCAATTTTTAGTACTTATACCAATAGTAATATAAAAACAGAAAGGTTTTTTGCCAGATTTTTATATAAACACTAGCATTGGGAAAATACAATTTATATCCATTCATGTAGAATGATATGTTAAAATGCACTGTTGGTCGATTTTGAAGCTTCTAAGATGATATTAAAATGTCTTTGCTTTTGTGCAAAGCTAAGTTACCACATTCAAACAAGAAGATGGAGTTGCAATATGATGACATTAGAGTTGGCATTACCAAGGAGACATGGTAGTACTAGTCATCACGGTGGCAATGTCTCTATTTCACCCACTGTAGCTTTTCTTCTTGGAAACGCAGCAGGTACCACCTCAATGGACTGAATAATTACCAAAGAACAGCAGTAACTTTACTCTGCACACAAGTTATTTTTTAAAGGCATATTTACATTTCCTGGATTATGAGAGGAATCAGTAATGAAAACATTTTGCATGAAAAAAATACCAAAATAAACATTAACAAAGTCACCCTGATGTTTGCTAAATCTCCTGAATTTGCAAGCAGCAATTTTTCTTAGTTAACACCCCTAGAAATCCCTGCTAAAAGTAGCATAAAATTCATAACTCATTTTGGACAATCACAGGCAGCTATACATTTTAATACAATGTAACAATTCATGATGGGAGTTTGTGAGGAAAAGAATCATGGGATATGTAGTCCACCTGTAGAAGGAAACCGGAAGATTCAGACACTTATCTGTAGATCTCTGCATTGAGCTGCTGCTGGTTTGAAGGTTAATAAAGAGTTCAAATACACAATTGAAAGCAGTGTTTCTATTGGTTGGTATTAGGTGCCTATGTAAGCAGCTCTGGGGGTGTGGAAAACAAGTTTATTTTTAAATAGAATAAATCTGTATGTATATAGAATGATTTGATGTAAAGTGTTTTTGATATACTGTAAGCACCATGTGTTAGATTATAAAAAGGTAACAACAGCGAAACTTAGATATACCTTTAAGATCGACCCAAACAATAATACATTTTAATAAATGATTCTACATGTTTGAATACTAAGGGACTAAAAAAGCTGCAGTCACCTTGTTCTTCACTTCTCCTTAGCTCTGTGTTACCTATCACACAGCCTCATTAAATTGGGGCTACGTTTTTAAACGTAGCCCGTAACTCCAAATTTATGGGTTATGGCTATTAAATCAGCCTTGTAACGTAGGTTGCAGCGGACTTGTGTTCTAAGAAGCAGGACGGCCAAGAATAGGCTACGTGTTGAGCAATGTTAAGCTTCGCGGTCGTAAATCCTTTGATCCGTCAAGCGTGTAACCGCTAAGTTTTGAATTTAGTTATTCAATTTCAATGTAGGCACGTAACACGCAAATGGAGCCCAAAGGCCAACGTGTGCTTGAGAGCACCCGCAAGGGGGTTAAAGTCCAATACGTAGCACTTGTAAATCAAATAAAAACTCACTACTGTACTAGTATTGAAAGGGAAAGTGATGTTAGGTCTTAGAATTATTAGCACAACATTCTCAAGCCCGCAAATCGGCTCAGAAAAATTGTTGATTTTATGTTTAGATTTTGTGTTATATCGATCCCGGCAATCAATGTGTTAATACATATACTGTAACTCGCATGTGGCTTTATTAATATTGCATTATGGGTTCGGTCGTAATTGAACCCGGGAAGACTTGGAACCCAGGATGAAATCCATCCTCCATTTCCTTTTGATGCAATGATGACGATCTCTGTTGCCATTGGCTCCATCTCAACCCGTAACTACGTGCTTGCTTAATTCAGACTCAGACGACAGAGAACTGGTTAACGATTTAGCGCCTCTAGCTCGTAACTCGCAGCACTTCTAATTCAATAGCGACGTAAAGCGTCCACATTTCAAACACGCAGAAAATACGAGCTACACGTTGGACTTAAGAGGCTCCAATTTTATGAGGCTGTAGATATATCTATTTTTCCATGTTGTTCTCCTGTTCCATGTTGAGTTTAAGCATTGCATAAATACTTATGCCTTTACTTCATTATGTAAATCTGCATGTTTATAGTCTATCCTAAGTACGAAATACTTTAAACAGAATGGTCAGATATCTTCCATTACACTCCAAGCAGATGTGGGGGGACAATAAATTTTGCACATCTGCCAATAAAATACATTAACTTAGTCTGAATATACTTAGCTCTTATAGATGATTAAATATACTCACTAATAACACGATGATGATGGTACAGCCCCACTTTCTAAGAGTAGAATCTGAACATGTATTTTCCAATTTATCTTACCTAACATTTTTCGAAAATCTAAATTACTTTTCTTCCAGAACGTTGGCAGACGCTTAGAGAAAACTTCATTGATTTGTAATTTGCCTTTCAAAGAGTAGCTGTTAATGTCAAACTGCAAACAAATGAGATTTAGACAACTGCTAAACTACATGTATAGGTCCTACAATTAAAGTCTGATTACTAACAATATTGGGGGATTTTGGCTAACAATAGTGTCCATCGACACCAGTCAATCTGCATTTTACATGTAATTAATTTTGTGCAGAATGTTATCTTAAAAATTATGTAATGGGCAATTAAAGAAAAACAACATGTTTGTGAAGTACGTAAAATACTAAAAACATTAGAAGCTGTGTAAGCCATGACGTAAAACCATTTTTATGGAAAATCTGGATTTTTGAAAATTGTGCTCTGTGTATAGATGATTCCATCTTGTCTTTGCTTCATCACTGTAGCATGAAGGGTGTAAATGGAGGGATGGATGGGGAAGCAGAGAATAGGGAGTGGTAAGGAAGATGTTAGATAATTGAATCTCCTTAAATCTGACACCAACCCAATTCCTTCTCCCATGCCCACTATCAGGCAGCATGCAAGAATAAATGCAAGCCCTGCTCTCCAGAAATGTAAAGACTCCCTCACACACAACATTCACCTCTGGGGACAGTAGAGGTATTATTTTTTCTAATTAAAACTAGCTTTATGAATTTATTGCATGAATATTTTTTCATTGCTCTTTAAAAGTCAGTAAAGATAACACTGATCAGATGCGATAAAGCTCAGTTCCCATATGTATTCGCATTATAAAATCTCAGTACCATAAACTATTCCATTGACTTGAATGGACGGGAGATAAGACCATGTATACTTAAGAAAAGTACCAAACATGGGGAGTAAGTTCTGACCCATGTGTAAAGATCTGAGTATTGCAACAGTTAGTTATACAATACCAATGTCACTAATCTATAGTTTTCTCTCATACAAAACATCTGGCCAGAGGTGAAACAGTAGAGTTGAATTGGATGCCGTTTAATTATTTCTGTATTACAAATTCAGTTGCAAGCCGATGATTGGCAGATATTTATGCAGGAAGCAAGTTGCCCATCCAGTAGAAATAAAGTGATTTTGACAAATTGCTACAGGAAGCTCTGAGCTCATGTCTTCTGAGACCAGTAGATAACATTTGTACATCAAGTCTTCAGCATCTGGTAAAAGTGCTGAATCTTTTGGAGATGCAGAGGCTCAAGGGTTATAATATATCAATATAATATATCAAGTAATGTCCTCCCAAATAGTATAATATTGCCACATATTGGGATACACTAGGATGGAAGCAATGGAGCAAATGTGGTAGAAGGCAAGTAGGATACTGGTGTACTGTCCATTTCTGTAGACCACATCTTAAAGGATCCTGGAGGAACCCATTACATATTGGTGGAAGTTGTGTGTAAGAATAATTTTTCTATGGTGACATCCTTTGATAAAATATTCTGCCCCTGGGCCAGGGAGGTGGAAGGGGTGTGATGTCAATTTCAATCTTATCTTACAAAGCCCTCAACAATAGCGCACCCCGTACATCTCTGCTCTCATCTCCAAATACTCCCCACCTGCCCTCTTCGTTCTGCTAATTACCTTCTTCTTTCTACAACTCTTGTCACCTCCTCTCACTCTTTTTTCTCATGCTGCCCCTATTCTCTGGAAC
This sequence comes from Discoglossus pictus, assembly GCA_027410445.1. Lineage (NCBI taxonomy): Eukaryota > Metazoa > Chordata > Amphibia > Anura > Alytidae > Discoglossus > Discoglossus pictus. The sequence continues at coordinate 71,723,963 of CM050168.1, forward strand.
TCCTTGCCTCACTCAACCAGATTATCCTCCTGCCTCAAAACATTCAAAACCTTACTAAAAACATATCTATTTAAAAAAGCATATAACCTTCCACCCTAATACGGTCATCACTTCTCTCTCGCCCCTTTACCACACACAATACCTTTAGGTTGTAAGTCTGCGAGTTTCAATCCTGCAATGTGCTTTGGGGAAAGCGCTATGGACACCGGATTCCAAGCTCAAAGACAGGGCCCTCCTTGCTTTGCAATGTGTTGATTTGTATTTACCATTGCCTAGGAACTTATCTTATGTACAGTGCTATGGAATATGTCAGCACGTTATAAATAAACGATAATAATAATAATAATCCAGACTTCTGTCTGTCCCCAAACACCAGCTCTCTTGGTGTGATGTAACAAACACAAAATGGTTTCCTGTACTCGTAAACAGAATCTTCAAAAATTCAGATGTTTCCATAAAATGTTTTATGTCCATGGGTTACAGCTGATAATATTCTTAGATTGGTATATACTTAGCAAACAATTGTCTTTTTTCTTGAACTGCGGTGATAATTTAAAGGCGGTCTGTCATCCCCAAATCAAGTTTCTTCTTAAATAGTCGGAATAAATTTAAGGGTATGTTTTTAGGAGCATTGCTAGAACAAGAAGCTATTACTTAAATATTCACTGCACATATATATAGAGGAAACGTTTGACTAAGAGCATAATTAATCAGGAAAAGAGTCATAATAATAAAAAATACATTTTGTTGCCTCTGCAGGACCTTGTAGTTATCCATGATATGTTGGTGGAAGCTGTGTGAGTTAGAGGGGCGTTTACATTATGGAGAGCCATGGTTGCATTGAACGATGCAAGGTGTCTGCTTCTCGGCATGTGATTGGAGAAAGAGTGTGGGGTCAGTTTCAATCTTATCTTATCAACCAAATGTTCTAAACTTTTACTTCCCACCTCCCCACCTCTCCTTTCACTACAAACACACCTCCATCATAAGGCTCTCAGGATGTGATGTAACACACACAAAATGGATTCCTGGATTCATGAAAAAATTCATATTTTCTCCAAAAATGTTTTATGCCCATGGCTTACACATGTGCTAATATTGCTAGTTTGGTACATACCTGACAAACAAGTGTCTTTTTTTTCTTGAATACTTCACAGAAAGAGTGGTATATACGTATAACAGCCCTCCAGTGTGATAGCAACAAATACATTAAGCAAATTTAGCATATTTGGGACATGCATCATTTTACCATAATGACTAATTAATTCTGAACCTTTTTGGTAGACAGGATGAGCAGAAGTGACTGACCCACTAAGGTCTGAGTCTGTTCCATTCATTCTCAGTGTCCTATCTACCATATTCTCTGCTCTTGTGCCGTGTGGTTTCTCAGCCTCACATGAGACTCATTTTTCCCTGTAATACATTTATTGCAGTTTAGGGAATATGGTATGAATATCATTTACTGTAATTTGCACATAATCCACACTAAAGACTTTTTGCAGAAATAAATCCTTGTTAGTGAAATATTACTTATTTGTATTAACAGACACTAATATCCTCATAAACAGCCAGTACTAGCTAACAGTTCAAGTAATGCCTATAAACTGATTTCTCCAGAGCTAACAATTGTATCCTCTGGATCGCTACCTTGTTGTGGTGAAGGGGCTTGTGTACTTCAATGAAGCTGTGAGCTGTACCATGTAGGGTCATAGCGAGAGATCAGACAAATTGTGGTCCACTGGAGAAGGAACTGGCCACCCACTCCAGTATCTTCCATGAGAACCTTATGGATGAGCACAACCAGAGACAAGATGTGCCCGGCGTTATGCGGTCCATGGGGTCACGGAGAGTCAGACATGGCTGAACAACCACAAGAATTGCATAGTAATATCTTCTGACAGTAGTTTTACCAACAAGACTCTGATTTTCATGTGCAGTCTTACTGCAGGCTTCTAACGAAAATGAAATACTCATGAAATATGTAAAGTACTTATTAAAGTGACTTTGTAACCTACCACACATGGGTCTCATGTAAATCTCAGAAAAAGCACTTACGAGTGCCCTAACTAACGAGTAAAACCTACCTAGCTATTTAAATCCCCTCCCCTATAAGATTGTGAGCAAACTGTTCCAAGTGAACTTCACGACACAGCCGAAAAGCAAGGCAAAAATCTCCATTGAGTTTTGACCTGACAATAAATTATGAGTTGCTCCTTAATACTCCGTAATAATTCTCCCTTCACTCACAAACTACAGTACTCCCTTAACTCCCAATGATTGAAGAAATAATTACAGGTAGCAAAGAACAGTCATAAAGGCTTTAAAAGCCTTTGCTGTATGCCGCAGCAGTCCCTAATGAGACACTACACTGTGTCTGCCCCCATATCCTGCAAGGGGGGTCCTTAAGGGTCCTTCCCTTGAACCTACAATGAACCCCCTGCCACCTATTAACCCTCATAAGCCAGGTAGTCCCAATCAGGACTCCCTGGCACCTATTGACCCCCATATAAGCCAAGGAGTCCTTCTTGGGACCCCCTGTCACCTAACATTAACCCACACCTGCAGCGTGAGTCCTTAAAGGACCTGCGCAACGAGGACCTTAACCCCTTCTACTGGTCTTTAAATGAAAGGGGGTACTTTTGGTAAAAGCCAAATTTAAACCCCCATGCTGCAGAGGCCCAACAATTAACCCTTGCCGATAAGGACCACTACGGCATGTCTAAATTCAAATTTAAGTCTAAAATCTGATTGACAGCTATTTCAGCCAATCAGAATGCTCCAATGCATTTCCTTATGCAGGAGCAGGTGCGTGAACCACGGTTGGCGGCAGGGAGCTTCTCCTGGGAGGAGCTCCATTAGTTTTATGTATTGTATTTAGAGCGTTGTGGACATAAGCTTCAATCAAGACAGAACCTTCTACTGGACCTTCTACAATCAACATGGATAGCCCGACTAGTCCAGGGCAAAAGAGTGAAGACCAGGGCACCATCGCTGGAGAGGCATTTTGGCCAGGTCAGGTTGTATTTCTTTTTTATTTTCATAGTGTGTTTTTTTATTTGGTGTGCTCTATTTTTTATTTTCTGTGTTTTTTTAATTTTTTTGTAATGTATTTTTTTTTTTTGTAACTAGGGAGGTTACCGTAATTAAGAGAGGATAGGTATTTAATTAGGGGATTCGGTATTTAATTAGAGCAGGGTTTATTAATTAGAGGTGTTAATTAATTAGAGGTGGAGTAGTATAGTTAATTAGAGGGGGTTAGTTTAATTAAATTGGGGTTTGGATATTTAATTAGTTTTAGATAGTGTAGGGGATAATAGGGTAGTGGGGGGTTTAATAGGGTAGTGGGGAGTTATTAGATAGTGTAACGGTTAATAGGGTAGTGGGGAGTTATTAGATAGTGTAACGGTTAATAGGAGTGTTGGTTGGGGGGGGATTAATGGGGTAGCGTAGTGTAGTGCTTAGACTTAGTGTCATGACCCTCATGTCACATATAGTGATAATGTTAGGGTTGTAGTACCCCCGTGGCAGGGGTTAATTTCATAGTAGCCCGGTCCTTTAACGTCCAGTTGTTGGGCCTGTGCAGGGGTCCAGATTGGGATCCTGCAGCATAGGAGGGGGGGGTAATTTTAGGTTATTTTTTTAGATGCTGCAGGTCATTTAAAGAACTGCAGCAGGGGTTAATTTGTGGGGTGGGAGTTAATGGTAGGTGCCAGGGAGTCCAGACTCCTTGGCTTATGAGGGTGGAGTGTTAAAATGTGTGATTGGGACTCCATTGTAGGGGTTAACTGTATATTCCATGGGGTCTGTATAGACCCCATGATTATGTAGATGGGATCATAGGGCAGTGAGCGGGCGTAGGGGATGACCGGGGATTCCTTCCGCAGGGATTTAAATGGAATGAATCCCCAGAGCATGATGTTAGGGCTTTCTATTGGCTCCTAGAGCCGTTTCTCATCCGTAAAGTCTGGTTTGGGTGCCTCCCACACTGGAAACTCTTACTGGGAAGGCAAGGATTTATGGATGTGAGCTGAGTGCCCTAATGTAGGGGAGCAAAATATCTACATACTGTTGTAGACAGGCTCCTGCAGACTTTTTATGGCACTCCCCTACCTTAGAGCATATGAGTTTCATGTGGCTCCATGTTTTGTAGCTTATTCTTAAAGAGCATGGGAAACTGGCTACACATTGTTAGCTATTTATTTCTAAAGTGGATCTATCCTGCTAAAGTTCTTGTTGCAACATTTCTATGCAAAGGAGCCCATGCATATTAATTAGATGGTTTTATGTGCTAATTAGGGTTGCAGTCTGCTTTTCAGTCTCTGTGGTGGCCAAAACAAAGACCCCCAATGTTATAAGGCTTCCCACTTTTTTCAAGCACTCTGAGCTGCCCATTAGCATTCATAAGCAGCAAAATCATTGTTAAATATTTCAGGAATGCTTTACTGGGGAGGAACATGCCTAGTTACATGTATAGCCAGTTCATGAAGATGAAACAGAGTCCATTTAACCCATTTTGACAACACTGTTGCAAAATAAGAGCATTTCACTGGCACTGCAAGACTAAAGCCTCTCCCTTATGAAACAGGACTTGGAACATAATTATTTTCATATATAACCAGAAAGATTAAGTGAAATGTGAATCCTAACAGTAATTGCACAGAGTGTATGGTATTTTATAGGACTCCTTGGCAGATAAGTATTACTGATACAGCTATGTTACTGCTCATAGGCTGACAGTGACAAGCCCCCAAAGAGCAGTTAAACATTTGAATCAGTTTATTTTGCTCCAAGAGCATCATTTGAAAAACAAAACAAAACACATATAACCACTTTCAGATGCTATAGAAAATGTATTCCCTTTAAATGAACATGAAACTTACATATCTATCTAGCCTGAATTTTAAGGAGCTGCACACTGATGAGAGAGGCTCATTGCTGCTGTGTGTCACAGTATTTACTATTATTTCCTCATGATAATCAGGGCATTGGTGGATAGCAACTCCAGCACTGAGCAGTAGTGTTTCCCAAAATAATATGTGCTAATACATTGCAATTTACCTCATGCATTATCATGTAAACCAGTGCTGTCCAACCAGATTTGGCCCCCACCTGATGTCTGTGGGCCACCACCTGAAGTCTATGGCCACCACCTGATGTTTGTGGCCCACTAACTGAGCTCACAAATCTAATATTATTAACATAAAGCACTCAAGAAAGTTTTAAGGCGAAATTTACTTCACTGTAAGTGCTCTTCATGGTGTGAAAGAGCACAGGATTGCATGTTAAAATTATCTATTGTTTTTAATTACACTAAAAGTAGACACGTTTTACATCTATTTACAAACACACTCTGTGCTGCCTATTGTCATTTTCATGACAGCAGAGCCATGCAGTGAGGATTTTTGGCAGTTTTTCCCTGAACTTAGGAATGCACCCAAAAGTTAACCTATAACTGTAACGGTAATTCCCGCATTCCATGCTCTTCACAGATTGATTTGTTGAAGGTTAACTCTATTTTTTCTTTTGCCACACAGAGCTGTAGCTGTTAGTCTAGCAGTGGGCAGTCACTGACACATGTAAACGCAGATTTTATTTTATTGATTTCTCAGTGAAAAATCCACACATTTAAAAAAAAAAAAAGTAGATCTTTACTGTGATGTGGTCCAAATTGTGCTGAATTTTTTTTTCTTTCAACTTTACAAATCATAGGGAACTGTTAGTACCCTCTGTCACCAACACTGCTACGTAAGTTGTAAAAGATGAGAAGAGTTCCAGTCTAAAAAAAAAAGATACTTTCCATAAGTATTCTCATAAAAGATCAACTTTTTTTCTAATTATGATAAACTTAATATTTTGTATACTGGTCTTGACTTTGTTACCATTATAAAAGCTGGACCATTGCACTGACCCTTTAATACGGTACACTGTGTATTATAACAAACATTTTTAAATCAATGACCCCAAACTCATTGCTGGTCATTTAGAGAAAGTTCTGATGATCTGGCAGCGTCTCGAGCCTTAGCAATAACAAGTCAGTGGCTGCAATCATTATTCCAAATGGAAAAATTAATTGTAAATAACTGGAAGTCAATTAAGCAAAGGTTCTGCTGGGTAATGCAAATCTTTTATAGTTTTGTTTCAGTTAACTGCCTCATTAATGATTTATAGATGTGTATACAGCTGTGGGAACCAAAGTATTATCTAATGCACTCAGCGCATAATTACATATGAAACGAGCGCAGAAGCTCTAGGGATAAACTCAAAAATTACTTCCTCCTTTAACTTCAGTCATATTAATATGCAAAGCATTAGGAAACAGGCTATGATGTGTTATCATATTTTTGGAGACGTGTTTACAGTTTTATTTCTGGGGGAAAAAATCATTCTTTTCAATTTTTTTGTACGGACGGCGACTTTGGCGGCGTCTGTATACAAAACATCAAGGCAGATTCAACAAAGGGCATAAGCAGTTTATTTATTATTTAGGAGCTCAATTCATAAAACATTTGCTTTTTCCCCCAGTGCGCGGAAAGAATTAGATATTAATGCTATAGAAATAATTGAAAAAGCCAAAACGATTCTCGCTACAAATCTGCTGGAGTTTAACTGCTTCATGTCCAGCCCAGAAGAAAATATGTGAGACAGAGAAATCCGCAAAAGTAACCATGTTCCTTGCTGGCATGCTTTGTGTCATTTTCTGACTTTTTCTACTTGCTCTTGAGAATTTAAATGATCTCACCCCACCCCCCCGACTCTCTCTTTCTCCCTCTACATCCCTACACTCCAACTCCCTATCTTGTTTATCCCCTCATTTTTCTTTTCTTTTACCCCGGCTCCTCTAAATCTTCCTCTTGTATAACCTTGGCTCCTCTAAATCTTCCTCTTGTATAACGCTGGCGCCTCTAAATCTTCCTCTTGTATAAACCTGGCTCCTCTAAATCTTCCTCTTGTATAACCTTGGCTCCTCTAAATCTTCCTCTTGTATAACCTTGGCTCCTCTAAATCTTCCTCTTGTATAACCCTGGCTCCTCTAAATCTTCCTCTTGTATAACCTTGGCTCCTCTAAATCTTCCTCTTGTATAACCCTGGATTCTCTAAATCTTCCTCTTGTATAAACCTGGCTCCTCTAAATCTTCCTCTTGTATAATCCTGGCTCCCATAAATGTCCCTCTTGTATAACGATGGCTCCCCTAAATCTCTCTCTTGAATATGACCTGCTCCCCTAATTCTCCCTCTTGTATAATACCAGCTCCACTAAATCTCTCTCATATCTAACCCCGGGTTCCCTAAATCTTCCTCAGGATCTGCAGCTGACTGCAACTGTCTGCCTTTGAGAATTTGTGTATATTCACTACCAGGTGTGAAAAACAAATTACTGCAATGATATAACAAACCTCTCTCCTCTCCCATTGGTCATTTGATAAGCACATGCCCTCAACCTTCAAATTATAAGGAAGTTTGGAAGACTCCAAGGCCCTCATTCAATTGAGATTTGGCCAATTGAATAGGGTTCTAAATAATCACATAACATATTTTTTCAAAGAAGTTTTAAGTTAGTAAACATCTAACCAAAAACAAGGTTTTTACTAACTAAAAACTTCTTTAAAAAAAATATGCTACATGCTTATTTAGAACCCTATTCAATTGGCCAAATCGCAATTGAATGAGGGCCCAGGACTTTTTCATCTCCGATTACTACTTACACTTTAAATTAACTCCCATTCCCTCCTGCTCAAAAGTGTCCCGACTAAACCCCCAATAAAGGAGACAGTGGCTATATTTACCAAAGAGTGAAATGTTGGAGAACTATTGATGTCAAATCTTAGTACTTACCCTATGTCTTATGGGATAGCGTAAGAATAAAGAGGTTATCCAAGTGACAGTGAGATAAATCCCACTCTTCACACTATTTGACTTGCTCAGAACTGGTTAAACCTACATGTGATATGTTTATTTCTCTCCACGTAAATTATCCGACTGATGTTTCTTTTTTATTCCACTGAGAAATCCTGTTGACTGAACCCAGTAATGGGGATGATTCCTATTTCAGTATTTCCTGGAATGTAACCTATTTCTAACTATTGTATCTCACGGTACAGAAATATGAAGCAGAGGAAGACCCAGATAGGACATTCAAGAGACATTGATCAAATAAGGTATTGACCTAAATTAGCGGCATCTTTGCTCAAGGGTTAGACTCATTATTACTGTACGTTATTGATGTATGTTCACTACCAGTGGGGATGTTAACAGGTTACAACTGCTTGTTTCTTTACAAAACACATACACACATTATATATATATATATATATATATATATATATATATATATATATATTGTCATGAAATCAGGCCACTCTTGAAAATGACCTATTGCTCAATATGATACAACATTCTACTGATAGATGGAAACAGTCTAAACTTTTAGTGCTAGGCAGTTGGCAAGCTTGCAACAAACTTTGGCCATGGTGGAAGTAATGAGAATAAATTAACCTAAGTTAACCAGTATTTACAGTTCTGGTGTGAATCCATGGACATTTTCAGCATTAGGCAAAATGGGCAAGTGCATACTGTACAAAGTAGACACTTCTTGCAGGGGTGCCATCTTTTTTTTAATGAACGATGTGTTACAATTTAGTCTGAGTGCTTAAAGGGAGGGAATATCAATGTTTTTTTCTGAATGGCTAAACTTTGCTGCCAATGCTTGCATCACTTTTCTCCACAAAGCATGCTGGAAGGTGTAGTCTTAAAGACTACCAGAATTCTGGGGAGGTCACAGATCTGAGATTTTCACAGTAAGACAGTGGCATTTTAAGACGGCATGTGAGGAGCATCTGAGAGCAGAAGTTTGAATAGAACATATGGCTTGCCCAGTGGACCATGATTTGTCTGACCTTTCTACTATGACCTGCCCATCTTGGGTGACCCTATATGGTTTAGTTCACAGCTTCATTGAAGTATAAAAGCCCCTTCACCATGACAAGGTAGTGATCTAGAAGGAGATTCCAAATCATAGCTAACTATATAACAACTATTATGCAGATAGCTATTATTTGGATCAGACTCATAGCCTCTAAAATGACATTAAAACAACCTTTTTTGTAGCAAAGTTATTACACTCCTTAGGGAATCCTATATTGTTTATCTCACAGCTTCATTGAAGTACACAAGCCCCTTCACCACGAAAAGGAAGGTAGGTATTTTCTATAGAAGCAAGATCTCCCAATGTACACAATTACAGGGACAGAAGGGCCATCGGTTGTCTAACTTAAAGGCCTACAGATACAGAGAAAATGTCCAAAAATGGTAATCAAAAGAACATAAACAAATCTACTTAATTACATAACAAAAAGTTAGTCTCTTAGTTTTACTTGTGTTTTCTTAATGCATCTATAGAGCCCTCAAATTTGACTCTTGGAGCACACTTGGGTCCTTACTCTGAGTGAGTCCTCTGAACATACAATATTTTCGTAGCACAGTTACGTTTGGCCCCTTATCAAGTACTAGCTGAAAATTTGCACACGATCCTGCTGAGGGCCTCATGGATTAAGGCAGGGCACATCTGGTCCCAGGGCTACAAGATCACTCCATAACAATAGCCCACAACCCAAAATCACAAAAAAGCTGGAGTGGTATGAGATAGTAATAAAAACACAGAAAAGTATGGTTTTAAGAGCTGGTGTGGTAGAGACAAAAGGTTTAATTTAATTCTAGATGATAAAGAGGTCATAAGAAGGACTGACAGAGAGGAGCATAGCATGAACATTGGTGTGTACTTTTAATGAATCTGGTAGAAGCAATCATGGTTGTTATGCCCAGTGTGCCACTGGACTGTTATGAACTGTAACCGAGTTGGAACACAAAGTCCAATATCTCCGGTGGTATACGGTAAAATATCCAAGAAACACTGCAGTCTCACCAGCCCCAACCTCCCATATTGGACGACACTCAATTGGGAGTCAAAGAATACTGTCTTTATTTTGTTGTGCAGAAATATATATACACATCTCTTTCCACAGGCAATACACATCCCCCATATTTGGCCACACAATAAACATAGAGAGACAATAGGTGTGGTCACACCTCCCTGAGGCTACCTGGCTACTTTTATACAATCAGACATTGATCAGATTATCCGTCTCTTTGTTCTTATGTCTCATAATGAAAACACTTTATACAATAGACTTCCTTATCTTATGAGGAGTCTCTGTAATAGGATTATCTTTTAGCCTAGTAGCTGTAATATTCTGAGCCAATATATTCTGTAGAACCTAAAACAACATATCTACAGTATAGCAATGTGATCATATTTTAACCAAGAATTAAATAACCATAAAACAGGGTAAAACAGTGATGGGTTCCGTTACATGAACTATAAAACAGACTCATCTGGGATGGCAGGGATTAATATGGACTCTCCAGTATTCAATGTTCTGACTGTATCCCTGGTTTGAGGTCCATAACTTGGGACCCCTATGTGTTATGGTTCTGACTGCCATGTTATGAGTATGATGTTCCATGATTTAGTTACTCTATGTGATGTTAGTTTGGGTGCAATGTTGATTATTAAATGTATGTGAGGGAGCCATAGCCATGTTTGGTAACAACCTGCTGGTTTGTTGCTGGGGAAGCACATTGAGTATAGGGATGTGGCCCCAGGAACAAGGGGAACCAGAGCAAGAGATACTGGGCATAAGGGGTTCACCCGGCACAGAAATAAATTGCCAGACATGAGTATATCCTTAGGAGATCAGATTAAAGGCAAAGAGGCCTAAGGAAGAGGAAGATAAGCAGGTCATGTAAACAGATAGTGTGTCTCCAGTACTGTCCTACATCAAGTACCACTGGAAGGTCAGCAACCCAGGATAAGTTAACTTGCCTGATAATTAGGTTACTACACCACAGGGGGAGTTTAGAGACCTGACATCTCTATGGACAGATGCACCACTTGAACCTAGGGTGGAACTCTGCTGATTGGACATCCTCATGAGTACCAAAGGATGGGGCCAAGCTAGGACTGACCAGTAGATGGTCAGATAAATGTATAGATATCAATGTTGAACAAAAATAAAGGGATTATTGCTATTGTTCCAGCTCTGGAATATAGTTACACTTGGTAACTACTATGGCCTGGTATCCTATCTTGCTGGTGGAGCTCCTTAGGTGATTATTCTTGTACTGGCCCATCTCCTGCTAACAGGGGTGCAACAGGACCTCACAATTCTGCTGAGTAGGTTTGGGCTAGGTCCTTTTCAAGCCCATTGAAGAAGCAGATTGTAACAATGGTGCATTGGGTGTAATAATCAGGTGACTTGAAGGACTATTTTCAGTATGCAAAGTGAGATACAATACAATAGCAAATCATATTTTGTGATAATAAAGTGTTATCATTAAAAGTCTATTATATTATACTACAAATGTTCATTAATCTATTGTATAATGAATAGCAGTAATCTTATACTAACCCCATTAACAGTGGATTGTCCAAAATTCAATAACATATATTTATTCTCATTATTCTCTGTACAAATTTGAACTTTTATAGGGTGCACATTACTTTTGTTTTCTGGCCCTTTGCTTTAAGGTTCTTTTCGTTATTTATGTTTTTAAGCGTTGCATAATAGAATTTGACATTTTCCAGCTGAGGTGTAGCCTAGTTTAAGCTCTATGCTTCATTACATCCTTCTTCCTATGAGAGGATACGAACAGTAAAAATAACCAAGTTGTTTTAAATGTGAGAAGCAAAATGAAATCTCACCAGATGTCCAGTTGTGTTGTCATTCTCCCAAAACAATTTACTTAAAATCCAGGTATCAGACAGAAGACCCAACAGGGCCCTGAATGTTCATACGGGACTATCTAAAGTGGTTTTCTTAAAATGAAACAAAGTGAAATGATGAAATAATTACATTAAACTTGGCAAAAAACAACAAGATTCTCTGAGATGATGAAAGCCAAAACCAACATTGTGGCCATCATATTTTTCTCAAAGTATGTGTTTAGGATTTATACTGCCATAAGCCCATTACGATTTGTGCACCCTCCATACTTACATAGTTACATAGTAATTGAGGTGGAAAAAATACTTTTAGTCCATCAAGTTCAATATTTTTAGATCTCCTCTGATCTGCAATATGCAGATTAATTGTTAATTGATCCAGAGTTAGGCAAACAGCCCAAAAAACCCAGTGAAACTTTGCCAATTGTCTCAAAAGTGGGAAAAAATATAAAATTCCTTCCTGACCCCAGATACTGGCGATCGGACTCCTCCCTGGACCAATACTCGACCCTGAATTCCCTTATTAATTATAAATAAATCCAGTCCCTTTTAAAATTATCTATCGAATCCGATGTCACCACCTCCTCTGGTAGAGAATTCCACAGATTAACCACCCTTACTGGGAAGAACCCTTTTCTTTCTTTAAAGTGAAATCTTTTTACTTCTAATCTCAAAGAATGTCCCCTTGTCAGTTGAAAACCTCTTGGCACAAAAAGCTCCCTTGACAAAGCCTTGCATTGACCCTGATATATTTATATAAGGTAATCATATCCCCTCTTAGATGTCTTTTTTCTAGAGAAAATAAGTTTAATTTGGTTAGTCTCAAACGTTGAATATAGGTATCCCATAACTTCCATTTAGCAGGTTCCTGAGTGATCAATTCCCTCATACAAAAATCTCTTTCAAGATCTCTAATTCACTTCACTATAGGAATTATTTCATTCAATGTTGGTACAATGGGGCTTTTCCATCTATAGGCTATGAGCCATTTACTTATGGACACAATTTGCACTGCAAATGCCTGATTCTACTCCAGTCAGAAGGAAAGATATAGAAAAAAGCAATTTGAGCAGAAGGTATAATCTTCTTGAAAAGGCCAGCCATCATTTGAACATTCAGTCCATAATGACTGGATAGATCGGCACTCCCACCAAGTATGTAGGTATGTGCCAGAGTTGCCACACTTTTTCCAGCCCTTAATTAACACTGTCACTCATGGGGGTCAAGTACAGACCCCCCATAAGCCCTTCATTAATCCTGTCACTCATGGGGATCAATTAAGATCCCCAAAACCCCTTAATTAATCCTCTCACTCATGGGGGTCAATACAGACCCCCATAAGCCAATAATTAGCTCTATCAGTCCAATAGAGGTCTATATAGACCCCTATAGGACACTAATTCATCAATGTAATAACAGTATAAGTGCCATGAGGGTCATCCAGGACCCTCATTACACAAAGTATAACCACTACACTATTAACCCGAGCTATACACCATTAACCCAACCCTGCGACTATTTAATCCTAACACTACATATTTAACCCTAAGAGTAACTAAGTAAACATAAATGCTCTTATTTAAACCCATCTAAGCCTATTGAACCCCATCTGTTATGTGGGTCTATACAGACCCTCATAAGCGTCTATTTAACCCAATCAGTCCCATAAGGGTATATAAAGACCCTTATGGGGCAGTTACAACCCTAACATTAACCCCATAAGTGCCATGAAGGTCCTCAACAACCCTCATGACACTAACTACAAACACTACACTGCACTATACCCCCCAATAAACCATTACATCTAAACTAACCCCCTTTACACTAACCTATTAACACCTACACTACCTACCTACCCCCTAATAAACCCCCACCCCAATAACATACATACATCCCCCTCTAGATAAAATACAATAAATCCTAGCTAACATACATGCCCCCCCCTCTATATAAAATACAATAAATCCTAACATAACACATCTAAAATAAAAAAAGTCCTATCTGACATACATACATCCCCTCTATCTAAATTAAAATAAATCCTATCTAACATACATACATACATCCTCTCTATCTAAAATTAAATAAATCCTATCTATATACCCAAACCCTAAATCTAACCTAAAATACAATAATTAAGACCACTTACCTTTGCAGACCCCCATAAGACCTTCATTAACCCTGTCACTCATGGGGGTCAATCAGGACCCCCATAAGCCCATCATAAACCCTGCCACTCATGGGGGTGAATCAGGACCCCCATAACCCTTAATTAACCCTGTAACTGATGGGGGACAATACAGACCCCCATAATCCATTAATTAACCCTGTCACTCATGTTGGTCAATACAGGCCCCCATAATAAGATTTGTTATCAATTGGAACCAAAAGGAAAATCAAATCAACAGTTACCGAGATAACAGAGAGACAGAAGGGCATGGAATCAACGTCAGCCACAATAGACAAATCTTCTAATAATTTACAAGTATTTAATCTATCTCAGTTCCCTATAAGTGAAGATCAAACAAGGATATTACATTTAGGCCTTTCTTTCTCTCCAACTACTAGATTTGAGTTATTTAATTAAGTAAAAGATTTAAATCTATTTGCCCTTAAATTGGCCATAAATAAATACCACAATATGGTCAGACAAAAAGAATTGGATGAAATGGGCCTAACTCAAATAGAAAAGGAATGCCTCAATAATTATGAATAATCACAAAGGGAAAATGAACAAGTAAAATGGAAATTAAAAATACCTAGTAAATTTACTCCACAATTCTCTCTTTCTCCACCTTTGGAAATATTTGTGGAATTGGTAACAAAGGAATTAAAGGAATTGGACAAAAAGACTCCAAAATATACATCAACTACCAATTTAAATAATAGAGAATTACATGCTCTCAAAGAATTGCAAGAGAATGACAAAATTACCATAAAACCTTCAGATAAAGGAGGGAATGTGGTAATAATAGATACTACAGAATATGTAAAAATGACTCAAACACTATTAGATGATAAACAATGCTATTTGAAGCTAAAATCAGACCCAACAGAGGAATGTATAGCATCGTTGCAAAAACTAGTAGATGAAGAAAAAGAGCTAGGATTTATATCAAAAATGGAATCCAAATTTTTAGTAAACAAGAATCCAATGATTGCAACTTTTTACACAATACCCAAAATACAGAAAGACACAAAAAAAACTCCAGGAAGACCTATTGTGTCAGGGATAGAAAGTGTAACTCACAATCCTAGCATATACGTAGATGAAATTCTGAAACAATATGTGGTAACTTTACCATCCTACATAAAAGATACCAAAGACACTCTACGTAGGATTAATGGAATAACAACAACAAAAAACACACTACTAGTAGCAATGGATGTCGAATCTCTGTATACTAGCATTAAACATGAACAAGGTCTAATAGCAGTTAAATCATATTTGGATACAAAGCGACCAGACTATGAACAATATAACATCTTTATAATGAAATTATTGGAGTTTATCCTTGAAAATAATGATTTTCTTTTCAATAAACAACTATACAAACAAAAGAGAGGTACAGCAATGGGAACACCTTGTGCCCCAAATTATGCAAATTTATATTTGGGGCACTGGGAACATACAAAGGTGTTCTCAGAAGTAAATGAATTCTATACACAAAAGATAGAATTATGGATAAGTTTCATAGATGAAGTGCTTGTTCTATGGTCTGGTACAGAAAAAGAACTAAAGGAATGTGTAAAAATCTTAAGCACAAACAACAATAATTTAAGATTGACGGTTGAATCCAACAAGAAAAAGATAACATTCCTTGATTTAAGTATTGAAATCAAGGAAAAAGAAGAACTTGAGACTAAGACACACAGAAAAACAACTGCAACCAATTCCTTATTACACTGGCAAAGTCATCATCCAACATCAACTAAAAAAGCAATACCAATAGGCCAGTACCTACGTCTGATACGTAATTGCAGTAACATCAATGATTTCAAAACACAAGCAAAATAATTACAGGAAAGATTTATTCAAAGAGGATATTACAAGAAAATATCAAAAACTGCGTACCATGGAGCATTAGCTGAAGAAATAAATCATCTTTTACACGACAGACCAAAGGACCAAAAACAACAGCCTATCCGGTTTATCACAAATTTTTCAAATCAGTCCCAACAAATAAAAGCCATAAGGCAAAAGCACTGGGACATTTTAATATTAGATAAAGATCTCAGCAAAGTTATTACAACAGTGGGTACGACAACATACAGAAGAGCAAAAAATCTTAGGAATCTTCTTGTTCATAGTCATTATGAAGAGAAAAAAAGCCAGAGAAACTGGCTAACAGAAGCACAAAAAGGCTCATACTCAGGTGGCAAATGTAAATACCTGCCCCTTTGTACCTCATAAGAAAGAATTCTATAATGCAACTACTACTAAAAGTTACATTAGACATAGTATAAATTGCCAGACAGAAGGGATAATATATCAAATAGTTTGTTCATGTAATAAAAAATATACAGGAAAAACTAAGAGACGATTTAGACAAGGTATATTATAACACGTCAATGACGTCTTAAATAAACGGATACATCTATTGCCAGACATGTTAGACATGAACATAACAATAACCCATACTGTTTACAATTTATTGGCATAGACCATATCCCTCAAACTATCAGGAAAGCTAATTGGGATAAACGTCTACTGTGTCGCGAGGCTAAATGGATGTTTCAGTTAGATACAAAAAGTCCATCAGGTTTAAATGAGGAATTTACCGATGCAGCTTTCATTTAAATCATAATAATATAGTTATGACCCAAGATTTTTTTAAGTGTAGTAGTCAATTGTTGGGAAATATACCAGGAATTGTAAACATTCATAATAAATAGATAAATATATTTGATTAGAGATGTTGCGAACAGTTCGCCCTCGGACTATTCGCGGCGATTTTAGCATGTTCGCGTTCGCAGCGGACAGCGAACATATGCGCTTTTTGGTTCCCCCATAACTTTATCATTGAGGAAACTTTGACCCTGCACCTCACAGTCAGCAGACACATTCCAGCCAATCAGCAGCATACACTCCCTTCCAGAAGGACAGCAACCCAAAAAGCCCTTTTTAGGGCTAGAACATAATTTATTTTATTTTATAATTTTTTTCTGTGTAATCTATATGCATATGCCTGCCTGCCAGCGTGTTTGTGTGACAGGCTAACACCTAACTGCTTATATTGTGCTTAGTGAAATAAAACAACACTTTTTTGACTGTAATAGATTGAATAGCAATTGCCTGCCTACAGGCATGTGTGTGAAGCCTATTGCATCTACTCTGCCAACTTTTGCCAGTGCACAGTGATACGTCATATCTGGTGCAACCATAGTGTACAGTGACATGAAACAACATTTTTTTGACTGTAATCGATTGAATATCAGTTTCCTGCCTACAGGCGTGTGTGTGAAGCCTATTGCATCTACTCTGCCAACTTTTGCCAGTGCACAGTGATACGTCATATCTGGTGCAACCGTAGTGTATAGTGACATAAAAAAACACTTTTTTGACTGTAATCGATTGAATATCAGTTGCCTGCCTACAGGCGTGTGTGTGAAGCCTATTGCATCTACTCTGCCAACTTTTGCCAGTGCACAGTGACACTCATATCTGGTGGCACCTTAGATTGCACGCGCAGTCCCCCAAATTTGAAGTGGGAGGACCGACCAAGCATCTTTTTCCATCTCACGCTTCCAAAAATCCATGCCATATACACGTCCCCTGATAGATGACGTAACAGGTATCAAACTGATAGGAATAAATAGTACAACTTAATACACCATTCCTATCTGGTGGCACATTACATTGCACATGCAGTGCCCCTAATAGTGGACGTAACAGGGATTAAACCGATAGGAATAGTACTACTTAACAGTACACACCTTATAATAACGCAGACAGAGGCAACGCAGAGAGAGGAGTCTGAAGAAGAGGAGTCAGAGGAGGAAGGTGGCTTTGAGGAGGTTGAAGACCAAACACAGCAGGCGTCCCAGGGGGCTTGTTGTCACCTTTCGGGGACCCTTGGTGGCTGGGTGTAGGAAGAGACCTTCAATGACATCAGTGAGGACAAGGAACGGGACATGGCTAGCTTGGTATTCAACCTTGTGCAAATGGGGAGTTTGCAGTTGTGCAAAGGGACTGTTTGCGGTTGTTCGCGGTGCATTAAACGGGGAGATTGGTCTGTTACTGTGAAGCGGGTGTAACCCTTACACTATCTGATTGATACAACATCCTACCTGATGTTTTAAAGCATGTTATTCCAAACAATTTAGGAATGTTAGGTGATTTATGCCCTTTATGGCTTAAAACCAGACTCTGCATCAACTATGTAATTTTCCGTGGGAGTTTTGCCATGGATCCCCCTCCGGCATGCCAAAGTCCAGGTGTTAGTCCCCTTGAAACAACTTTCCCATCACTATTGTGGCCAGAAAGAGTCCCTGTGGGTTTTGAAATTCGCCTGCCCATTGAAGTCTATGGAGGTTCGCTGGGTTTGCCCGTTCGCGAACATTTGATGGAAGTTCGCGTCCGCTGTTCGCGAACCGCAAATTTGATGTTCGCGACATCACTATAGTTGATAGATAGATACAATTATGGGGACAAAGAATAAGACTTTATATATAAAACACAAAATGTAACAAACTGGTCATAGTCAAATTTAGTCTCCTTAACTTGAATCACATATAGTTGTGAGCATGCAAGCTGTTGCTAATGCTTGCGAGCTCGCGCAGTGAACCTGCGGCTCTCGCTTTGCGAGGGCCTCAGTTGCTGGCATGGAGCGCTGAAGGCGCTCCTTGCCAGCAACTGCGGCCCTCGCAAACAATACGTGACGCACTACGACCCATTCCGAACACGCAAAATTAACCATTTAACTTTCTTTTTCAAACAGACACTACAAGAAGACTGGCGGATTAAGATTGGCAGGAGGGGACCCTCTGTCATTCGGACAAGAACAACACTTCAATAAAGGTATAGTATAAGAAGTAGAAAAAAAAGTCAATATATATGTTTAATGGCCGCCAATATGAAAATTACAAGTAAAAAAAAAAAAAACAATACAAATTTAATACAGAACAAAACAACACAGTTCAACAAACTTCACAAAGACCTATACAATTTACAAAGAAATACAGTTTCAGAGAAGCAAAAAAAAGAAAGAGGTGGCCACAAAACGGGATAGCATCCGAAACATTAGCAACATACATAAAACAAAAGTATTCCTCCTCTTTACTGTAAAATAACCTCCAACCATCACCCACAAGCCAAATGCAGCAACCAAAAAGTGGTGAACACAAAACAGGATAAAACAAAAAAGCACAACATGATATAGAAATAAACATTCATTTTTAATGTCCAACAACATTTAATCCTCACAAAGAAGACTAATTAAGCAAATAAAGCATGCAAAATATGGTGGACACCAAACAGGATTGTACAAAACAATCACACAAACAGATAGAAAAGTAAATTAATATTCTTCTTTACTGTTTAACAACCTATAAGCCTTACAAAGAAGCCTAAATAAGCATACCAAAAGTGGTGGACACAAAACAGGATAATGCTAAAAACATTGCAATCAAATCCAAAATGAGAAAAACATTAATAATTACAATAAAAACAGAAGGATAACTGTAATATACAAATACAATTAAAGTATTTTAAAAGGTTGCACAAAAAACAGCATAGCAGGACCATAACTACAAGCGCTGGGCCTCCTGCTGGGCCGCCTGGGAGACAAGACGCGGCAGATGAATAGGGTGAGTGACACTTCTCCCTACAAAGGAGCTATTAGGGGATCCATAGTAGTAGTGGTCTTAATTTACCCAACATCATTAGCCCACACAGTAACCTAAACACAGAATAATCTTTCTATTAGATGCTACCAACCAAGCTCAAAACAACAGTTGGTCAGGAATCCAAGTTCATCATATTTTTCCCATAGTTATGGGATTTCATTAAATATAGTTTTCTCGTTAGCCTTAAGTTATTTAAAAGCTAGTATCAGCTATTATAATACCAGAAAAACGGAAAAGGGAGAGGAGTTTTGGACAGGCAGAGGACACACTGGAAACCAAATATGTGAAATACGTTTATTGTTAATTCCTATTTATCACTTCTAATGTTTTTGGTGTACTATGTTATATGTCTGACCTGTCTAATAAAAATCAATTAAAAAAAAACAAAAAAAAAAACAGCATAGCAGAAAAATTCACCATAACAGATAGAATAGACCCCAAAAATTAAATATGTATAAAAAAAGTAAAAAAAAGAGAGAAAACTAAATAAACATGTTTGCTCTGCATCCATGTCAACAGAAAAAAAAATCACCAACAACAATAAGAACCACTAATTATAACCTTTACCAAAATATTACTGACAGATTTGTCATTTACCTGTTATTTGTGTTTTAAGGACAACAATGTTTAACAGTAAACCCAAACTTCAATCTAGGCAAAAAAATAAGCAACATAAAACAGCATAGTACAAAAAATTGTCAAAACACAGACTAAATAACATTTTTCATTCTCAATTCCCAGCCCTAATGTACAATATTAAGCATAAAACCTAACCACACACATAAAATAGAATACTACAACAAATACTACTAACACCGAAAAAACAATAGAAACCTTTTCACAGCCCCAACATATAAACCTTTAAATAAAATATAAAAATACTATTACAACAATCCCCTGCAGGACACATTTCAAATAATAATTTTTGCCCTCTACTATGCCTATAAGCCAAAAATATAACAAAAAAAGCAATTAACAAACAAAACTAAAAATCCATTTCAATTAACACTATACACCTACTACATCTAGAAGAAGCTATAATGTAATTACCTTGAGTGTGCTATGCATGTAAGACAAAAATTACAACCTACGACAGAAAGTAAGAGCAAAAAAATAAAACACACTAATTTAAAAATACAAAGAAAGTTCAGCTACAATGAACTACAATCACATAGGAACAAAATGTTGATAATAAAATATTTAAAAAACAAACTTAACATCTCAAACTAAACTAATAATACATTATTTTATTTTACAGATTAACATGGCTGATAACGACAGCAAACAAGAAAAGATAAGACGTCAAGCTAGAGAACAACAACAAAGATGGGCCAACCAGCAGACACCAGAGCAGAAGGAAATTCGACGAGAAAAAGAACGCAAAAGAATTGCAAGCAAAAGTCTATCACCTGCACAAATTAAAGATACACCAAAAAAACTACTAAAAAAACAAAGCATTTAGAACCTGTTCCTGAAACATCAGATGACATTTTAGCTGAACAAATAAAAGATATACCAAAAAAAGCCACCAAAAAAACAAAGCATTTAGAACCTGTTCCTGAAACATCACATGACATTTCAACTGATGAATTTGAAACTGAAACTGATATATGCTTTGCAAATTGTCCTTTACTCAAGTCTTTAGCAGTAGAGGTTCATAAGCTTTTATAGAGAACCCTTAAACGACAGGGTAGTCATATATCTAAAATATACACTTTTGAAAAACGACACTTGAAAAACAGGAAAGATGTCTTTAGAATGTAAAAAAATATATAGCTACAACTTTGGATTGGTGCCCATTGTGGGGACATGAATACTCAATGTCAGTTTTGTGAGGCTTATCATTTTAAACAGGAGAGACCCAGAGATGGCCAATTTATTAGTTGCTGTCAAAAAGGCAAGGACAAACTTCCAGAAAGAAAACTATTTCCAATCTATTTACAAAACATTATGACTGAACCTACTTTTCCAAACTACAAAAATTTTAAGACAAACATAAGATCCTACAATAGTGCCATATCCTTTGCTTCTATGGGGGCAACATTAGCTGCTAATGTACCAGGACATGGTCCTTACTGTTTTAAAGTCCAAGGCCAAATTTACCATCGGACTTCCCATTTACATCCAGAGAAAGGAGAGGAAAGAAAATTTGCTCAACTATATGTCCTAGATACAATGGAAGCTGTTGACCAACGTATGCAGCTGCAAGAAAATAAAAAATGCTTACCCAGTGTTTTTATAGAGCTAGATAACATTATGGCCAATAACCCCTACACTAAAGCTTATAAAAAATTGGCAGAAGTAGAAAATGAACAACAGCTTCATGAAGAAAGACAATAATTTACCAATCCCAAAGGTCAATATGGTGTTTAAAAGAGATAGACATACTGATAAACACCGTTATAACTTGCCAACATCAAATTAGGTTGCAATGGTGTTTCAAAATGATGAAGGAGAACCACCATTTCAAAGAGACATTAGAATATATCCCAGAAATGAGGAGCAACCATTCATTAATATCAGTATCTTAATTCCAAATTTAGATCCAATGACATATCCCATTTTTTCCCACATGGAGAAGCAGGTTGGCAACCAAAATTAACCCTTCTCAGTTACCCAAATGCTAAAGCCAGAATCCGAAATAATGTTTCTATGCTTGAATTTAAAGTAGCTCAAATTGCCATTCGAAATACATTTAATCCAATTTTATGTGGTGGAAAACTAACACAACAATGGATTATTGATTCCTATTTGCAAGTTGAGGCCAATAATTTAAACTTTCTAAAATATTAACAAGATAAACTATGTGTAGAACAATATTGTGGACTAATGGACTATGTTGCTGAGGTGGCTACAAGCAGAGACATGACAGCTGGCAAAGCCATCATTTTACCATCCTCTTTTCAAGGATCTCCTCGAAATATGAGAGAAAGATACAATGATGCTATGGCTATTGTCACCAAATTTGGAAAACCCGATTTATTTATTACATTTACATGTTATCCCCAATGGCCAGAAATTACACAAAATTTACTTCTTGCCCAAAGTCCTTCCGATAGACCAGATTTAGTAGCCAGAGTTTTTAAAATTAAATTAAATGAATTAATATGTGACATCACTATAAGTCACTTATTTGGCAAATGTCTTGCTTATGTATATACAATTGAATTTCAAAAAGAGGCCTTCCACATGCACATCATCTCATAATACTTCGAGAAAAAGATAAATTAGATACTGGTGAGAAAGTGGATTCAGTCATTGTTGCTGAACTACCATATCCAGAACTATATCGTAGACTATATGAGATTGTTACTCATCACATGATTCATGGACCCTGTGGCGAGCTTAATCCACAATCACCATGTATGGAAAATAATAAATGTTCCAAAGATTTTACAAAAGATTATAGAGACAAAACGTATGCCAATTGTGATGGCTATCCACTTTATAAAAGAAGAGAAGGAGATAGTGCCATTATTCGAGGGAAAAAAGTTGACAATAGATTTGTAGTACCCTACAATCCACATTTACTCATGAAGTATAATGCACACATTAATGTAGAAGCCTGCACTTCCATCAAATCCATTAAATATGTGTACAAATATATTTACAAAGGCTATGATGCAGCTAATGTAGTCATTAAAAGTGCAGACAACTCCGAAAGCACTGATTTAGTACATGATGAACTTGCATCTCATGTAGATGCTCGCTATGTAAGTGCACCAGAAGCTATGTGGTGCCTTTTAAAATTTGAAATGCATGATAGATCACATGCAGTATATAGATTAGCAGTACATTTACCACAAAGACATTTAGTGTATTTCCATGCTGGAAATTAAAGTAATGCATTGGCCCAAAGTGAAGATCGTCACACTACACTAACTGCATGGTTTGAATTAAATTCTACAGATTCACAAGCAACACAAATCTTTTATATTGAAATTCCATATCACTATGTTTTTGTGAATGGACTATGGAGACATAGAAAAAGCAGAGGAAATAAAATAATCCCAAGAATTTACACAGTCAGTCCAAGAGATCTTGAACGTTTCTGTTTACGACTATTACTTTTAAATGTTCCTGGAGTACAACGTTTTGAACACTTTTGAACTGTTAATGACATAGTATATGAATCCTTCCATTTAGCTGCAAGACATAGAAACATACTAGCTGATGATACAGAATGGGAAAGATGTTTAGAAGAAGCAGCACTATGTCAAATGCCACGGCAGATGAGGGAACAATTTGCATTTATTTGTATCTTCTCAAATGCTCCAAATGCATTAGCTTTGTGGTACACATTTAAAAGTAATATGGCTAAAGACTTAATGCCATGATACAATAAACCTATTGAACACTTAAAAGCATTTATGGAAATCCAAGAAGTATTTTTAACTCATGGATTAAGTTGAGCAAGTTTTAATTTGCCTGATCCGGGTCTTATAGATGACATAAACTTTGAAGACTATGACATTCAACTGCAAGTACAAAGAACAGAAGAAAGACTTGCAACTTTAAATACGTTACAATTGCAAGCATTTAATGCCATTAAAAATGCAATAGATGATGACATGTTCAAAGAGCATTATTTCTATCTTGATGGACCTGGCGGATCAGGAAAAACATATCTAGATAATTTATTAATGAGTTTTGTACGAGCACAAGGTCAAATAGCACTGCCCTTTGGCACTACTGGAATTGCTGCACTTTTGTTAGAAGGTGGAAGAACTGTACATAGTGGCTTTAAACTGCCAGTGCCTATTTTAGAAACCTCTGTGTCAGATATTCGCATGACATCATTACAAGCAAAAAAATGTAAAAAAAAGTAAAGTAATTATAATAGATAGATGATGATGTCATGCTATGCCCTCCAATGTATTGAAGGTTTGCTTCGTGAAGTCATGGATAATACTTTTCCATTTGGTGGAAAGTTAATGTTGTTAGACAAACATTACCTGTCGTTGTACATGGAAATCGAACTGACATTATCGAAACCTGTATAAAGTCAAGCACACTATGGAAACATTTTACCCATCTTCAACTGCAACAAAATATGAGATCAGAAGGCCAACCTGATTTCAATGATTGGCTTATTAAAATTGGAGAAGGCAGAACAGAAAAAATACCACATTTACCTGAGGACACTGTGCACATCCCACCTAATATGATTTGTCACCAAGATCTCATATCGGCTATATTTGAATGTACTATAAATAACAAGGAATATTCAGAGCTTGTCAACCAAGTCATCCTAACCTGTAAAAATAAGGATGCATTAATCCTCAATAATGAAATTATCACAGTGCTGATTCTGTACTTGCTGATGACAAAGAAAGTCAGGCAAACTTTTCCACTGAATTCATAAACTCATTTACTTCTTCTGGAATGCCACCACATATTTTGCAGCTAAAGAAAGGTGCAATTGTCATGTTACTGCGAAATATGAACCCCAAAAAAGGCCTATGCAATGGGACAAGATTAATTGTTCAACAATTAAAGGACCATTTCATAGATGCTGAAATTTTAACTGGTATCCATAAAAGACAGAGAGTTCTCATACCAAGAATAAATTTAGCACCAAGTGAAAGTAGTCTCCCTTTTATACTTCAAAGAAGACAATTTCTTCAATCATTATGGCATTTGCCATGACCATTAATAAATCACAAGGACAAACTTTCAAATCTGTGGGTATTTTCTTAGAACAACCAGTATTTGCACATGGCCAATTGTACATTGCCTTATCACGGTGCAAAAATCCACAGGCTATTCAAGTTTACATTGAAAAGAATGAAAGTCAAGGTGATTTATTAGAAGATGAATGCATTTTTACTAAAAACATTGTCTACTATGAAGTACTCTAACTTTGCATTAAACAAACTAAAGCCATGCAAAACCAATTTAAAAGCAAATGCAAAAAGCTAAAAAAACACAATATAACCACCAAATTTTGAAAACAAATACACATAAATGTTCGTTTCCTTCAAAAGGTCATTATTACGCAACAGAAATTACATTTACAAAATCAATATTTTCCTGTTAAACTACATTAAATTGTCAAACACATACAGAACAGTGCTTACACGTCGTACAACAAGTTTAAGTTCTTGCGTTCTCTTTTTAGAGAACCACTTTTCCACAGACGAAACTATATGTGCAATTTAAAACAATTACTACAGCAACAAACAAAGGTTAACCATTGAAAACTACAAATCAATAAACAATTCAGTCATAATTAATGGAAGTACTGTTTATGCATGATTAGCCTCACAAAACACTTGCCTTGCATTATTTTGACAAATTCTGCTCAAATGTTAATTAACTATGTTACTGTTTCTAATGTTACAAGTTTGAAACAAATATTTTCTAGTTCCTTACTTAGACAGATAAGAAAGTTCAAGTTTAAAAAAATCTACTTTCAAGTTCCTTACTTAGACATATTACAAAGTTCATGTTAAGAGCACAACCACGTTTTAAGGCACAATGTAAATGTTGTCTTTTATGTTAAACATTAATCCAGGGAGTAATCTGATTGCCAGTTAATGGGGTCAGGAAGGAATTTATATTTTTCCTCTCTGATACAATTGGCTACGTTTCAAGGAGGGTTTTTACTATTTGCCTTCCTCTGGATTCAATGTATATTTAAGTTAACAATTCTTCAGATAGAACTTGCATGTTAAAAAAACATTACCTCAAGTTTACAATACTGATTAATTTAAAGTTCAACTGTTCTTACATTAAAATGTTAATACTTTTACTACAAAATCCTTTAACAGTTACTGTTGAACAAAAGAACATTTTACAAAAATAAACATGTTTAATATCACAATAGTACTTATTTCATCATAACTAAAACCTTACAAGTGTCAAATATGTATATTAATAACTAAACAACTTTACAAACATACACATCTCATTGCCGTCATTTTTTGACGGGCAAGTCGCTAGTAATTAATAAATACTTTGTGAAGTAAGATATAATCTTTATTGTATGAGATATAGAAAACTAACATCATAATAAAGAGTGTAGGCTTAATATGAGCATAATGTTACACACAAATTTACAAAATAATTATTCATTACATGGAAATAATTTATGATTTATATTTCACCAATTAAATAATCATAGTTAAAAACATACATCTCTATATTATATATATACAACAATGAAGAAAAAACAAAGTCAGATATCACATATATAGTTGTGAGCAAGCGGGTTGTTGCTAACGCTGAGGGCTCGCATAGCGAGCCTGCGGCCCTCGCAAAGCAAGGGCCGCAGTTGCTGGCATCGGCGCTCCTTGCCAGCAACTGCGGACATTGCAAAATTTACGGACTTACGAGAAACAAATGCAAGACGCGGGACTTAGAAAAAAAAACATTACGACCTCACAAAAAGACGACCTTAGCGCCCGAAACCCGCGCACATGAAAACATTAAAAACACAAAAAATACACAAAAACCTTACCCACAGCAAGGGGGGGGGGGGGGGGCACCCAGGACCTCATAAACTGAAGTTACACCTTAATTTAAGTTGAAATACAAAAGTTTAGACACCCTAAAATCCCCTAAGGAAGGAGAAAAAATGGCCACCAAAAAAAACGAAAACGAGGCTACAGGACCCTAAAGACGCAAAACACCACCAAACACATACGGATTTTACGAAAAAGACGGACGCGATCTAAGAACAAGGACGCCAAATCAGCCACAGCAGCGTACCACACATTAGGTGCCATTTTACAACACTAACTTACACAATCCGGAAGTACCCAGCTACCCTAACGGATTTTTCGTGCGCACGCACACTATTTACACTACACACTGCACACATTGCTGACACTTACACAGCAGCTCCACAGCACTGAAAACACACATTGTATGCTGCAGCAACATCAAAAGAGATTGCCAGCTCTTCTGCACAATGCTTCCTGCATATATTACTTCAAAATAGGTAAAGTATATTAATTTATTATTTTATTAACTATTTCATTACATACAAAAAAAAACAATGCTCATAACACACAAACAACCAACAGCCTCACAATGAGTGCCGAAGGCGCTCAGTGCGAGGCTCGCCATAAGCGCCGAAGGATCTCAGAACACCAACAAAATGTATCTCTCAACCAAACACCATTACCTGCCTTACAATCTTATTGCCGTCATTTTTTGACGGGCAAGTCGCTAGTGCCTATATAATACTAGCTACTTGCCCGTCAAAAAATGACTGCAATAAGATTGTAAGGCAGGTAATGTTGTTTGCGTGGGAAAATAATTTTATTGGTGTTTTAAGATCCTTCGGCGCTTATTGCGAGGCTCTTGGTTGTTTGTGTGCTATGAGCAGCGTTGGTGTTTTTTTTTGGTATGGCAATCAATAATTAATAAAATAAGAAATTAATATACTTTACCTATTGTGAAGTAATATATGCAGGAAGCATTGTGTTGAAGAGCTGGCAATTTGTTTTCATGTTGCTGCAGCATCAGTGCTGTGGAGCTGCTGTGTAAGCGTCAAGAATTTGTGCAGTGTGTAGTGTAATAGTGTGCGTGCGTGAGGCAAATCCGTTAGGGTAGCTGTGTACTTCCGGATTGTATAAGTTAGTGTTCTAAAATGGCGCGTAATGTGTGGTATGCGGCTGTGGCTGATATTGCGTCCTTGTTTTCGGATGTCGTCCGACTTTTTTGGGAAATCCGTAGGTGTTTGGTGATGTTTTGCGTTTTTAGGGTCCTTTAGGCTCGTTTTCGTTTTGTTCTGGGGCCATTTTTTCTCCTGCTTAGGTGATTTTCGGGTGTCTAAACTTCCCTTGCAGAGGCCCTGTGTGCCCCCCTTGCTGTGGGTAAGCTTTTTATGTGTTTGTTGTGTGTATTTATTGTGTTTCTAATGTTTTTCGGGTCACGCGGGTTGCGTTCTTGTTTTCGGATGTCGTACGTCTTTTTCGTAAAATCCGTAGGTGTTTGGTGTTGTTTTGCGCCTTTAGGGTGCTGTAGCCTCGTTTTTGTTTTTTTCGGCTGCCTTTTTTTCTCTCGCTTAGGGGATTTTTGGGTGTCTAAACTCTTTTATCTGGAGTTAAATTTAGGTGTTTAAATTTCGAGGTCCTGGGTGCCCCCCTCCTTGCTGTAGGTAAGCTTTTTATGTATATGCTGTGTGTATTTATTGTGTTTTTCATGTTTTCATGTGCGCGTGTTTCTGGCTGTTTTTGCGAGGTCCTGATGGGTAGTAACGCAAGACATATTTTTGTTTAGTAACTCCGTTAAAAAATGGCTGGAGCAAAAGCTGATAATATGCTATAGCTTCTTAACAAAAAGCTTCTATACAGATGTCCCATGAAGATATTACATGCTTATACTGTCCCATATAAGGTATATGTAGTGACCCAGGTATTGAGGGACCACAAGGTATACTATATCCAGTCTATATATATGTTCAATTGCATTTAGAACTTTGGGAAATAGTAGTGGTGTCTAAAAAAGAACCATGAGGTATAACTTACTCAGTCCTAATAAGATACAGAAGGTGTAGTGGTCTCTCATAGTAGAACCACGAGGTATAGCCTACTCAGTCCTAATATTATACAGAAGGTGTAGTGGTCTCTCATAGTAGAACCACAAGGTATAACCTACTCAATCCTAATATTATACAGAAGGTGTAGTGGTCTCTCATAGTAGAACCACGAGGTATAACCTACTCAGTCCTATAATGATACAGAAGTTGTAGTGGTCTCTCATAGTAGAACCACGAGGTATAACCTACTCAGTCCTATAATGATACAGAAGGTGTAGTGGTCTCTCACAGTAGAACCACGAGGTATAACCTACTTAGTCCTATAATTATACAGAAGGTGTAGTGGTCTCTCATAGTAGAACCACGAGGTATAACCTACTCAGTCCTAATATGATATATAAGTTGTAGTGGTCTCTCATAGTAGAACCATGAGGTATAACCTACTCAGTCCTATAATGATACAGAAGGTGTAGTGGTCTCTCATAGTAGAACCACGAGGTATAACCTACTCAGTCCTATAATGATACAGAAGGTGTAGTGGTCTCTCATAGTAGAACCACGAGGTATAACCTACTTAGTCCTATAATGATACAGAAGGTGTAGTGGTCTCTCATAGTAGAACCACGAGGTATAACCTACTCAGTCATATAATTATACAGAAGGTGTAGTGGTCTCTCACAGTAGAACCACGAAGTATAACCTACTTAGTCCTATAATGATACAGAAGGTTTAGTGGACTCTCACAGTAGAACCACGAGGTATAACCTACTTAGTCCTATAATTATACAGAAGGTGTAGTGGTCTCTCATAGTAGAACCACGAAGTATAACCTACTTAGTCCTATAATGATACAGAACGTTTAGTGGTCTCTCATAGTAGAACCACGGGGTAAACAGCATAGATTGCCAGTTTCCAACTTGTAGTGTTTATCATAGTAGAACCAAGAGATATATTAACAGCTTGTCCTTAAGTTTGCAGAAAATCTAGCTGGTATAGTAGTGGCATTTTATTGCCACAAGGTAATTATTGCTGAAGTCGCTGCTTGTGAAAAACATAAATTGTGAGAAACATAAATACAAAGTTTATTTCAGCAACATAAATATCTTTATAATGCAATTGAACAATAGTAGGATGTAGTAGTGACACAAGCCAAGAAAGTGTCACAAGATAATCACAGTAAGACTGATTAACATTTGTGAGAAAAGAAGTAACACTTACTTATGGAAATGTATGCTTGTAATCCAATATACATAAGTGATTGAATTCTAAAACTTTATTGTTCATAATAGTATCGGCAACATACCGACAGATCTCAATCTCAAGACATCTTGGTAAAAGCAACAGTATAAACAAAGAAACTATTCATAGAAGTTATATATTCAGCTAAGTGGATAAATTCCACCACCTTTGTATAGAATGTATAGCACTTTTTTCCTTCTTTCACTATTTTATTTTTTCATTTGAATTTTATCACATTTAATTAGTTTATGTTAAAATAAATCAAAAATATATATGTCAATATACTTTGGGAATAGTAAATCATTATTTACACAGATATCAATTTTGCTATATTAAAAGCAACATTTAAAGTCTCACTTGTCACTAATTCTAATATACCGTATATACTCGAGTATAAGCCGAGTTTTTCAGCCCTTTTTTTAAGGCAAAAAAGGCCCCCCTCGGCTTATACTCGAGTCACTATCCCCCCCCCTGTATCTCTTTAACACCCCGTGTCTCCCTAACCCCCCCCCCCGTGTGTCTCTAACACCCCGTGTGTGTCTCTCTACCCCCCCGTGTCTCTTTCCCTCCCCCCTCCTCAACCCCAACCCCCCTCCTCAACCTAAACCCCCCTAAATACCTCCCCCCTCTCCCCTCACTTACCTGCTTGTGCTACGGCCTCCGCTCCTTGACCCGGCTCCGGCACGCATGTGACCCGGTATATGCTAATGACGCGGCGTGCATGTGACGTCACATGCGTGCCTGCGCCGGGTCAAGGAGCGGAGGCCGGAGCACAAGCAGGTAAGTGAGGGGAGAGGGGGGAGGTATTTAGGGGGGTTTAGGTGGAGGAGGGGGGTTGAGGGGGGTTGAGGTTGAGGATGTGGGTTGGGGTTTGGGGGGGTTGAGGAGGGAGGTTGAGGATGGGGCGTTGAGGATGAGGATGGGGGGGTTGAGGAGGGGGTTGAGGATGGGGGGGTTGAGGAGGAAGGTTGAGGATGGGGGTTGAGGATGAGGATGGGGGGTTGAGGATGGGGGGGTTGAGGAGGAAGGTTGAGGAGGGGGTTGAGGATGGGGGGGTTGAGGAGGGGGTTGAGGATGAGGAGGGAGGTTGAGGAGGGGGTTGAGGATGAGGAGGGAGGTTGAGGATGAGGAGGATGAGGAGGGAGGTTGAGGATGAGGAGGAGGGGTTGAGGAGGGGGGTTGAGGAGAGAGGATGAGGAGAGGGAGAACTCTAAATCTTGCCATGTGGTGGTCTTATAATTTATTTGCACTAAAATGATTCTGAACGCTTTGCCCCTCTAAGAATAATGAGCTTTCTACTTACAGATGTTGTAGATAATTATCTCAGCAAATGCCATATAAATGCACCATTAATTAAAAATGGATTAAAAAAAATATATAGCAGGGATTCCATATAAAGATTATTTTGTGGTTTTGGGCTTGTTGTAGATCAGGAAGTCGGAGATATCATGCCATATGTTACTGTCATCATAGAGATATGTCATGGAGGACTGCAGAGATGGCTGCAGGGTCTATCTGTGAGGAGGGGTTGAGGTTGAGGAGGGTTGAGGTTGATGAGGGGGTTGAGGAGGAGGTTGAGGAGGAGGCGGGAGGTTGAGGGTGAGGAGGAGGGATTGAGGATGGGGGTTGAGGATGGGGGGTTGAGGAGAAAGGATGGGGGGTGGGGAGGGGGGTTGAGGATGGGGGGGTTGAGGAGGGAGGATAAGGAGGGGGTTGAGGATGAGGAGGGGGTTGAGGATGAGGAGGGAGGTTGAGGATGAGGAGGGAGGATGAGGAGGGAGGTTGAGGAGGGTGGTTGAGGATGAGGAGGGAGGTTGAGGAGGGTGGTTGAGGATGAGGAGGGAGGTTGAGGATGAAGAGGGAGGCTGAGGATGAGGAGGGAGGTTGAGGAGTGGGGTTGAGGAGGGTGATAAGGGAAGGGGGAAGAGACACAGGGAAGGGAGAGGTTGGAAGAGACACAGGGAAGGGAGAGGGGAGAAGAGACACATGGAAGGGAGAGGGGAGAAGAGACACAGAGAGAGAGGGGGACACAGAGGGCACAAGAGGGACACAGGGGGGCAGCACATTTCCTACCCTCTGCTTATTTTGTGGTAAAATGGGTGCCTTGGCTTATACTCGGGTCAGCTTATACTCGAGTATATACGGTAGTTAGTTTTGCAATCTATAGAGCAACTCTAACCAATATTTGTAAAACACTAATATCACCTGCTACATTCACTGAGCAGCTATAGAGAAATTGTAAAAATCTTAAGGGACATGGGAGGATGGGGGGGGGGGGGGGTTGAGGAGGGGGTTGAGGATGAGGAGGGAGGTTGAGGAGGGGGTTGAGGATGAGGAGGGAGGTTGAGGATGAGGAGGATGAGGAGGGAGGTTGAGGATGAGGGGTTGAGGAGAGAGGATGAGGAGAGGGAGAACTCTAAATCTTGCCCTGTGGTGGTCTTATAATTTATTTGCACTAAAATGATTCTGAACGCTTTGCCCCTCTAAGAATAATGTGCTTTCTACTTACAGATGTTGTAGATAATTATCTCAGCAAATGCCATATAAATGCACCATTAATTAAAAATGGGTTAAAAAAATATATAGCAGGGATTCCATATAAAGATTATTTTGTGGTTTTGGGCTTGTTGTAGATCAGGAAGTCGGAGATATCATGCCATATGTTACTGTCATCATAGAGATATGTCATGGAGGACTGCAGAGATGGCTGCAGGGTCTATCTGTGAGGGGGGGTTGAGGTTGAGGAGGGTTGAGCTTGAGGAGGAGGTTGAGGATGAGGAGGGAGGTTGAGGGTGAGGAGGAGGGATTGAGGATGGGGGTTGCGGATGGGGGGCTGAGGAGAAAGGATGGCGGGTGGGGAGGGGGGTTGAGGATGGGGGGGTTGAGGAGGGAGGATAAGGAGGGGGTTGAGGATGAGGAGGGGGTTGAGGATGAGGAGGGAGGTTGAGGATGAGGAGGGAGGATGAGGAGGGAGGTTGAGGAGGGAGGTTGAGGATGAGGAAGGAGGTTGAGGATGAAGAGGGAGGCTGAGGATGAGGAGGGAGGTTGAGGAGTGGGGTTGAGGAGGGTGATAAGGGAAGGGGGAAGAGACACAGGGAAGGGAGAGTTTGGAAGAGACACAGGGAAGGGAGAGGGGAGAAGAGACACAGGGAAGGGAGAGGGGAGAAGAGACACAGAGAGAGAGGGGGACACAGAGGGCACAAGAGGGACACGGGGGGCAGCACATTTCCTACCCTCTGCTTATTTTGTGGTAAAATGGGTGCCTCGGCTTATACTCGGGTCAGCTTATACTCGAGTATATACGGTAGTTAGTGTTGCAATCTATAGAGCAACTCTAACTAATATTTGTAAAACACTAATATCACCTGCTACATTCACTGAGCAGCTATAGAGAAATTGTAAAAATCTTAAGGGACAAAAAAAAATTGGTTATAAACCGTTTTTAAAAATAAAAAATATATCACATTATTTCTAAACCAATTACTGTAGTGACACCATTGTATTCTCTGGAGAATAAATTCAGAGATCTGTTTGTATATATTTTTTGTTTTAAACGATCAGATTTTAATTATAAAAATTATTTTAAATAATTTTCATTTAAGATTGTTTTTTTTTTATTTAGTATGAGGCAATTCATAAGATATTTAGCCACATAAAAGTGTTCACCCTTTTTTTGTTATTTCTCTCTGTGCCCATCTTCAAGGACACAGATAACAAAAAGATCTATTATCTAAGTGTTCGCCCTTTGGCTATAACCAAACAAAGGATCAAGTCTAAGAGAATTGTAAGACCCCCATAACCCGTTAATTAACCCTGCCACTCATGGGGGTCAATCAGGACACCCATAACCCCTTAATTAACCCTGTCACTCATGGGGGGCAATACAGACCCCCATAAGCCCTTCGTTAACCCTGTCAGTCATGAGGGGCAATACAGACCCCAATAAGCCCTTCATTAACCCTGTCACCCATGGGGTCAATACAGACCCTCATTAGCCAATAATTAGCTCTATCAGTCCAATAGAGGTCTATATAGACCCCTATAGGACACTAATTAATCAATGTAATAACAGTATAAGTGCCATGAGGGTCATCCAGGACCCTCATTACACAAAGTATAACCACTACACTATTAACCCTAACTATACACCCTTTAAAAAAAAAGAAATAGTACAAAACATTTACATATAATAAATAAACATTTTAAATATTTTAAATATTCTACTCACCTTTCCAGCATGTCCCTGTCTTTCTTAATTTCTTCTCCGGCACAGCCCCTGTTAAAAAAATAAATTACATTACTAATAAATACATAGACACACAAAAAAATAAATAAAAAATAAACATAATATACATTGTACTTACTTTCCTGCAATGTCCCCTACCTCCTCCTCTTCTGCCCCGGCTTGGCCCTCGGACCTCCCAGACGCTAATGGGCCTCCTAAAGCATTTTCAGGAAGAAAATTGGCAATAGTGCCTAATGATTGGCTGAAAATGCTGTCAATCAAATTTCAGCCAATCAGTAGGTGCCAAGGTGTGAGCCAATCAGAATGGGATATACCTCCATTACCCATTCTCATTGGCTAATGCACCTGTCAATCTTTTTTAAACCAATCACAATTTATTTCTTTCAGCCAATCACAATGTGATACACCCCCACAATGTCATTGGCTGGAGGCATCTTTGCATTCTGATTGGCTGCAGTCTAATTGACAATGACAACAGCCAATCAGAAGCCACTATTCCATTCAGCCAATCACAATGGGATATACAGTACTTCCACGAGGTGATTGGCTGAACAGATCTGTGCCTTCTGATTGGCTGTTATCTGATTGACAGTGACATCAGCCAATCACAAGGAGCAGATGCCTTCAGCCAATCACTCTCTGGGAGTGTATCCCATTGTGATTGGCTGAGGGGAACAGCACCTTCTGATTGGCTGTTGTCACTGTCAATCACATTATAGCCAATCAGAAGGCACAGATGCCTTCAGCAAATCACCACATCCCCTCCTCAACCCCCCCTCCTCAACCCCCCCTCTTCATCCTCCGTTCCTTATCCTTAACCCCCCTCCTCATCCTCAACCCCCTCCTCATCCTCAACCCTCCTCCTTATCCTCCCTCCTCAACCCCCCTCCTCACTTTACCCCTCTCTAATTACCTCCCCCTTTCCCCTCACTTACCTTCCATCAGCAGCTGCTCCTCCGCTCGAGCGTCTTCCGGCTGCATCGAGACCCGGCCAATGCTAATGACATTAACTGCATGTGACATCACGTCATTAGCATATATCGGTTCCCGACGCAGACGGAAGACGTGGAGGAGCGGAGGAAGGTAAGCTGATGGAAGGTAAGTGAGGGGAAAGGAAGAGGTGGAGGAGGGGGGTTAAGGTTGAGGAGGGGGATTGAGGTTGAAGAGGGGGGTTGAGGTAGAGGAGGGGGGTTGAGGAGGGAGGTCGAGGAGGATGATAAGGGAGAGGTAGGGAAAGAGACACGAGGGAGAGGTGGGAAAGAGACACAGGAGAGGGAGAGGGGGAAGAGACATGGGGCTGGAGAGACAAGGTGTGACTCGAGTATAAGCTGAGGGGGCCCTTTTCAGCCTTAAAAAAAGGCTGAAAAACTCGGCTTATACTCGAGTATATACGATACATTTAGGGTTTAGGTATGTACATAGCATTTATTGGATTTCACATAGAGGGGGTGTATGTATGTTAGATAGGATTTATTGTGTTTTATATACGGGGGTGTATGTATGTTAGATAGGATTTATTGTATTTTATATAGAGGGGGTGTATGTATGTTACTTAGGATTTATTGTATTTTACATACATAGATGGGATGTATGTATGTTACATAGGATTTATTGTATTTTATATAGACGGGTGTATTTATGTTACATAAGATTTTATGTATTTTACATAGATAGAGGGTATGTATGTATGTTAGATAGCATTTAATGTATTTTACATAGGGGGGTATTGTATTTTCTTTTCTTTAATTTCTATTGTAATGTAATGTATATATATTGTATGTACTTCCTTTTTAGGTGTGTAATGTTTTTTTTTTTTTTTTTCTGTAGTGTGTGTGTGGGGGGAGGGGGGTAATGTAGTTTTTTTTTATTGTCTGTAATGTTTTTTTTGTTTTTCGTGACTTCGTTTTTTTTTATCTTGTGTAATGTACATTTTTTTGTTTTTGTTACTTAGGTTTTTTTATTTTCTGTAATGTAAATTTTTTAATTTCTGTAACTTAGGTTTTATTACTTTTTTTGAGTTAGGTTTTAATATTTTCTGTAATTAGTGGGGTGGGGGGTTTATTAGCAGGTAGGTAGGTAGGTAGGGTAGGTAGGTAGTGTAGATGTTAATAGGTTAGTGTAGAGGGGAGTTAATTTACATTTAATGGTTTATTGGGGGGTTATAGTGCAGTGTAGTGTTTGTACTTAGTGTCATGAGGTTCCTCGAGCACTTATGGGGTTCATCTTAGGCTTCTAACTGTCCCATTAGGGTCTTTGTATACCCTTATAGGACTAATGAAGTTAAATAGAAGCTTATGAGGGTCTGTATAGACACCAATAAGAGACGTGGTTAACATAGTGTCTTCAAACACTTTGTGTCATGAGGGTCCTGGATGACCCTCGTTCCACTTATAGTGTTATTACATGGGTTCATTAGTATGCTATAGGGGTATATATAGTTGAGTCACCCAGTACACTCTCATTGTGTCACAAACAGCATTCCCAGCTTTAAAATGTTATTGCCGTAATTTTTTGACGGGCAA
Source organism: Discoglossus pictus (assembly GCA_027410445.1). NCBI lineage: Eukaryota > Metazoa > Chordata > Amphibia > Anura > Alytidae > Discoglossus > Discoglossus pictus. The sequence goes on from CM050168.1 coordinate 71,761,087, forward strand.
GTCGCTAGTCATGATATAATTTCAAGTATGTGTATCCCATACCTCCATTCTGAATTTTTTAAACTAGAATTGATCTTTTTATTCCTATTTTGTTTCCATCAAAAATGTATAGAGCCAATAAAGCTTAGAATTTAGATATCCAACACTGAGGAAACGATATAGGATACTCCTAAACAGGTAACTTATTTTCGGCAGCAAAATCATCTTTGACGGCAGCCAACCTGCCTGAAAGGGATACATGTTTCCCTTTCCATTCCTTTACAGTTTCTAAACATTTTTGGTATGTACTAATACAGTTATCCGGAATATTTTTTTAATCGCCTTATCATATTTAATACCTAAATAAATAAAGTTGTTATTGTCCCATTTAAAAGGATAATTCAAAGTGAGATCACTGAGTGTTTCTGATGATAGATATATTTCTAATACTTCCATTTTACTCAGGTTATTTTTGTAGTATTAGACTACACCAAAATCATAAATCACATCCTGTAGGAATTTTAGATATTGAATTGGATTTGTTAATGATATGACCACGTCATCTGCAAATAATGCTGTTTTATATTCCCTTTCTTTGATTTTAATTCCCCATATTTTTTCATGAGATATTATAGACTCTACAGTAGTTATGCCCAAAATTTTACTCCATATTCCAAATGAGGGCGTACTAGGGATTTGTATAGTGGCAGAATCATATTGGCTTCCCTTGCTTCTATACCCTTCTTAATACATGCTAATATTTTACTTGCCTTTGCATCTGCTGCTTTTTCATTTTGCACTATTACCTAGGCAGTTATCCACAAGTTCTCCCAAATCCCTTTCAATATCTGATACCCCTAGATTTTCTCCATTAAGAATATAAATTGCATGTCTATTTTTCCTTACCAGATGCATAACTTTACATTTGTTCTTATATAATCTCATCTGCCATTTAGTCGCCAATTTCTCTAATTTATCCAAATCCCTTTGGAGGAAAAGCACGTAATTATATGATTTAATTACCTTGCAAAACTTAGTGTCATCAGCAAAAATGGAGACAATACTGTCCAATCCTACTTCTAAGTCATTAATAAATATGTTAAAAAGGAGAGTACCTAATACTGAACCCTGAGGAACCCCACTTGCCACATTAGTCCAATTGGAGTATGTTCCATTTACAACCCTTTGCTTCCTGTCTTAGTCACCTCTCAATCCATGAGCAGATATTTACTGCAATTCATGTATCCCTTAGTTTGCTCAATAGCCCATGTGGCACTGTATAAAAAGCCTTTGCAAAATCCAAAAAGATTACATCCACTGAGTTGCCTTGATCCAAGATCCTACTAACCTCTTCATAGAAACTAATTAGGTTTGTTCGACATGAGATATCCCTCATAAACCCGTGTTGATTCCTACTTATAATCTTGTTTGAATAGACATATTCTTGCATACTATGACTTATTAACCCTTCTAAAAGCTTCCCCACTACAGAAGTGAGGCTCACCTGTCTATATATTTCCTGGATTTGTTCTTGCTCCCTTCTTAAATATAGGTATAACCTCTGCTTTTCTCCAGTCTTCTGGTGGAGACCCTGTGTTGAGTGAATCTTGAAAAATTACATATAATGGTTTTGCTATTACAGAGCCCAGTTCCCTCAGTACCGGTGGATGTATTCCATCAGGACCTGAGGCTTTATTAACATTCATTTATTTTTCCAACCTCTTTTGGATTTCTTTCTGCGTTAACCAATTATTTGGTGATGGTAGTGTAGGCTCATTATGTTGCCGCACATGTGTATAGCTCATCTGCCTTTTCCTGGTCACTAATTGTTAGACGGCCTGTTTCACATTGTAATGTTCCTATAGCTTCCTTTCTGACCTTCTTAAAAACTGTATTACTGCTCCTCATTTACCCTGATTTAACTCTAATCATAAGTTAACAAAACACGCTTATATATAAAATCACCATAGTGGTTTATGTAGAGCATGTTAAGTGTGTGTAGTATTAAAAACTCTGTGTTTAAACTGTGTTTATTATCACTGTAATCAAGAGAAGAAGCCCTAAAGTGGGAGAAACGTGATATAACCACAGTGATTGCTACAACCACAACTTCCTGATAATGCTAACATTATCAGGTGGCAACTCAACTAATCTGGCAGCAATGCGGGAACAAAGAGCTGCAGCTAGCAGCTACCAATTGGATAGATTAAAGCATCCACTAAGGAGAGTAGTCCTTTGCTTTGCACAACAATTGTTTTAGTGTCATTTTAGAGCCTAGGAGAATACTAAGGAACTGAAAAGACTACAGTTTACTTGTACCTAAAGTCTACTGAGCTGATTGCTACCTATCCAATAGTAATAAATGCCTGCATAATATTTGTATTACAACTCATATTGCATATGCACATCTTCTGTATCAATTACATTTATGATAACTTGTAAATGCACATTAACAATTAATCTTTATTTCTGATTTCCCAATATTCTCATTTGGAAATATAATAAAGTAAGTAAATGGGTTGAAAGTTAGTGCAAGCATCACAGAACTAATCAGAATAAAATACTCTTAGAAAATAAAGAGGAACTGGTGTAAATACCCAGGCCCTCATTCAATTACGATTTGGCCAATTGAATAGGGCTCTAAATAAGCACAGAACATTTTTTTTTTTGAAGACGTTTTTAGTTAGTAAGCATCGATCCAAAAGCAAGGTTTTCACTAACTAAAAACTTCTTTAAAAAAAATATGCTATGTGCTTATTTAGAGCCCTATTCAATTGGCCAAATCGCAATTTAATGAGGCCCCCAGAATTTAGTGAATCTAGTCTATTATAACTAGATTGACAGACTTAAAAATCGCAATACAAAAAATAAGACAATCTTATAAAATAAGTAGAGATGTTATTATAAAATCATAACCTACCGTAATTTGTTTAATTTTAATCATATCTACATTCATGGTAATTTTTTTTAACTAAACACACTTTCTTCAACATTGATTTAAAGGAAATCTCAAAAAAAGATATAATCAAATTATAAAGTAGTAAAAATATTGTTTTTAATTTATCATAATTTTTGCCTTAATGTGTTACCTTGTATGGGATTCTTTAAATTAATGAAAGAGACATTTTTTTACTGTACAAATGATTAATGTAAGTGTTTTAAAACCAGAACAAAAGGGTTAAACTATCTACCTATTTCATGACAAGCCACCGTAGATTTAAACAAAGTGTTCATATATTTTATGAAATATAACAACTTCACAGTAATTAGTACTTAATTTATATATTTAATTTTTCACCAATTTTTAATTTAATGTACAATCCGCAGAAGAGCTGGTGAAATATATTTAAAAAAAGATATAAATCTTTCTCTTAATGGTATCAGTGGGACGTCACACATTCAAAATAAAACTTTGTGCTTTTTAGGGTGGGTGACAGGTTCCTTACTAAATATATTAAAATACGGCAGTTGGTGTGCTAAAGGGAATTGATCCAGTTTTGCATGGTCAGGTTCCATTAATAATCTGGCCTTCCTCCAAGGCTATGGACGTCTTTCCTGCACATACTTTCTCCTCATTCTGCCTTCGTTCAACTGCTCAGTCATATTTCTGAATTAGAAGAGTTATTTTTTTACCTCAGTAAGGATAAGTAAATCAGTCTAACTGTCTTAACAGAAAAGTTGCTTCCTCTAGAGATGTTACCCTAAAAGCTCTTGATATCTAAGTTTTTATCATAGTATTAATCTACTCACAGTCAGACTACATACAAGAGTCACAATGACCAAAATGGTCACTATTGTGGTCAAACAATGCACCGATTAACAATTAAATCAATAATTGAAAAAAAAAATCAAGTTTCCTGCAGATCTGCTTCTGTCCATCCCCTTTCCTGGGGGTAAAATAGAATCTGCCCAGGAGGCTGTCCTAAATTATATTGCTTGCAATAGCCACTGCAGTGAAGCAGGCAGATAAAGACTATTATCAGATAGGAGTGTACTTAGGTTGTATGCTGCTCTAGGCCCATTAAGATTTATGTCCCCCCTCAGACCCCATTTACTATAAAACCTTGCTGTATTCCAAATAATTATTGTTCAGTGATTCAGTTAAGCCAAAACCTCTGTTACCCCATGCACCGCATCATGCCAGGCATAATTATGTATTGTTTGTTATAATCCATAAGGTTTTCTTAGCAAATATACTGGAGTGGGTTGCCAGTTCCTTCTCCAGTGAAACGAGATTTGTCTGACATCTCTGCTCTGACCTGTTCATCTTCGGTGACCCTACCTGGTTTAGTTTACCGCTTCATTGAAATGCACAAGCCCCTTCACCATGACAAGGTAGTGATCCAGAAGAAGATTCCAAATCATATCTATTGTAACTGTATAAAAATGTATAATTATGCAGATGGCTATTATTTGGATCAGACTCATAGCCTCTAAAATGACATTAAAAGATTTTTTGGTCAATGTAAAGTTATGACACTCCTTAGGGAATCCTATATTCTATCAAATTGGGAGTTGCAGTCCTCCTTTCCCGTTGTGCTTGCAGATGAGTTGAGTTACAACCTGATAATGTTAGCATTATGAAGGACATGTGGTAGTAGCAATTACTGTGTCATATCTCTACATTTTCACCCCCGTTAGAGCTTCTTTTGATTACAGTGATGATATCATAGAGGTTTAAATAAAACATACACGTTACATGTTCTTAATATATCACTGTGGGGATTTTATATATAGGTATGTAGAAAGTGGCTGGTACAAAACAAGTGTCACTTCATATAGAACATTTTTGTACATTTATTTAATTGGAAATGTGCTGCCCTAAACCTTGGCTTCGTGGGCCTATTCCGAAACACACCAATATGCTCTCTGTCTTACTACAGCCTCGGCTCCTAGACTGAACAGTGTCCGTTATTTAGATATTGTAATTATGTTATGGGAGTACTATGTAGAACTTGGTTGCAAAGTGTACACCTATCATGTTCCCAATAGGATTATCCCTTATCTAGTCCAACCTTACTGTCCTTATTTATTTATGTATGTATGTATATATATATATATATATATATATATATGTCATATGTGTGTTAATAAATACATTAGTTAATTTAAAATAGAAACAACTTTCTGGAATGTGTTTATTTAGAACCATGATTTACTAATGAAAACATTTTATAAAACACACTGGCCACACACTATCACACTCTAATTTTTAGATATCATTTTAAAGCAAACTAATTATATATATATATGGTGTACTGCCCCCCCGGTGGATGGTGTAAGTCACGCAGTAGGGAGAAGATCTGCTCCAGGTAACTTGGAGTTAATCACCTGGAGCTGGGCTAATTGAGGCTGCAGGTGTAAAATGCCTTTTTAAAGACACACACACACACACACACAGATGGAGGGCTGCTGATTAGACACTGGTCTGAGTGCTGTGAGGAGTCTGTGTGGAGCTGCAGTCTATGTGAGAAGCTGTGATGTGAGACAGTCAGGAAGACTGGATCCTGGGAGCTGAGCTGAGATCAGCTATGAAGTAATGCAGCAGGGAAGAGTACTTAAAGTACAAAGAGATACTGGCAAGTAAGTTAGATTGCCTGGAGACTACAGACAGCAGCTTAAGAAAAGACACTGAGTGTTTCAGTGTGACCTGAGAGGAGAAAGAGACAGATCTCCTGAACAGGACCTGGTGGGACTTACAGAGTGGGTGCCAGAGTACCACGCAAAGTTGCCAGTAAGAGGATCAGTCTGTGTGACTGCAACAAGATGTACTAGAGAGACTGTTTGCTCTAAGAGGAGAGGACATGCAGAGGATCCATTACAGCTGAGAGAGAGCCTGGACTTAAAGGGACCACCCCTCTGTGTGAAAAAGTATTTTTTTCTACCTGCAGACCGAGAAGCGTTTTCAGGGCTAGTGAGGGTGTTCCTGTAAATAAGTAAGCCCGTAAATACTAGCATTTTAACTTTAAGATAGATTGGTGATTAGTACATGTGTATTAAACTGAAAAATCTGAATAACCTTTATTACAAGCTGCCATAAATGGCTTGCTCATTAAAATTAGAACACATGTTAAAAATAATAATTTAGCCTATCTTTAATATATGGGTAGCCACTGTCTGCTGGCTCATCCACTTGGTGGAGGACCATATAATCTATCTATTAAATAGTGTCCAAAAGTGCTTATAAAGAAAATATAAATAATAATAATATAATAATTATGATGATAATATGTACACTCCTTAACCAAGGAGATTCATGATTCTTTGTAATTGTGATATACATACATAGAGCTAACAATGGCTCTAATTACAATTATATTAATGTTAGTGTATCATAGATGTAGATATATTATAATTATCTAATCGTGAATATATATATATATATATATATATATATATATATATATATATAAGTAAAATATTCCCTAAATCAAAAATTGAGGAATCTATGAAAAAATTAGGTGACGTGAAAAAGATATAATAAATACATTTAAAAAAAAAGGGTATAAAGCCACCAGTGGGGCCAAAAAATCTACTACAGGCTGGGTTGTCCTCATATAAACAAAAAATTGTAAATCATAGGATAAACAAAAAGAAAGAAATATATAAAGGCTAAAAAATTATGCTTAAAAAACAATGCAACCAGGATTTTTAAAAGGGACTTATTCTATTCAGAGATTTGAAAATTGCTATTATATTGCACATATACTAAACCTAATGATAGAGCTACACATCTGCAGTCTTGAATAAACCTTTTGAATCTCATCTCACGAAGAAGTATACACAAAATGGTTTACCCTAATAAGGGGACCTGGTGTTAAATATGCCTAGAAAAAAAAAAGTTTTTGTAAGGTGCTTAAGCGCGTGTGCAGCTACTACTTACTGTGCTATGCTCCGATATCCTGTCCTAGTTGCATAAGAAAAAATCGCAGCTATTGCCTGACTGGTTTTGTTACCTTCCCAGTAACTTTCTCAAATACTTGCCACGTCTTTCGCCCTTCGCAGGCTTTTTGCTAGTCAGTTTTACCCGCCCATTAAGGGATTTGATTGGTAAGCTTCGTGGAGCGTCATCGCATCCCTCACTTGGTGGAGCGTCATCGTCAACGCAATGACGCATTCATAATGCGTCATCACTTTGGCGTCAATTGACACATGATCTCTGTAATTTCAAAGCAGCCATCTATAACCACGAGCATTGGACCAGATGGACCAATCTTTCACCTATTAACAAGGCTTTCAACCTATCTGAAGATATTGAGTATCCTACTATGTTTTCTGTGGCCTAAGTTCAATTTTATCCAGTTATTCACTATATTGCAACCTTGTTTTTCATTCTTTTCATCTAAATTCGAGGGACATTATCACCCTATTCCATGAAAGCTATAATCCCATGATAAGACTACTTTTTAAGAGAAATGGTCTCAATACCTTGTTTTATTCAACGTGGTTTTCAAGCTGCTAAATTGTAAAGGCTTAATATTTAGGAGTAAAGAATATAATATAAGGTAAAAAATAAGTAAAATTAAGAATTGGTATATTTGTTGCTTATTTTTACAAATTTGCATGCTTACTCTTTATGGAGCATATCACTAATTTCTTGAATATAGGAAAAGAGAGGGGTTTCTCTTTTCTCTTTAAATAGTATGTATTTATAAAATTTCAAAGAAAGGCTGAAAAGGAAGCATCCTCATTCAGGACCTTTGGACTAAGGGCTCCCACGCTGTATATCCACCTGCACTCGGACTGCAAACATTTTTTGCTACTATTTCCACCTCTGGATCTTAATTGGACACTGTCAATTATATGGAGTTTTAGACAGTCCAGATCTCCTTGATGGTATATTCTTACATGTTTAGAAACCGGAGTGTCCAATTGGTTTCTTATCAATCCAATATATAAGATCCGCCTCCTCAATTGACAATCAGTCTTCCCCACATAAATTTTACCACATTTACAGACTGCCACATATACTACAGATGTGGAGGCACAGTTGTAAAATATCCTTAACGGGTATTTTTTCTTTGTAAGTGGATGCTCAAAAACTTTTTCAACTTTGCACACTTTGCAGTGCCCACATTGAAAAAGTCCTCTAGTTGGTTTGAGCCAATCATGCTCCTTTTTGGATGTAAAGAAACTATGCGTCAGTTTCTCTTGGAGACTCATACCACGTCGAAATGTGACTGACGCTTTTTCTGATATCACTTCACTAAAAGTAGGGTCATCCTTGAGAAGGCACCAACATTTATCCATGATGCCACAAATTTCATTACTTTCCGAACAGAAGGTTAAAATGCATCTTATTTGTTCTTTATCTTGCTCTCTTTCTTTATAATTATAAAGTAATTGAGGCCTTTGTTTTTCTAGTGCATTTTTATATGCCAGCTTTAGAACTCTATTTGGATACCCACGGTTCTTAAACCGTTCTCTTAGTTCTTTGGCTTGCTCTTTAAAGTCCTCAATGTTATTACAGTTCCTCCTTAAGCGAATATACTGTCTTGTTGGTATTCCTCATTTAAGAGATAGTGGATGTTCGCTCTTCCAGTTGAGCAAGGAGTTTGTTGCTGTGTTCTTTCTGAACACAGTTGTATGTAGATTACCTTCTAAATCTTTCTTGATAAGTAGATCTAAGTAGTAGATCTAGATCAAGGGCCTAATCATTAATTGTACATGTGAACCTTAAGTCCATATCATTCTTATTCAAGTTGCCTACAAATTTTTCAAAGTCCCTTTTTGAGCCTGTCCAGATAATGAGCATGTCATCGATAAATCTCTGCCACAAGAGTATATCCTTAGTGAAGTGCTCATATCTACTCATGAAAACCACTGTTTGTTCCCAGTAGCCGAGGAACAGGTTGGCATAGTTAGGGTCATATGCAGTTCCCATCGCTGTGCCCCTAACCTGTCTATACCATCTTTTGTAGCACAAGAAAAAAATCCTTGTTAGGAAGAATTTCAATAGGAGCAGCAAAAAAGCATTCCACTCACTTTGCTTAATCCCTCTGGCACTCAAAAAATATTCAGCAGCTTTTATACCAAGATGGTGTGGTATTCTGCTGTAGAGCTGCTCTACATCTATGCTGGCTAGAAATGCTGTTGTTGGCACATTGATGTTGTCTAGACTTCTCAATACATCGGATGTGTCCTTAACAAACGATGATAGTGCTGCAACAAGATCTTTCAAATTATCATCCACAAGTTTACTTATTTTCTCCGTTAGATTTCCATTTCCAGAAATTATTGGTCTCCCAGGTATAGGCATGATCTGTTTATGGATTTTAGGTAATGCATAGAATGTAGCCACTACAGGACATTTAGGAAGTAACTATTTCAAGTTCTTATCTGAAATAAGATTCTTTTCTTTTGCCTGTATTAGAATAATTTTTAATTCCTGATAGTATTCAGCAGTTGGATTCTTTTGTAGTACCTCATACGTATTCCGATCATCTAAAATCTTTAGGCACATTCTCTGATAATCCATTTTCTTCATAAAGACGGTATTACCACCCTTATCTGCTGATTTAATTTCCAGGTCGCTTTTTTGCAGATCTATAAGTGCCTTGCGTTCTTCATTAGATAGATTTCCCACCTTGTTCAATCTCTTATCTTTTTTCATACAGAATTTTATGTCCGTTGTAACCAGTTTTAGAAATATCTCAATATTATCCTTTATAACTCTAAAAAGAGTATAAATGAAGAAGAGAAACCATTGGAAAAAGATCAAAATCTAATTATAAATCTCTCCAAATTCCCACTGGGCAAGGAGCACGTTGATGTGCTTGCAAAAGGGCTTTCATTTGTTCCATCGAAAAATTCAGATCTTTTTACCAACATTAAAGATCTTAACTTGTTTACAAGGAAATTAGCCCTTAGGAAGTATTTTGTGAAAAAGAAAGAAAAACAGAAGCATTGGGCCTTCCTTATGAAGACAACGTTGTATTACAGAATCTTGTGAATTTACTGAAAGAGAATGAAGACCGTAACAAGAAATATGCAGGGGATATCTCGAAATATGTTGACAAAAGTAAATTTATGCCTGTTATAAAGGATAATATTGAGATATTTCTAAAACTAGTTACAACGGACATAGAAATGCTGTATGAAAAAACAAAAAAGATTGAACAATGTGGGAAATCTATCGAATGACGAACGCAAGGCACTTTATAGATCTTCAAAAAAGCGACCTGGAAATTAAATCAGCTGATAAGGGCGGTAATACCGTCCTTATGAAGAAAATGGATTATCAGAGAATGTGCCTAAAGAACCCTTAGATTGCAAGTTTGCGAGTTTTCAATATATCACAAACACCAAAAGACTTCCCCCACACTCCATCACTCATTTATGGCCTCTGTGAAATCAGATCTAGAAACTACTCCCCCCCAGGGAGGATGCATGCCTGGCTGCTCTCAGTGTTGTATATCCATACATTCTTGTATAAACTCCCATAAATGACTTAATTAACTTTATATAATATTAGGGCCTACTTCTAGCACAAATACATTACTTAAACTCTATTCAATGACCCAACTCACCTTATTACATCAAATCCTTATTCTAAACATTATAGCATTACTTTTAAATTGTACTTTGAAAAGGGAATTGGCATAACAACCACCTGAACACTAAACATTTAAAACATTTTTTATTAGGCCTGAATATTCACGGGCCATGCTCCTTGGGGATCCAGGGTACAGGATCAGAGTCTGAGGCCTAACATTATACAGGTTATTACTGTCATAACAAAATAGTCCTTGATTTCAGGGTGGTGACAGTTTGATCTTGGGCAATACAGGGAGTGCAGAATTATTAGGCAAATGAGTATTTTGACCACATCATCCTCTTTATGCATGTTGTCTTACTCCAAGCTGTATAGGCTCGAAAGCCTACTACCAATTAAGCATATTAGGGGATGTGCATCTCTGTAATGAGAAGGGGTGTGGTCTAATGACATCAACACCCTATATCAGGTGTGCATAATTATTAGGCAACTTCCTTTCCTTTGGCAAAATGGGTCAAAAGAAGGACTTGACAGGCTCAGAAAAGTCAAAAATAGTGAGATATCTTGCAGAGGGATGCAGCACTCTTAAAATTGCAAAGCTTCTGAAGCGCGATCATCGAACAATCAAGCGTTTCATTCAAAATAGTCAACAGGGTCGCAAGAAGCGTGTGGAAAAACCAAGGCGCAAAATAACTGCCCATGAACTGAGAAAAGTCAAGCGTGCAGCTGCCACGATGCCACTTGCCATCAGTTTGGCCATATTTCACAGCTGCAACATCACTGGAGTGCCCAAAAGCACAAGGTGTGCAATACTCAGAGACATGGCCAAGGTAAGAAAGGCTGAAAGACGACCACCAATGAACAAGACACACAAGCTGAAACGTCAAGACTGGGCCAAGAAATATCTCAAGACTGATTTTTCTAAGGTTTTATGGACTGATGAAATGAGAGTGAGTCTTGATGGGCCAGATGGATGGGCCCGTGGCTGGATTGGTAAAGGGCAGAGAGCTCCAGTCCGACTCAGACGCCAGCAAGGTGGAGGTGGAGTACTGGTTTGGGCTGGTATCATCAAAGATGAGCTTGTGGGGCCTTTTCGGGTTGAGGATGGAGTCAAGCTCAACTCCCAGTCCTACTGCCAGTTCCTGGAAGACACCTTCTTCAAGCAGTGGTACAGGAAGAAGTCTGCATCCTTCAAGAAAAACATGATTTTCATGCAGGACAATGCTCCATCACACGCGTCCAAGTAATCCACAGCGTGGCTGGCAAGAAAGGGTATAAAAGAAGAAAATCTAATGACATGGCCTCCTTGTTCACCTGATCTGAACCCCATTGAGAACCTGTGGTCCATCATCAAATGTGAGATTTACAAGGAGGGAAAACAGTACACCTCTCTGAACAGTGTCTGCGAGGCTGTGGTTGCTGCTGCACGCAATGTTGATGGTGAACAGATCAAAACACTGACAGAATCCATGGATGGCAGGCTTTTGAGTGTCCTTGCAAAGAAAGGTGGCTATATTGGTCACTGATTTGTTTTTGTTTTGTTTTTGAATGTCAGAAATGTATATTTGTGAATGTTGAAATGTTATATTGGTTTCACTGGTAAAAATAAATAATTAAAATGGGTATATATTTGTTTTTTGTTAAGTTGCCTAATAATTATGCACAGTAATAGTCACCTGCACACACAGATATCCCCCTAAAATAGCTAAAACTAAAAACAAACTAAAAACTACTTCCAAAAATATTCAGCTTTGATATTAATGAGTTTTTTGGGTTCATTGAGAACATGGTTGTTGTTCAATAATAAAATTAATCCTCAAAAATACAACTTGCCTAATAATTCTGCACTCCCTGTACATGCCCTTGCTGGTAGGCTTCAGGGGTTCCCCCTTCCTGGGGCCCATAAGTCAATCATGACAGCTGTGAACTAGTTATTTTATATATATATGTGTGTGTGTGTGTGTGCGTGTATACATTTTTTTAAATAAGTTGTTCACATATTATTCAAATTTAAAAAAATAAAGAAACAAAAGCAAGACTGTTGCCTCATATAGACATGTAAGGCTTTATTATATAAACTAAAGCACATATTTCTGTTTGTTTTTTTTATAAAAATACTCTTGGTAGGAATTGAACCCAGTACCATCTCCTACAAAGGCAAAAACACAAGCTGTGTGCCACAGGCTCAAATGTTGTTTAGCTTGCTACAATGGAAATATGTAGTTACAATAACTCCACCACTGCTTCATTCAAACCTTCGATAACAGTTTCTAATAAATGTGTCATTGTTCTGCTTGTACGAGCTTCTTAATCATCCAGACAGACGCAACTCAGTAAAATAGGCTGACTTAAATTGATCATAACTCCGCAAATTCAGCAACAACTTTCAAAATGAAAACACTTTTTCCAAATGATTTTTCACTATCTATCAAGCGGTGTAGAGCACATATAGGAGGCATTTGTCATCCTTTAAGCTCCAAATTCAAAGTTAACATCCTATGTAAAGTTTATATCATCTTCAAGTTCTTTCCTTCTTGTATATCACTAGCGATTTGCCCGTCAAATGACGGGGCAATAAAAAACTGTTGAAATGCTGTTTGTCACACAATGTGAGTGCACTGGTTGCCTCAACTATATAGACCCCTATAGCACACTAATGAACCCATGTAATAACACTAAGTGCCATGAGGGTCATCCAGGACCCTCATGACACAAAGTGTAAGCACTACACCATTTGAACCCGGTCTCTTATGGGTGTCTATACAGACCTTCATAAGCCTCTATTTAACCCCATTAGTCCCATAAGGGTATATTAAGACCATCATGGGACAGTTAGAAGCCTAACATTAACCCCATAAGTGCTATGAGGGTCCTCCAGGACCCTCATGACGCTAAGTACAAACACTACACTGCACTATACCCCCAAAATAAACAATTATATCTAAACTAACCCCCCTCTACACTAACCTATTAATACCTACACTGCCTACCAACACTACCTACCCGCTAATAAACCCCCCACCCCACTAATTATAGAAAATAATAAAACCTAACTCACAAAAAATAACAAAACCGAAGCCACATAAAATAAAAAAGCTCAATTCTCAGAAAATAAAAAAGCTACATTACAGAAAAAAATATATATTATAAAAAAGGTACATTACAACCCCCCACTACAGAAAATAAAAAAAATATTACACACCTGAAAAGGAAATACATACAATACAAAACAAATAAAATACATCCTATCTAAAATACACACTGCGCCGAGTCTTCCAGAACCCAGCCAGGGCAGAAGAGGAGGAGCATGGGGACATAGCCGGGAGGGGCTGCGCCGGAGAAGAAAATAAGGATGGGGACATGCTTGAAAGGTGAGTAGAATATTTAAAATGTTTTTTTATTATATGTAAATGTGTTGTAATATTTTTTTTGTTTCTGTGTGGGCCCATCTGAAGGGACATCTGGAAAGGTAAGTGGTCTTAATATTTCTAGTTTAGGTTAGATTTAGGGTTTGTGTATGTATTGCATTTTAGATAGGGGGTATGTGTGTATGTTAGGATTTATTGTATTTTATATAGGGGGGTATGTGTGTATGTTAGGATTTATTGTATTTTATATAGAGGGGTATGTGTGCATGTTAGATATGATTTATTGTATTTTAGATGGAGGGGTATGTATGTATTTTAGATAGGATTTAATGTATTTTAGATAGGGGGTATAGTATTTTATTTGTATTGTAATGTATATATTTTGTATGTATTTCTTTTTCATGTGTAATTTTATTTTTTCTGTAGTGGGTGGGGGGCTGTTGTAATGTATTTTTTTTTTTTGTGACTCAGTTTTTTTTTTTTGTGAGTTAGGTTTTATTTTCTGTAATTACTGGGGTGGGGGGTTATTAGGGAATAGGTCGGTAGTGTAGGTGTTAATAGGTTAGTGTAGAGGCGGTTTAGATTAGATTGAATGGTTTATTGGGGGGTATAGTGCAGTGTAGTGTTTGTATTGACCCCCCATGAGTGACAGGGTTAATTAAGGGCTTTTGGGGGTCTGTATTGACCCCCATGAGTGACAGGGTTAATTTAGGACTAATGGGGGTCTATATTAATGTGACAGGGTTAATTAAGGAGTTATGGGGATCTGTATTTTTTTTCGGCCACCATTTTTTTTCTCGTTTAGACGATTTTTTTTTTTTAGTGCTGGAATGGGGGAATTTCGTGTTAAATTTGCATGTAACCTCACTTCCAGACGTCCTGGCTGTCCCCGCGTGCTATGGGTGAGTTTTTTTGTGTGTGTTTATCAGTGTGTTTTTCGTGTTTTTCGTGTTTTTGGGTTTGCGTGGTTCGGGGGGTTAGTGCGTTGTTTTGCAACCTCTGGTATTTTTTTTTCTAAGTCCTGCGGCTCGTAATGTTGGCTCGCAGGCAATGAGGGAGAGGAGGAGGGGAAGAGAGACACAGGGGAGGGAGAGGAGGAGGGGAAGATAGACACAGGGAAGGGAGAGGACTAAGTGCTGCGAGTTAAGGCTTTTGTGGGGGTTGTTGTTACATAGATGAGGTGCCGTAGAGCCTCCACCTCCGCAAATGCTGCCCCTCGCTTCTCAGCTCGCAAAGCGTGATAACCAGGGGCGGCCCGTCCATTTAAGCGTCAGGGCAAACGCCCCCCCAAATATTTTCTTCACCCTGCAATAAAAAAAACACAACAATGTATTAGTATAACCCAAAAACAAATAAATATAAGGTGTACATCATCATTTCAAGTCTCAATAGTATTAAAAATGAAGTAAAGTTAGTAAAGGGACACTGTCACTTTAAAATATCCCTTGCGCTACATTAACTAATGCTGTGTATCTATATAGCCCCCTGCCTGCACCCTGTGTGATCAAATTACAATAGTTATACTGTGTACACTAACCTTAGACTCTTCTCTCTCTTCAATGAGTCCTGGCCTGGCCCCCTGACCGTTAATGCATGCCGCCCACCATCACAGTGACGATATGCATGGGCGGTCATAAATGTATCAATTAATAACTGACAGTCTTCCATCATTGACCAATCAATGATGGAAGGCTGTCCAGTTACTAAGTGATCAATCTAAACCCACCCAGACCGTTAGCCCTGAGCGCCCGCCAACAAATAGGGCCTCGAGTTTACATTTTGATTGACTGATACAGTCAATAAAACCACCAGTTGCCTGTCCCTTCCCCCTTTCTGTTTCCTGACCCTGGTCACGCTGAGACTGAGAGACCTCCCTGGCTGAATCTACTCACATCTGCTCTGCCTGCCTAACACAGTAAGTCTACCTGCCTGGCACCTGCCCTGCCCCTGCCCCTGGCCAAACCAAAACCCCTAGTAGCCCCTAATAAAAGTTAGGGGTGACCAGTTACCCCCAGTCCCCCACTATGCCTGCCTGGCCTGCCAGTGCCACCTACCCAGCCACCCACCAACTACCACCGACGACCCTAGGCCTACAATGCCTGGTGCCAGTGCCACCCCCAGCCATCACCCCCATGTGGCCTGTGCCAACCCCGATCAGGCCTGCCCTATGCTAGCTATGCCATCATCATCATGCCACCGCCGGATTACCCCGATCACGGGATCGGGGTAGTCGGGTGGTGAGCGGGGTGGCACAGGCCCACATGGGGGTGATCGGATCACCCCCTTGATGAGGCCTGTGCCACCCCTGATGACCTCCATGTCGCCGCCCTATGCCACCCCCGAGGCCCGAGGCCCCGGGTATTCGGGCAGTGAGCGGGGTTGACCAGGCCACATGGGGGTGGATGTTCACCCCCATGAGACCTGTGCCACCCCTGATCGTGGCCTACGCGGTCCGATGGGCGACCGATGGGCGCCTGAGCGTGACCGACCCCACCCTGGATGAACCAACTACCTACCCCCCCCCCCCCCTATTTTTATTCCATTTTTAGAAGTAACAGGCATGTATATGTGCCTGTCACTTTTAAAGATAAAATAAAAATAAGGGAAGGGGAAAAAAAAATACAGTAAAAACATTATTATTACAAGTAAACAGTAAGCAAACACATTGTTAGTACAGTTAGTAACACAACACATTTTATACAAAAATAAACAGCTTTAAACAAACATTAATAAAAAATAAAATAAACAACAGCACATACTTACCTGTAAAATTGACCCCTCCAGCGTTGGCCTTCTGTCCTCTGGATATAGTCATGAAAAATAAATAATCCAATGTTGATTGAAGCCCATGTCAAATAATCCAATGTTGATTGAAGCCAATGGTCAAATAAAATAATCCAATGTTGATTGAAGCCAATGGTCAAAATAAAATAATCCAATGTTGATTGAAGCCAATGGTCAAAATAATCCAATGTTGATTGAAGCCAATGGTCAAATAATCCAATGTTGATTGAAGCCATTGTCCATCCATCCATTCTGGCCCATTGAAAGAGGCCTCCACAAAAAAAAAACCGACGCTCTAAAATAAAAAAAACAACAAACTAAAAGAGCTCCTCCTACAAGGAGCCCCTCCCGCGATTAATTGTTTTTTTCCCACGGTCTGCTATATATACTAATTTTTGAAGGACTCTGATTGGCTGAAATTTTTGATTGACATCGATTTCAACCAATGAGAGTCTTTAAAAAATTAGCAAATCAGCAAGCAATATGGGAGCCTGTAAGGGTAAAATAGGTTAGTGTGAACTTGTTTGACCCTGTATGTATTATACATATTACAGGGCTATTTTATGTGATATACATGTTACAGGATAATATCCTGTAACATGTATAGCCAAAAAATAGCACTGTAATATGTATAAAAAATAATGTGTAATAGAAATGCATGAACAATATAATATAACAAGTAATAAAGAACATCAATTAATCAAATAATAAATATCAATTAATATATATTGTTGTATGTATATGTTTATGTATATTTATGTGTATTTTTTATGCGTATATATATATATATTTGGATATATATATATATATATATATATATATAAAAATTGATATCAATATATCACAATAAATATATATATATATATATATATATATATCAATTTGATATATATATATATATATATATATATATTTATTTATTGTGATATATTGATATCAATATATATATATATATATATATATCAATCAATATATCTATCAATATATATATATATATATATATATATATATATATATATATATATATATATTTATATATTCTTTTTTTTTTTTTTTTTTTTACAATTTGGGCCTATATGGTCCCAATTTGTTACTTAGGGTTTTTAAGGTGCGGTTGGGGCCTATATGGTCCCAATTTGTTATTTAGGGTTTTTAAGGTGCGGTTGGGGCCTATATGGTCAAAATTGGTTATTTAAGGTTTTTAAGGTGCGGTTGGGGCCTATATGGTTCCAATTTGTTATTTAAGGTTTTTAAGGTGCGGTTGGGGCCTATATGGTTCCAATTTGTTATTTAAGGTTTTTAAGGTGCGGTTGGGGCCTATATGGTTCCAATTTGTTATTTAAGGTTTTTAAGGTGCGGTTGGGGCCTATATGGTCCCAATTTGTTATTTAAGGTTTTTAAGGTGCGTTTGGGGCCTATATGGTTCCAATTTGTTATTTAAGGTTTTTAAGGTGCGGTTGGGGCCTATATGGTCCCAATTTGTTATTTAGGGTTTTTAAGGTGCGGTTGGGGCCTATATGGTCAAAATTGGTTATTTAAGGTTTTTAAGGTGCGGTTGGGGCCTATATGGTCCCAATTTGTTATTTAGGGTTTTTAAGGTGCGGTTGGGGCCTATATGGTCAAAATTGGTTATTTAAGGTTTTTAAGGTGCGGTTGGGGCCTATATGGTTCCAATTTGTTATTTAAGGTTTTTAAGGTGCGGTTGGGGCCTATATGGTTCCAATTTGTTATTTAAGGTTTTTAAGGTGCGGTTGGGGCCTATATGGTTCCAATTTGTTATTTAAGGTTTTTAAGGTGCGGTTGGGGCCTATATGGTCCCAATTTGTTATTTAGGGTTTTTAAGGTGCGGTTGGGGCCTATATGGTCAAAATTTGTTATTTAAGGTTTTTAAGGTGCGGTTGGGGCCTATATGGTTCCAATTTGTTATTTAAGGTTTTTAAGGTGCGGTTGGGGCCTATATGGTTCCAATTTGTTATTTAAGGTTTTTAAGGTGCGGTTGGGGCCTATATGGTCCCAATTTGTTATTTAGGGTTTTTAAGGTGCGGTTGGGGCCTATATGGTCAAAATTGGTTATTTAAGGTTTTTAAGGTGCGGTTGGGGCCTATATGGTTCCAATTTGTTATTTAAGGTTTTTAAGGTGCGGTTAGGGCCTATATGGTCACACTTGGTCTTTCAAGGTTTTAAAAGTTAAGGTTTGGGTCTTAAACGCTCTAATGTTTTTTTTGTTGTTTTCTATCACCCCCCAGGTGCAAACTATCTGTGGAAGCAGATTTGTTTGGACTCATTGGTTGACTTACTGGACGTGAATACCCCGAGAAGGAGAGTCAACTGTAGGTGAGTATATGGTCACACTTGGAATTTGAAGGTTTTTAAGGTGCGTTTGGGGCCTATATGGTCACACTTGCTCTTTTAAGGTTTTAAAAGTTACGGTTTGGGTCTTAAACGCTCTAATGTTTTTTTTGTTGTTTTCTATCACCCCCCAGGTGCAAACTATCTGTGAAAGCAGATTTGTTTGGACTCGTTGGTTGACTTACTGGACGTGAATACCCCGAGAAGGAGAGTCAACTGTTGGTGAGTATCATTGCCTTTAATTTTCTGTCCATGTGTATAGGTGCAAATTTGATGTTGATGTAGTCTTGTCACATGAGGGTTTGCAATCTGTAATGTATACCAATGAAATCAACACACTGTTATTTTAAAGTAATTTTGTGACATAATATAAATTAATATACCGTGATCTCTTTCTTTTATTGGTATCAATATCAGAAATGAATACTATTGACTCTCTACTTGTGAAGCCTTTCGGCACCCTAACCTATGAGGAGAAGGTGGAAGTAAAACGGTTAGGAGCTGACCAACCAGAGATAAATCTGCAGCAAATCGCAAGAGATAGAGGGAAGCAATATGTCCGTAATTTCAATACTGAATGGTACAAGAAGAACGACTGGCTTTCTGGAAGCGTTTCTAGGAAGTCCTTATATTGTTTCCCATGCATCCTATTTGGTGGTGACGCTACTTGGACCAAAACTGGAGTGACTGACGTCAAACATCTAGCTGACAAATTGGCAAAACACAAAAGTTCTAAAGCTCACTTGGACAACAGGATCAAGTTTGAGATGCTTGGACAGGCGAACATTGCTGTTCAACTGGACCAAGGATACCAAGTCAGCATTCAAAAACACAACGAAGAAGTGGCTAAGAACCGGTACATCCATTCGAAGATAATTGATTGTGTTCGCTTTTGTGGCGCTTTTGAACTGGCATTAAGAGGACACGACGAGAGTGAAACATCGCTAAATCCAGGAGTGTTTAGAGGCCTGGTGGATTTGGTTGGCAGTATCGATAGTGCAATGGAACAGCATTTGAAGACTGCAACTGTGTTTAAGGGCACTTCCAAAACCATGCAGAATGAGCTACTGGACTGCATGCATGAAGTTATAAAGAAAGTGATTCACCAAGAGCTTAAAGAAGCCCAGTTTGTGGCAATCCAAGCGGATGAAACAACCGATATTTCCGCTAGGACACAGTGCGTTGTAGTCTATCGCTACATTGACAAGAAGCATCAAGTGGTGGAAAGATTTGATGGCTTCACGGAAATGAAATCAACGGATGCAGACTCGATTGCTGCTGTTGTGCTGGAAACACTGAATACTGTTCTCCCAGAGCCAGAAGACAAGAAGAAACTCATAGCTCAAAGCTACGATGGTGCCAGTGTGATGCGTGGAGATCAAGGAGGAGTTCAAAGAAAAATAAAAGACGTGTACCCGAATGCACACTACGTCCATTGCTATGCTCACCAACTGAACCTAATAATGGAGAAAGCAGTTTCAAGGATTGGAAGAGTTCGAGTTTTTTTCTCCAAAAAGGACTGGAGTTCTGGATGAGGTAGTTGGTAGAAGACTTCCAAGAGGTGCACCAACACGATGGAACTTCAACGTTAGGACCGTGAACGTGATCTACGAGAACAGAGATGCGCTACTTGAGTGTTTCCAGACAATTGAAGCATGTCTAAACTTTGATCCAACATCTATACGGGAAGCCGCAGGTTTCATTGGAATGCTGGAAGACAGGGAGTTCCTTTACTTCCTTAAATTATTTCATTTAATAATGCCACATGTTGACATCCTCTATAGTCAGCTTCAGAAGCGATCACGGATACTGTTTATATCAAAAAAGTCACAGAAGACTTTGTCGCCAGCATCCAGAAAATCCGTAATTCTGTGGAAGAGATAGAAGCAAGTTTGCCGAGCGATCTAACAGTCAACAGACGGAGTGCGGAGATCTCAACCTTGAGACAACTTTCAAGAGAGGTATGTGACATAGTGGTGGTTCATGCAAAAGAACGTTTTTCATTTTCAAATCACCTAGTCAGTGCCAAACTTGTTCAAAGTGACTTGTATAAAACCCATGACACTTGCTTTCCAACCCAAGCTCTGGAAGACACCGTGCAAGCATATCCAATACTGAAGAAGGAACAATTACGCACTGAGCTGTCACTTCTGTATGGGAAGACAGAGTTTCATACTTGTACAAGTGCTGTTGCTCTGCACAAACTTTTCCATCAATTTAATCTGCAGAATGATTTCAAAAAGACAGTAAAATTATTAAGAATCCTGATTACAACACCAATGACTACTGCAGAATCAGAAAGATGCTTCTCAACATTGAAGAGGATAAAAACCTTTTTAAGAAGCACCATGTCCCTGGAGCGGTTGAATGCATTGGCGATGCTCTCAATGGAAAAGCAACTGATTTCCGAGATCCCAGACTTCAATGAAAAAACCATTGAGAAGTTTTCTTCTTTGAAAGATCGCCGTGCAAAATTAAAATACAAGTGATTGAAGCAAAGAAGAATGCATACCCCCAAGGTGTGCAAAGATAAACTGCGTTAAGCAGCACCACCTCACACTACCAAACATAACTAGTGGTAAGTAAAGTATGAACGGTGTGTGGGTGTGCATATGGAAGGAGCTATGAAAGGTGTGTGCATGGTCAGTAACAATTGTTGAAGCCTTGGCGTGGTTTGAAGGAATTGGAGGCACTTCCAAGGGTAGCTGTCACTTGTGTACAGGAAGCAAGAATTCCATGTCTGTACAAGTGCTGTTGCTCTGCAGCAACTTTAGCATCAATTTAATCTACATAATTTAACAGAGTGAGTGAAGCTATAAGGAATCCTGCCTACAACAACGAAGACTACTAAAGAACCAGAAAGATGTTTCTCCACATTGAAGATGATCAAAAAAGTAATTAAAAAGCACCATGGCCCTGTAGCGGTTAAATGCATTGGTTTGAAGGAATTGGAGGCACCTTCAAGGGTACGTAAAGTTCTCAGAAATGGCACCACCTCACTACCAAAAATAACTAGTGGTAAGTAAAGTATGAATGGTGTGTGGGTGTGCATATTGAAGGAGCTATGAAAGGTGTGTGAATGGTCAGTAACAATTGTTGAAGCCTTGGCGTGGCGTTACTGCTCATATGGTTATCCATATGCTAATTCAACGTGTTTGTTTGACATTGATTATTGTGTTGTCTAAACAGAAGTTAAATGTTGTTGTTTTCTTGAATCCCAAGATCCACTGGTTTGGGCCTATGCAGTGCTGATTGGTCTTCTAAGGTATGTTTGAGGCCTATATGGTCCCATTTGGTCTTCTAAGGTATGTTTGGGGCCTATGGTCACACTTGGTCTTCTAAGGTATGTTTGAGGCCTATATGGTCACACTTGGTCTTCTAAGGTATGTTTGGGGCCTATGGTCACACTTGGTCTTCTAAGGTATGTTTGAGGCCTATATGGTCACACTTGGTCTTCTAAGGTATGTTTGGGGCCTATATAGTTCCACTTGGTCTTCTAAGGTATGTTTGGGGCCTATGGTCACACTTGGTCTTCTAAGGTATGTTTGGGGCTTATATAGTCACACTTGGTCTTCTAAGGTATGTTTGGGGCCTATATAGTCACACTTGGTCTTCTAAGGTATGTTTGGGGCCTATATAGTCACACTTGGTCTTCTAAGGTATGTTTGGGGCCTATATAGTTCCACTTGGTCTTCTAATGTATGTTTGGGGCCTATATAGTCACACTTG
Organism: Discoglossus pictus; assembly: GCA_027410445.1. Lineage (NCBI taxonomy): Eukaryota > Metazoa > Chordata > Amphibia > Anura > Alytidae > Discoglossus > Discoglossus pictus. The sequence continues at coordinate 71,783,791 of CM050168.1, forward strand.
GTCTTCTAAGGTATGTTTGGGGCCTATATGGTTCCACTTGGTCGTTTAATGTTTTTTAAGTATGGTTTTGTTCTTGAATGGTATGATTGATTTGCTTGTTTTCTTTCAACCCCAGGTGCAAACCCTATGTGGCTGCAGATTTGTTTCTACTCATTGGTCAACTTAATGAACGTGAATACCCTGAGAAGAAGAGCCGACTAATGGTAGGTGTCACTCCTTTAATTTTTCTGTTAATACGTATAGGTGCAATTATGATATTGCTGTAGTCTTGTCACATGAGTTTTTTCAATCTATATTGTATACCAATGAATTTAACACATTGTTACTTTACTTCTTGACATTTCTGCATTGCAGATCATGTATTTCAATGGGCTTTACAAGCATAAGGTCATTGGGCAGGGCGTATAAATTATGACGTCAGGGGGAGGAGTTATAAAAATGGGTGTGGTTTGAAAAAGGGGGAGTGGCTATGTTTCGCCCTGTCGCCCCTCCAACTTGAAAAGTCACTGTCATAACTCAAGTTGGCCACTAGTTGTGCCTACCAGGAGGCACTGTTATATACCAATCGCCTCCATCTGTATATTGTGTTATGGGGGATAATATGTTAGTATTATATTGTATATTGTATTGTGGAGTGATAGCTATGTGTTAATTAGTCAACCCTCCCCCATTGTATAAACTCTCAGTCAGGAGTTGGCCATATGGTCTTCAGTGTAAACAAAGAAGATAGCAGACCAAATAGATTTGCCAGACTGCCAGGCACCGCAGGACAATAGTATAGTATGGGGTTTCCCAACCACCAGCCCAGGGGCATAGTTCAAGAGCCAATACAGGATGTTTCCAGTCTGAGGTCCAGACCAAAATGAACTAGTAGCCACGCCTGGGGAAGGCCCTGGGGGAGGAGACTAATAAGTTCCCACAAATTACTTCTGTGAGAATGGCCAGAGGGGAATGAGGGTTTGACTAAGAGTAGCCACTCCCTCCACTGTGTGTGTGTGAAATGTTTTAAATATGTGGTCCCAAAATAAAAGGTGGTTCATAATTTTCATCAAGACGTGGTGTGTAGATGTATTATTTACCAGGGGACATATGCTTGCAGTAAGATTCATCAGACTTACTGTCAATATTGCTCAGTCTAAACCAAAGGCTGAGACATGATGTTCCTGTAATCCAAAAGTCCAGAGTCACCCAAATCCGATCAACAGACCCCAGCCAGAGAGTGGGTCTTGATAGTCACCAGCCGCCACTAGTGATAACGTCTTGCAGTTTGACAACTATTATATGTGATCTATGCAGAAATTGGGACATTTTAATCATATATTGGTATTATAGCATTTAATACTGTTTTTTTTTTTTTTTTGTGGTCTGGCAAAATAGCCAGAAATAATTACTATCTGTGCGTCTGTAGTGGTTTCCGAATTATGTGACTAATTTATTTAAAACACGGCATTGTGGAAATTTACCTTAGTTTCACTGTTGTACAGAAAAAATGCAAATTTGGATTAATGATATGATATCAAACATTTTTCTCTGATATTCATCTGTAACATGGCTTCTAAATATTATGATGACAGAACATTAGCGCTACAGAATATGTTGGCGAGTTAAAAATATAAGAAAAAAACTATTAAAAAACAACAATTTCCTTCTGTTAACTTTAAGAGACAATGGGGTAGATTTACTAAGCTGTTTCAGGAACTGCAAATGAATTAGGAAATCTAGGGAAAGTATCAAATTCAGTGGAGAATATAATTTTATTAAGTTTTAATGAAATTAATTTTGTAATTTTACTATAGTTTTGCGCACCAATTTAATTGGCTGTACGCTCATTTTTGTACTTCTCTTTCCCTTTTTTTGTAAATATTTCTTATTCTCTATACAACAAAACACGTTTCAGTGTCACAAGTCCCACAAATAGAAATTATTTACTGTATTTGCATTATTGCAAAATAAATGTTTTAATAATTACACAATTATTAATTAAACAACCAGCGTGGGCAAAATATAAAATAGCCCCTTTTGAAGATCTAATTCCAAAAATATGCAACAGGGATTTTAGAATGTGAAAATAATAATGCACACTAATTTACTTAATTATTACTTTTATATATAATGATGCTGTAGTGGAATCTACCATTTTAGTTGCCAGTTGTGCTAGAGTGTGTATGTCTGTTTGCGCCGTTCAGTCGTATCCAGCTCTCTGTGACTTCATGGATCATAACACACTATGCTGATCTATTTTAAGTTCCATTTCTGTTACTGAATGACGCGGAGGCTGCACAGGCTCCCTGGGTCAGCCCGTAGCGTCGCGTGACCCAGCGGAGCCTGTGAGGCTATCAGCCAATCAGGTGCGTCGGGGGCGTGTCGGAAGCCCGTTTCGCGCCGTTGAGCACAGCAGCGCGGTCTCCCGACTGGAATGGACGGAGGTCTGAGGTCCTGCAGCCAAAACAAAAGTAGGAAGGTTTAATTACTGAGATTCCACCCCAGCTTACCAGCACATAAAGGGACATACTTGTTGAGGCTATTCTTCCTTGTTGTGTTTTTCTTCCTCCATTTTTGTGTCTTTGTGTGTCTTGTCTGTGCTGTGAGTGTGTTTTGTCTGTGTGTGTCCCTGTGACTGTGTGTGCCTGGTGCTGCTGCTTGTTGTCCCCCCTGTTTGTCCCCCTGGTAGTCTTAGTATGGATCCAGAAGGCTTAGAGGCTTTGCTGGCTGAAGTTAGGACCCGTGCCCTAAGCCAAGGGGTCAGGTGGGTGAAGGACAGGCTGGGATCTCCCATGCCTTCTGCGCTTGGAGCTCAGCACATTGAACAGGTACAGCCTGCGGTGGCTGGTGTCCTAGCCAATTCTGATGACTCCAGGGAAATTTTTTCCCATCCCACCACTGTAGGGCTACCAGACCCCCGTCCATCGGGCAGCAGAGACACAAGAGATGGGGGGGTTACAGGTCAGGGCGGCCGGGACCCCATACCCCCCAGGCAGGCGAGCGCCATGACCACGGGCGTTGGGGGTGAGGGCCTAGCACTCCGGCCACCACCAGCCAACTTGCCTAAAGGTCCAAGGTCGAGAAACACCCCTCTAACATCCCGTAGGGGGGGTGCAGGGGGTAAGAGAAAAGCCGGGAGTCCTAAAAAGGCTCCTACAGGCCCTCACGGTGCCAAGCAGACGGTCCCTGGGGTTTCCCCCAATAACAGTGCTTCTGGTACTTTACAGGGACGCCCAATTGGCGGCGAGAGGAGCATGGCGACGACGAGAGAAAGAAGAGATGGAGTGATCAGAGAGATGAATAGCCAAGACAGCATGGTCACGATTGATGACATGCCAGTGACAGCGGCAGTGGCGAGGCTAGGACGCCCCACTCGAGCTAAGAAGGCTACGAGCAGGTACAGTCTGCTACTATTCACGCACACACCGCTAAGACGTAGCAGAGTAGAGACTGAGGGCGAGACGGTTAGGCCACAGCGCAAAGGGTCTAAGACCGACCAACATCTGGATATTCCAACGCCCAAGGAAGTCTCAGGGGAACCCCTACAGGGGGCGGCGGAGGCAGTGCTAGCCTACTCCAGCCGCGCAGGCTTAGGTGACCAGAACCGTTCCTCAGATGAGGAAAGGGCGGTATGGGCACGGGCATGCAGGTCGCAGAGAGCTAGTGACTGTTCTTCTTGTACCCACAGATCCAGAAGGAGATCCAGGTCGAGAAGCAGGAGATCTTGTTGGTGCAGCTGTGCCTGCACTGGATCTGAGAGGAGGAGCCCGCGGAGGGCCAGACGGTCAGAGTCCCCGGAGCGTCAGGAGAGACGCAGGGATACTCCGTTGGCTGTATCTACTCCAAAGCTTCCAGAAGCAGGTGAGTGCTCAGATTTGAGCTGCGCAGCAGACAAGGGAGGGTTTATTGGGTCATTAAAGACTCTACTAGCTGCGCACAACATCGCGGTTAGCGAGCACGAGATGGGAGCTTGGATAGGGGGGCTAGCGAAGGGCGCATGGTCCCAGCCAGCAGCGGCAGTGGCGCCAGCGAGGAGTTAGCTAGCATGCGAGCGCCCGAGCCGGTAGGCAATGCGGTTGCAGCGATAGGTAGTACCAATGCAGGAGTTACCGACGCAGCCATGAGACCTTTAGTCTTATGCTCGTTGGATAACTTAGGTGCACACCTTACCCAGGAGGTTAAGGAAAAGATCTGGAGGAGGGAATTTATAGAGTTGTTTTCCCTTCTCCCTATGTCTAGGCAAACAGATTTGGCCGAGAGGGGCCCCAGGGAGGGGGACGAGCGGCGGAAATCTTTTGCTAGGCTACCTAGGACGTTTGATACATGGCTGCAAGCATTTTCAATCTGGGCTTGCGTACTGTGTGAGCGGCACCCCGAACAGAGTTCGGGATTATTCATTTACATAGACGAATGCTCACAAGGTCTATGGGGGTACAGCCTGGTGGCGGTACGATGAGGAATTCCGGCAATACTTGGCCTCAAGGCCAAGCATGGCGTGGAGTGACAATGCGGTGGAGTATTGGCTAAACATCATGACACCCATGAGAGTCACGACGCCCTTTCGGAGCGGGGCCGGTGGAGCTAAGGGCCCCACCCACGCCTCAGGAGCAGGCCTTAAGACCTGTTTTGCGTATAACGAGGGGGTCTGTAGATGGGCCCCTAACTGCAGGTTTAAGCACGCATGCTCGAACTGCGGAAGTGAACACCCCCTGTCTAGATGCGGTAGACCAAAAGAGGGAGGTAGGGGCGAACCTCCTGCAAAGGGGCAGGACGCCCATACGCCTCCCCGCCATGCTGCCATGGCTAAAACGCTACAGTAAATTGGCAGGCACCGCCGAAGCGGCGCGCCTATTGGAGGACGGTTTCCGAGAAGGATTCCGTATCCCATGCGGGGTCGACATTCAAGGTTTTCTTGTTCCAAACCTGAAGTCAGCCAGGGATTTCCCAGGGGTAGCTCAAGCTAAGGTGCTTAATGAGGTAAAATTGGGGAGGATGGCAGGGCCATTTGCGGCCTTACCCATCCTGGGTTTAGTCGTGTCTCCACTTGGGGTGGTCCCCAAGAAGGAGAAGGGTAAATTTAGGTTGATTCAGCATCTCTCCTAACCCAGAGGTCGTTCGGTAAACGATGGCATCTCAAAAGACCAGGCTACTGTGTCTTATGAGTCATTTGACCGGGCGGTCGACCTGGTGAGGAGGGAGGGCCAGGGGGCCCTTATGGCAAAAGTGGACATCGAGGCAGCATTCAGATTGCTCCCCGTACACCCGTCAAGCCATAGGTTGCTGGGGTGCTTCGTAGACGGAAGTTACTTCGTTGATTTATGTTTACCCATGGGATGCTCGATATCCTGTGCTTACTTCGAGGCCTTCAGCAAATTTTTACAATGGTTCATGAGCATCGAGGCAGGGTACAAGAGTATTACCCATTACCTGGATGATTTCCTTTTCATTGGCCCAGCAGGAAACGACGCTTGCCGTTTCATGCTGGATGTGTTCACCGAAATCTGTACAGAATTCGGGGTACCGCTGGCCCATGACAAGACGGAGGGCCCTACGGAACAATTGACTTTTCTAGGGATTCGGATTGACTCCTGCAAAATGGAGTGCAGTCTTCCCTTAGAGAAGGTGGTGGACATGCAAGCGGAGATAAAGGCGCTACTGGGCGCGCGGAGGGTAACCCTGCGGCGGTTGCAATCAATATTGGGGAAGTTGAATTTCGCATGCAGAATTATCCCCATGGGGCGGATATTCTGTAGACGGATGTCACTGGCTACTATAGGGATTGCGAAGCCGCATCATTTCCTAACAGTCTCTAGGGTTATGCGAGATGATGCGAGGGTGTGGGCGGTGTTCCTCGACGATTTTAATGGGCGGGTGCTCCTTCAAAAGGAGGGCGCCACCAGCGCAGAGCTAGATCTCCACACCGACGGGTCAGGACCGATTGGCTGTGGGGCTTATCTCCAAGGGAGATGGTGCGCTGAGGCATGGCCGGAGGAATGGGAAGAGGCGGGTTTAATGCAAAACCCTACATTCCTTGAGCTGTTCCCTATGGTGGTAGCAGTTCACTTATGGGGTGCCTGTTTCAGGGACAGGCGAGTCATTTTCCATTCTGCTAATAAAGGGTTGGTGGAGGCCGTGAACAACATCACGGCAGCATCCGTACCGGTAATAAGATTGCTCCGGCATCTTGTGCTATGTTGTCTTCGCTTGAACATATGGTTTCAGGCAAGACATGTGACAGTAGTGGAAAACGGAATTGCTTAAGCCCTCTCTCGGTTTCAGGAGGACCGCTTCAGGGCGCTGGCTCCTTATGCGAACGCCCTGGGGGAGCACATCCCCGAGGAGCTTTGGGAGATTGGAGCTGTCAGGTAACGAGACTCGTGAGACAGCGACTTGGACCGCTTATAGACGTGTGTGGGCAAAATGGGATAGTCTAGTGGCACTGGCAGGTGGTGCCACGACGGAAGAAAAGAGCATAGGGATCCTGCTTTGGTACCTGCTGCGGTGCGCCGAGCAAGGCGAATCAAGAACCGTAGTAGGGAGACAGGTCACGGCGCTTGCTTTTATGTTTAAGCTTGCTGGGCAGAGGGACCTTACAAAGGAGTTTCTAGTGCGCAAGGTGGTGCGCGGAATGTTCAGCGGGTCGCAAAGGCCGGATAGTAGGCGGCCAATAACATTTGCGCTGTTGCTGAGATTGGCTCAGGAGTTGGTGGTGGTTTGCAGGAACCCCTTTGAATCCCTACTTTTCCGAACGCCTTTTTCCCTGGCGTTCTTCGGAGCGTTTAGGATAGGGGAGTTAGTCGCGAACAGTAGACACGGTTCGGGGGGACTGCAATTGGTGGATACCTGCCTCAGGGAAGGCATGGTGGTATTGTGGTTACGGAGGTCAAAGACCGACCAAGTGGGTAAAGGAAGAGAAGTTGTTCTGCATCAGGTTGGCACGGAGTGTGGCCCATATGCATGTGTAATGGAGTACCTTAAGCAGCGACCGGGGGACGGTGTTCGCTGCTGGTACATGCCGATGGAACGGCACTGTCAAAGTATCAATTTAAAAAAGTTTTAAAAAGCGCACTGCATCGGCTCGGTTTTAAGCAGTCCGACTTCGGAACACACTCTTTTCGGATTGGAGCTGCCACAGAAGCGGCTAGGTTGGGGTTGCCCGACGCGACAGTGAAGCGCATCGGGAGGTGGGACTCAGAACGTTTTCGGTCCTATGTAAGGCCAAATGCAGTGGTATAATGGTGTTGCTTTCTACTTTCAAAGGAACAGAAGCAACTATGGATTGTGGGCCATTCATACGTGTACTGGGCCCACAGGTTAGCCGCAGTTACCGAAGAAAATGCACAACTGGGCTTTCCTGTTACGGACTTGTGCGTACGGTGGTGTGGCATTCGGGGTCTGCGATGGGCGCAGCTCGACGGAATCCTGGAAACTTACGTGCAGCGTTACGGTCAGCCCAGCGTGATAATAATTCATGCTGGCGGAAATGATTTGGGGACAGTGCCCATGAGACGGATGTTGAAAGTGATGAGACGAGACATTGAGAAGTGGGTGAAGAAGTTCCCTGGCACGTTCCTTATCTTGTCCGAGATGATTAAGAGAAGATCATGGCGTAACGCAAGCGACCCAGTATGTTTGGACAAGGCTAGACAGAAGATCAACCAGCAGATTGCGAGCTTTGTGAGGAAGCATGGTTTTGTTGCCATCCGGTACAAAGAGTTCGAACCGGTCGGTGCTGATGATTTTTTCGCGAAAGATAAGGTTCATCTTACGGAAATAGGGTACGAGTTGATGATGTTGGAGTTTAGGGAGAGTGTTTTGCGGGCCTTGGCTTTAATGTCCAGCAGGGGGGATCGCAGCCTCGGGAGGCGTCCCTCGCATGCTCCGTGGCGGGAGGTGAGTTGCCCGGCCCACTGGCCTAAGGGGGCGATGGCCTCACCTCACAGGGCGTGCTTAAAGATAAGCATTGGGGCTTTGGGCAGGGCTCAAAGCGTGAGGTCACTGTTCGTGGCCGGGCTCCTCCCCCAGAAGGAAAGGACTAAATTAGTAATTTAAATAAGTTATGGTTGTTGTTTACATTGTTTCAAAATAAAGCTGTGGCCCGTTGTTTCTCCCAACTCAAGTTGTCGTGTCAGTTATTCCATTACCTAGCCTAAATGGATCATGCATGGGTCATGATACTCATAATGCAGAGCTGACTTAAACAAAACATCAAAACTCTACAGCTGCAGTCCGCTGAACATTGAGGTTATGTATATATAAATACAGTATACACAAAATAAATAGTACATTTGCGTTCACATTTGAATTATCTAAAAATCCTTTAAAAAAAGTATTTTCTGCTCAGATTTCCCAGAAAAACAGTTATTGCACTGCACTATGGGAAAATAGTCAGGGATATGCATATGAGCACACAATGCATTTTCTCTCTTGTATAAAATGTTTTTGTATTTATGTATATAAAATATGTCTGTACATGTCTCCTGGCTTGTGCATAATCCATCCTGTGTGTGTGTGTATTTGCATTGTTCAGTCATGTTCGACTCTCTGTAACCTCATGGACATACCATGCTGATCAACTTGGTATTCATGGCCTATATACTAGAGTGGGTTGCCAGTTCCATCCCCAGTGGGCCACAACGCGAGGGGCCGCACTTTGTAACAAAACCATCCCACAACAACTATTAACTCACAGCACTTAGTCCTACGGCGCCTCACCTATGTAACAAAACACAGCACAAAACCGTTAACTTGCAGCACTTAGTCCTCTACTTCCCCTGTGTCTCTCTTACCCTCCTCCTCTCCCTCATTGCCTGCGAGCCAACATTACGAGCCGCGGGCCTTAGAAAAAAAAATACCCGAGGTTGTAAAACAACGCACTAACCCCCCATAACGCAAAAACACAAAAAGCAGACTAATAAAGAACACTCACCCACAGTACGAGGGGACAGCCAGGACGCCTGGAAGTGAGGTTACACGCAAATTTAACCCGAAATTTCCCAGTTTCGGCACTTGAAAATTGGCTAAGCAAGAAAAAAAAAGGCAGCCGAGAAAAATGAAAACAAGGCTACACGACTCTGGACTGCGCAAAACACTACCAGTCACGTACAACTTAGCCAAAAGAGCCAAGATAAGCTCAGAACCCCACATTAACCCCTTGCAGAGATCTGAGATAAACTTGAAACCCTGCATTAACCCCTTGCTGCAGGGGTCCGATCGGACCCCCGATGTGTACCCACATTAAGCCCATGCTGGGGGTCCCCATTGCTCCGACATTAACCATTGCAGTGGGGGTCACGATCGTGTCCCCCACTGCATTTTTAAAAGGTGTTAGGTCCCTGCTGCGGGTGCTTAAAGGGCCCACAGCACACAAACAGTTAAGACCGGCAGCGGGGGTACTTTAAGTACCCCCACCGGCACCTAAAATTAACCTCTCAATGCTGGGGGTCCCCACATTAACCCTCGCAGTAGGGGTTCCCTGATCACACGCAATCAGTGAGCCCCACTGCAATCAAAATTCTAATTTTCCGCCTTGCGGGTCCTTAAAGGACCTGCGATAAAAAAAAAACATGTCACTCATAGGGGTCAATACAGATCCCATAAACCCTTAGTTAACCCTGCCACACATGGGGTCAATACAGACCCCCATAGGCCAAAAATTAAGCCTATCCGTCTATATAGACCCCTATAGGACACTAATTAACCCATGTAATAATACTATAAGTGCCATGAGGGTCATCCAAGACCCTCATGACACAAAGTATAAGCACTACACTATTAACCCGAACTATACCCCATTAAACCAACCCTGGGCCTACTTAACCCTAACAGTACCTATTTAACCCTAACTGGGCCTTTTTAACCCCATCTAAGCCTATTTAACCCCGTCTCTTATGTGGGTGTATACAGATATATATATATATATATATATATATATATATATATATAGCTTTAGATTGTAAGTAGCGAGTTTTCAATCTTGTAGGGTGCTTTGGAAAAAAGCACTTCCTGCAAAGATTCTAAGCTCAAAACAGGGACCTCCATTTTTCTGCGGTTTGTTAACATTGTATTCTTCCTTGTCCTTATCCCCTGTACAGCGCTACGGAATATGTTGGTGCGATACAAATAAAGATTAATAATAATAATAATAATATATATATTAGGAACTTCCGCGTCAAAAATGACGGGATTAAAATTGTAAGGCTGGCAATGCTGTTTGCCACACAATGTGAGGCTTTTGCTCCTCTGAGCACCTTCGGCTCTCATCGCAAGGCCCGTGCTGAGCGCCTTTGGTGCTCATTGCGAGCCTCTCCCCAGTGTACTAAAATTTCCTGTTTTGCAAGGATCACCTTTGGGCTCATCCAGGGGCTCGCAATGAGCGCCTTTGGCGCTCATTGCAAGCTTCTCCTGCTCGCGGTGCTCATCGTGTGCCCCACGATGAGCACCTTTGGTGCTCATCTTGGGGCCCACAATGAGCGCCTTTGGCGTTCATTTCCAACTTTTCGCCCGCCTACTGTACGGGCGGCACATTCCAGGTTTTGTTAACCTGCAAGTTTTGTGCTTAGGAATGCCATGTGTCTCTTTCCAGCACCTCCCCCTGTCCTTTCCCTTTATGGCCTTTTTTTTTATTTTCAAAGTTCTGCGTGCCTGGCGTTGTTGGTGTAAGTGTTACTGTCTTTGCCGTTGTGTATTTTCTAAGTCCCGCGTGCCTGGCTTTGCTCCGCCTCGTTTTTCATGCAGTTTTAGAATTATTTACGTTTTTCATCCGCCATTTTCTTCCTTGCTTAGCTGATTTTGGGATTGACTAAAACCCCCAAATATGGCTAAAAATCACTTGCAATCTCACTGTTAAATTTTAGTTTTTAGGGGTTTTAGAGTTACGCTCTTGGTTTGCAGTTGCGACCCTCACAATGCAGCCTAAGTACTGCGCAGCTGCTATGCGAGGTTCGCCTGTGTGACGGCACCGCTGGCTGTGATGAGTGCCTTTGGCGCTCATTGCAGCCTAAGTGCTGGGCGGCTGCTTCGTCTCAATTTGCGAGGTTCACATGTGTGACGACATCGCGAGGCTTGCTGTTGCGTACTCGCTATGCAAGGTCGTAATTGCAAACGTTCCGGACAGTTGCAAAGATCCACAGATATATATATATATATATATATATTATTCCCCCAGATTTTTCTTGATTCTTACACCCTTGTTCTCAGCCAATCACTGGTTAAACCCCAGAATGTTTTCCCCCTCCTTCTCCTGTGATTAACTGGTAATTAAAGAAGAACAAACAATGGGAAACAAAACGTGAACCTGGATTCCTTTTCGAGACTTAACTAGCAACTTGCCCGTCAAAAATGCTGTTTGCCACACAATGGGAGCCTCTCCCCCTCTACTTTACTGGCCTCACGATGAGCGCCTCTGTCTACTTCCTCCCTTGTGTCTCATTTCCCCCCTCCGCTCCCTCCCTTGTCTCCTTCCCCTGTGTCTCTTTCCCCACCTCTCCCTCCTCTGTGTCTTTCCCCCCCCCCCACTGTCTCTTTCTCCTCCTCTCCTACCCCTGTGTGTCTCCCCCTCCCCTTTGTCTCTTCTCCCCTCCTCCTCTTTGTCTCTTCCCCTTCCTCTCACTCCATTTTGTCTCTCCCCCTCTCACTCCCCTGTGTCTCCCCCTTTACCTGTGTCTCTTCCCCCCCTCCTCTCACTCCACTGTGTCTCTTCTCCCCTGTGTCTCTTCCTCCCCCTCTCACTCCCCTGTGTCTCTCCCCACTTGTCTCTCTTCCCTGTGTCTCTCCCCCTCCTCTCACCCCTCTGTGTCTCTCCCCCTCCTCTCACTCCCCTGTGTCTCTCCCCCTCCTCTCACTCCCCTGTGTGTCTCCCCCTCCTTTTACTCCTCTGTGTCCCCCTCCTCTCACTCCCCTGTGTCCCCCTCCTCTCACTCCCCTGTGTCTCTCCCCCCTCTCCCCTGTGTGTGTCCACCCTCCTCTCCCACCCCTGTGTGTCTCTCCCCCCCTCTCCCTGCTCTGTGTCTCTCCCCCCTCTCCTCTTTATCTTCCTCCTCCTGTGTCTTTGGTGCGCAATGCGTCTGCGTGGGGTGCCGCCGCACATTACGGCTGCGCAATGCGCCTGCTCAAGCGTGACGACGAATCACAGTTTAACAACTATTATATGTGATAATAATTGATGTTGAAAAGCACTACCTGTTCATCAAGTTTGACATTTTTAGACCCAAATATCATGTGAATTGTTAATTGATCCAAATGAAGAAAAACAAAAATACACTTCCAGTTGTCTTAACAAATCCCTCCTCATCCCAAACTGTCAATCACATTATGCCATGGATAAATGTCCCTTCTATTCTAGTGTCCAACATAATCTTTTTGATCAAAAATATATCCAACCCGTTTGTCTATTGTTATCAAATAATTCTGCTCTCACAACCTCCTTTTTTGGTGAGCTCCAAGGGGAAATCTTCCTTATTCAAACCTCAAGGTAAAACCTCTTGGCAAGAAAAGTCCATCTGACAAAGCCTTATATTACCTTATATATTTATATAAGCTTAACCATATTACCTGTTTTTTTTTGGAGAGTATTATTTTCTTTATGGTTCCTCCATTTTTTTTATTGGATATTTTCTTGTTGGATCCATTTAAATATAATCTGTACCAGATACTTTTGCTATATTTCTCATACAGACCAGTTACTTGGCATCTGAGCCATTTATAGTACGCAATATATTAAATCTAAACACACTGCACAGTGTTGCATTAGATGACATGATTAGTGAGCAAACATTCTGTCTGTTTCTCTGCTCTCCATTTGTCTTATTGGACTTTAGATGTCTGCTGTGATGCATAAAGTTTTTTTCTGTCCTTATCCCTGTGATGTGACATGATTAATGAGATATAATTCTCATTTGGAGTTTACTACCAATCAAGAGGCAGATGGGCAGTAGTGGATGTCGAACAGCAAGACAGCAGGAGATGTTTAAGCACTTGCAAATTTCTGAAAAATTATATAAGATTTAAGGACAGAGAATATGCTTGCCTATCTCTTATGTTGTTTAAATTTACATCACACGTGCCCAACTGGTACCAGAGATACAACACTTTGTATCAGAAGCAAGTAAATAAGAGATCAAACCATCCAAGGAAAATATTAAATGGAAATTCATGTTTGATACAATGTGACAGAGCCATTATCTGTGTACTCATTAATAGGATGCAGAGATCTGTACTCATTATATGTAGGAGCAACTGATTGCATGGAACTGTCGGTTTAACAACACAGCATCTTTAGCACTTAAATTGCACCATGAAGTCATAGCGACCATAATATAAATTAATCATAAGTGGGTGCTTGGATAAATATCAGTGATGTTCCGGTCCGAGAAATAAAAAATATTACTGGGTGGGGATGTGATAATTACCCCCAATAAATCTACAGTATGTGAACGTTGCGTACATTAACAATAACTGATCTTTTGTCTATTGAGAGCTAGTATACAGAGATTATCGGAAGTAATTACTCATCCTATAATACTAGTTTCTCTGGAATATAATAAATGATCCTGTCCATACGGATGACTCGGTTACCATAGCTATTGGATGTAATGACTTATCCTGTACATGTGTGTTCAGTGAGGGTGTGTGCAGTATATAGTAACTTATTCCATATTGACAGTGCCCATTGATAGTGTGTTGACTGTTTATATTTGATCTCTGTCCAGTGGCAGTTGGTGACCTTCCAAGTTGGGGGGGGCTGAAGACAGAGACCTGTCCCCTCCCCTTACATTGACTCCCCCCCCATAGTATAGACTTGTCCCATTCACTCCAGGTTGACCCCTATATATCCCAACCAATAAAATACTATAAGTTCCCCCCCCAGGCATCTAAACTTAACACCACCACTCATGGGGGTCTATACAGACCCCCATAATTACAATAATTACAATAATTGGGACATTAATTAACCCCATTAGTCCAATAGGGGTCTATTTAGCCCCCTCTAGGACACTATAAACCCCTAGAATAACACTCCAGGACCCTCATGACACCAATTCTAAACACTAAACTATTAACCCCCATCTACCCTATTAACCATCCTCCACACTATTAACCCATACACTACCTACCTAACACCCTAATACAATCCCTGTTACCCCACTAATTACAAATTGTAAATTACTGGGGGGAAAAAACACATTACAGAAAACAAAAAAACCTACATTACACAAAATAAAAAACATAATTTACTGAAAATAAAAAACCTAGAATCACACAAAATAAAAGACATTACATCAAATCAAGAAGACTATATTACAGTTTAATAAAAGCATACATTACATACACTAAAACCCCTCTAATTACAAGTAAAACAACCCCTTTCCTAAACCTACAATAGGGTAAATAAGCCCACTTACCTTGCCTAAAATGTGATAACAGTTTTCTGGCCTTCGTTCCTAGAATAAGGGCCCATCCTTCATTGGAGCAGGTCCGGCACCCCTAGGAAGAAAAATAAACATCAGCAGCCTTATTACATTCCAGCATTGTAGATACGAGGTTTCTACTGACCCCCATAAGCCCTTAAATGACCCTATAACCCATGGGGCTCTATACAGAGCCCAATGAGACTATAATTACCCCCCTCAGTCCAATAGGGGTGTATATAGACCCCTATAGGACACTATTAACCCCTAGGTTAACCCTACAAGTGCCATGAGGGTCCTCCAGGACCCTCATGCCAAAGTCTAAGCCCTACACTACACTATTAACCCTAACTATACCCCCCATTAACCCATACTAAACCCTATCTAACCCTAACTGGGTCAATCTAACTCTAATTGGGCCTATTTAAACCTACCTGGACCTAATAACTATAACTGGGTTTATTTAACCTTATCTAGCCCTATTTAATCCCATCACTTATGAGGGTCTATACAGACCCCCATAAGCCTATAGTTAACCCAATCAGTCCCATAAGGGTCTATGAAGATTATAAGCCTATTATTAACCCCATAAGTGCCATGAGGGTCCTCCAGGATCCTCATGACACTAAGTACAAACACTACACTTCACTATTCCCCCCCCAAATAAATCACTAAATCTAAACTAACCCCCTCTTCCCTAACCTATTAACCCCTACATACCTAACCCCTATTAACCCCCCCCCCACCCTACTAATTAGATAAAATAAAATAACTAAGGTACAGAAAATAAAAAGAAACCTAAGGAACACAATACAATAAAGGACATTACAAACTCCCCCTCACTTCAAAAAATAAGAAAAACATCACAAACCCCCTGCCACTACATACAATTAAAAAAATTACACACATGCAAAGGAAAAGACAAATACACATAACATTAGTCATAAAATTAAAAAAATTACACACACACAAAGGAAAAGACAAATACACATAACATTAGTCATAAACACATTATAAATATACACCTAACTACAATACATTTCCCCCTATCTATACCTAACACCCAATCTAAATATCACCCCCTTTCCATACCTAATCCCCTAAATCTAAGCTAAAATTTAAATAAATAAAACCACTTGCCTTTGCAGATGTCCGTTCTGATCGCACCCCCTAGAAAAAAAACAAAAATTAGATTATTAAAAAAATAAACATTACATAGAATAAATAAATAATAAAATAACAGGATTAAACTCTGGCTCGGACCCTGATGATGTCACTCGGGCTCGGCTGATGTCACTGTCAATCAGACTGCAGCCAATCACCTCGTGGGGGTGTATCCCATTGTGGTTGGATGAAAGCAATAGTGCCTTCTGATTGGTTTAAAAACAGATTGACAGTTCCTTCAGCCAATCAGAATGGGATATAGGGGTGTATCCCATCTTGATTGGCTCACACTTTGGCGCCTTCTGATTGGCTGAAATGTGATTGACAGCCTTTTCAGCCAATCGGAAGGTGCTATTGCCAATTTCCTACCGTAAGAGGCTCTGAAGGCCTCATTAGCGTCGGGGAGCTCTGCGAGTGCGGAGCTCTGTTAGTTGTTGTTTTTTTTTTTTTTTTATAGTGCGGATTCAGCAAGGGCCCAGCCGGGCCAGAAGAGAAGGAGGCCGGGGACATCGTGGACAGGTACGTTTTCAATTTATAATGTTTATATTTTATTTATTTGTTGTGTTTGATGTATGTGTGACTAATGTTATCTATCTTTTTTCCAGGGGCCAAGCCAGAGAACAGAAGGACGTGGACATGCTGGAAAGGTGAGTTTAATACTGTGTTTGTAATATTTATTTATTCTATGTAATGTTTATTTTTTTAATAATCTGATGTTTCTTTTTTTCCTAGGGGGTGCGATCAGAAGGGACATCTGCAAAGGTAAGTGGTTTTATTTATTCTATTTTATCTTAGATTTAGTGGGTTAGGTATAGATAGGGGGTGATGTTTAGATTGGGGTTTAGGTACATATAAGAGGAAATGTATTGTAGGTAGGTGTATATTTATAATGTATTTATGACTGTAATGTTATGTGTATTTGTGTATGTCTTTTCCTTTGCAGATGTGTAATGTTTGTTTTATTTTATGTAGTGGCGGGGGAAATGTGATTTTTTAAATTTATTTTTTGTATTGGGGGGGGGGGTGTTTAATGTCCTTTTTTATTTTGTGTACCTTTAGGTTTTTTATTTTATCTAATTAGTAGGGTGGGGGGTTTAATATGGGGTTAGGTAGGTAGTGTTCAGTAGGTAGGGGTTCATAGGTTAGGGGGGAAGGGGGTAGTTTAGATTTAGTGGTTTATTGCTGGGGAATAGTGTAGTGTAGTGTTTGTACTTAGTGTCATGAGGGTCCTAGTGGACTCCCATGGCACTTATGGGGTTAATTATAGGCTTCTAATTGTTCTATGAGGGTCTTCATAGACCCTTATGGGACTGATTGGGTTAACTAGAGGCTTACAGGGGTCTGTATAGACCCCCATAAGGGATGGGGTTAGATGGAGGCTTATGGGGATCTGTATAGACCCTCATAAGTGATGGGATATAATAGTGCTAGATGGGGTTAAATAGGCCCAGTGAGAGTTATTAGGTCCAGATAGGTTTAAATAGGGTTAGATTGGACCAGTTAGGGTTAGACAGGGTTTAGTATGGGTTAATGAGGTATAGTTAGGGTTAATAGTGTAGTGCTTAGACATTGTCATAAGGGTCCTGGAGGATCCTTATAGCACTTGTAGGGATTAATAGTATCCTACAAGGGGTCTATATAGACCCCTATTGGACTGCGGGGGGTTAATTTTTTGGTGCCACGGCTGGAAAGGGGCCCACTGTTTGGGCCCGGCTGGAGAGGGCTGCGCTGGTCGGGCTCAGCTGGAGAAGGCCCGGAGTGTCGGGCCCATATGGAGAGGGCCGCGCAGGTCCGGCACGGCTGGAGAGGGCCACGTTGTCAGGCCCGGCTGAAAAGGGACGCAGGAGAGTAAGAGAGGGGGTTAAATTCACAGAGGTGGAAGAGGGGGGCTGCGGTTTGGCCACATGAGGAGGCCCGCATGAGAGCCGGGGATGTAGAGGGGGGAAAGAGACACAGGGGTGGGAGAGGGGGGAAAGAGACACAGTGGAGGGAGAGAGGGGCAAAGCGACACAGTGGAGGGAGAGAGGGGCAAAGCGACACAGGGGTGGGAGAGAAGGGCAATGCGACACAGAGGTGGGAGAGTGACTGACGGATAGAATACTGCTTCCTGTATATACTGAGCGCTCGGTGACTGACGGATAGAATACTGCTTCCTGTATATACTGAGCGCTCTGTGACTGACGGATAGAATACTGCTTCCTGTATATACTGAGCGCTCGGTGACTGACGGATAGAATACTGCTTCCTGTATATACTGAGCACTCGGTGACTGACGGATAGAATACTGCTTCCTGTATATACTGAGCGCTCGGTGACTGACGGATAGAATACTGCTTCCGGTATATACTGAGCGCTCACTGACTGAAGGATAGAATACTGCTTCCTGTATATACAGAGCGCTCAGTGACTGATGTATAGAATACTGCTTCCTGTATATACTGAGCGCTCAGTGACTGATGGATAGAATACTGCTTCCTGTATATACAGAGCGCTCAGTGACTGATGGATAGAATACTGCTTCCTGTATATACTGAGCGCTCAGTGACTGATGGATAGAATACTGCTTCCTGTATATACTGAGCGCTCAGTGACTGATGGATAGAATACTGCTTCCTGTATATACTGAGTGCTCAGTGACTGTTGGATAGAATACTGGTTCCTGTATATACTGAGGGCTCAGTGACTGTTGGATAGAATACTGCTTCCTGTATATACTGAGCGCTCAGTGACTGATGGATAGAATACTGCTTCCTGTATATACTGAGCGCTCAGTGACTGACGGATAGAATACTGCTTCCTGTATATACTGAACGCTCAGTGACTGATGGATAGAATACTGCTTCCTGTATATACTGAGCGCTCAGTGACTGATGGATAGAATACTGCTTCCTGTATATACTGAGCGCTCAGTGACTGATGGATAGAATACTGCTTCCTGTATATACTGAACGCTCAGTGTCTTATGGATATAATACTGATCCTGTATATTCTATCCGTCGGTGACTGACGGATAGAATACTGCTTCCGGTATATACTGAGCGCTCACTGACTGAAGGATAGAATACTGCTTCCTGTATATACAGAGCGCTCAGTGACTGATGTATAGAATACTGCTTCCTGTATATACTGAGCGCTCAGTGACTGATGGATAGAATACTGCTTCCTGTATATACAGAGCGCTCAGTGACTGATGGAGAGAATACTGCTTCCTGTATATACTGAGCGCTCAGTGACTGATGGATAGAATACTGCTTCCTGTATATACTGAGCGCTCAGTGACTGATGGATAGAATACTGCTTCCTGTATATACTGAGTGCTCAGTGACTGTTGGATAGAATACTGGTTCCTGTATATACTGAGTGCTCAGTGACTTCCTGTATATACTGAGCGCTCGGTGACTGATGGATAGAATACTGCTTCCTGTATATACTGAACGCTCAGTGACTGATGGATAGAATACTGCTTCCTGTATATACTGAGGATAGAATACTGCTTCCTGTATATACTGAGCGCTCGGTGACTGACAGATAGAATACTGCTTTCTGTATATACTGAGCGCTCGGTGACTGACGGATAGAATACTGCTTCCTGTATATACTGAGCGCTCGGTGACTGACGGATAGAATACTGCTCCCTGTATATACTGAGCGCTCGGTGACTGACGGATAGAATACTGCTTCCTGTATATACTGAGCGCTTGGTGACTGACGGATAGAATACTGCTTCCTGTATATACTGAGCGCTCGGTGACTGACGGATAGAATACTGCTTCCTGTATATACTGAGCGCTCACTGACTGAAGGATAGAATACTGCTTCCTGTATATACTGAGCGCTCAGTGACTGATGGATAGAATACTGCTTCCTGTATATACAGAGCGCTCAGTGACTGATGTATAGAATACTGCTTCCTGTATATACTGAGCGCTGAGTGACTGATGGATAGAATACTGCTTCCTGTATATACTGAGCGCTGAGTGACTGATGGATAGAATACTGGTTCCTGTATATACGGAGCGCTCAGTGACTGATGGATAGAATACTGGTTCCTGTTTATACGGAGCGCTCAGTGACTGATGGATAGAATACTGCTTCCTGTATATACGGAGCGCACAGTGACTGATGGATAGAATACTGCTTCCTGTATATGCTGAGCGCTCAGTGACTGATGGATAGAATACTGCTTCCTGTATATACTGAGCGCTCAGTGACTGATGGATAGAATACTGGTTCCTGTACATACTGAGCGCTCAGTGACTGATAGATAGAATACTGCTTCCTGTATATACTGAGCGCTCAGTGACTGATGGATAGAATACTGGTTTCTGTACATACTGAGCGCTCAGTGACTGATGGATAGAATACTGCTTCCTGTACATACTGAGCGCTCGGTGACTGACGGATAGAATACTGCTTCCTGTATATACTGAGCGCTCGGTGACTGACGGATAGAATACTGGTTCCTGTATATACTGAGCGCTCAGTGACTGATGGATAGAATACTGCTTCCTGTATATACTGAACGCTCAGTGTCTTATGGATATAATACTGATCCTGTATATACTGAGTGCTCAGTGACTGATGGATACAATACTGCTTCCTGTATCTACTAAGTGCTCAGTGACTGATGGATACAATACTGCTTCCTGTATCTACTAAGTGCTCAGTGACTGATGGATAGAATACTGCTTCCTGTATATACTGAGCGCTCAGTGACTGATGGATAGAATACTGCTTCCTGTATATACTGAGCGCTCAGTGACTGATGGATAGAATACTGCTTCCTGTATATACAGAGCGCTCAG
Source organism: Discoglossus pictus (assembly GCA_027410445.1). NCBI lineage: Eukaryota > Metazoa > Chordata > Amphibia > Anura > Alytidae > Discoglossus > Discoglossus pictus. Next base: position 71,804,150 of record CM050168.1, read on the forward strand.
TGACTGATGGATAGAATACTGCTTCCTGTATATACTGAGCGCTCAGTGACTGATGGATAGAATACTGCTTCCTGTATATACTGAGCGCTCAGTGACTGATGGATAGAATACTGCTTCCTGTATATACTGAGTGCTCAGTGACTGTTGGATAGAATACTGGTTCCTGTATATACTGAGGGCTCAGTGACTGTTGGATAGAATACTGGTTCCTGTATATACTGAGCGCTCAGTGACTGATGGATAGACTACTGCTTCCTGTATATACTGAGCGCTCAGTGACTGATGGATAGAATACTGCTTCCTGTATATACTGAGCGCTCAGTGACTGTTGGTTAGAATACTGCTTCCTGTATATACTGAGCGCTCAGTGACTGATGGATATAATACTGCTTACTGTATATACTGAACGCTCAGTGTCTTATGGATATAATACTGATCCTGTATATACTGAGTGCTCAGTGACTGATGGATACAATACTGCTTCCTGTATCTACTAAGTGCTCAGTGACTGATGGATACAATACTGCTTCCTGTATCTACTAAGTGCTCAGTGACTGATGGATAGAATACTGCTTCCTGTATATACTGAGCGCTCAGTGACTGATGGATAGAATACTGCTTCCTGTATATACTGAGCGCTCAGTGACTGATGGATAGAATACTGCTTCCTGTATATACAGAGCGCTCAGTGACTGATGGATAGAATACTGCTTCCTGTATATACTGAGCGCTCAGTGACTGATGGATAGAATACTGCTTCCTGTATATACTGAGCGCTCAGTGACTGATGGATAGAATACTGCTTCCTGTATATACTGAGTGCTCAGTGACTGTTGGATAGAATACTGGTTCCTGTATATACTGAGGGCTCAGTGACTGTTGGATAGAATACTGCTTCCTGTATATACTGAGCGCTCAGTGACTGTAGGATAGAATACTGGTTCCTGTATATACTGAGCGCTCTGTGACTGATGGATATAATACTGGTTCCTGTATATACTGAACGCTCAGTGTTTTATGGATATAATACTGATCCTGTATATACTGAGTGCTCAGTGACTGATGGATACAATACTGGTTCCTTTATAGATATTGAGCGCTCAGTGACTGATGGATAGAATACTGGTTCCTGTATATACTGAGTGCTCAGTGACTGATGGATATAATACTGGGCCCGTATATACTGAGTGCTCAGTGACTGATGGATAGAATACTGATCCTGTATATACTGAGTGCTCAGTGACTGATGGATATAATACTGCTTCCTGTATATACTGAGTGCTCAGTGACTGATGGATATAATACTGCTTCAGTTATGGACTGGGATCCATACAAAATGCATAACTGTATTCGTGCACCTACTTATATATCTTATCTTTGCAGTATTATCGTATAACCAAAGTTTTATTAACAATGCTGACTCATTCGGAACTCTAAGATGGAGGATTCATTACTTCCGCATACAAGATGCCGGTGGCACTACTTCCGGTCTAGCAAGGATGACGACAGCTACCACACCTTGGACACTAGAAGGGGAACGCCATCTTTCCTTTCTCTCAACATCTCAACCAATGGGAAGATTGACTCATCCCTTGTGGGATGAGACCTGAAGACTCCCTTAACTCTTGACCCAATACATGTCCAGGATCCCGTAAAAGCGGACACCTTAGAACCAAGGAAGTGCTTAATTAAACCTGATGTTTTGCTTAGTTGCAACTTTTATCTGATTATTAAAAACTATATAAATGACGACTGACGTAATAAAATTAGGCGAGAGAAAGCTTTATACCAGAACTCTGTGTTGGTGTATTATTTCTCCAAGGTGTGCACACTATATATATATTGGTAATTTGGCCAGGGGCAGATATCTCTGAGGAATACTTTTGTTCTCCCAAAACACTTCCTGTATAGATATTGAGTGCTCAGTGACTGATGAATAGAATACTGCTTCCTGTATCTACTAAGTGCTCAGTGACTGATGGATAGAATACTGCTTCCTGTATATACTGAGCGCTCAGTGACTGATGGATAGAATACTGCTTCCTGTATATACTGAGGGCTCAGTGACTGATGGATAGAATACTGCTTCCTGTATATACTGAGCGCTCAGTGACTGATGGATAGAATACTGCTTCCTGTATATACTGAGTGCTTAGTGACTTTTGGATATAATACTGATCCTGTATAGATATGCTCAGTGACTACATAGTGATCAGGGGTCAGGTGATTTGACTAGCTGAAACATCAACATAGGAATCACATATATAGTTGTGAGCATGCAGGTTCTTGCTAACGCTGCAGGCTCGCTTAGCGAACCCGCAACCTCTGCGGCCCTCGATTCACCGCTCCTTGCCAGCAACTGCAGACTTTAGGACCGCAAATGCGGACCCTCCCAAAACGAGGGGCCGCATTTGCAGAGGCGGAGGCTCTACGGCGCCTCACACGCGGTTACAAACACCCACACAAGCGGCACTACCACGGACTTACACAAAAAAATACGAGACGCAAAAATACGACATTAACGTAAAAAATACGACATTAACGGCAGAACCGCGTGCAGAATTTTTTTTTTAAAACACAATAAATACACACACAAAATACATAAAAAGCTTACCCACAGCAAGGGGGGCCACCAAGGACCTCTGCAAGTGAAGTTACACCTCAATTTAAGTCCAAATTCAAGAGTTTAGACACACGAAAATCCCCTAAGCGAGAAAAAAAAAATGTCTGCCGAAAAAAACGAAAACGAGGCTCCATGACCTGGATCGTCCAGACACCTACAACTTACCCAAGAAGGAATCCGAGATAAGCTTGGAAACCCTTTATTAACCCCACGTTAACCCTCCCATTGGGGGTCCCCGATCTCACGCAATAGGGGACCCCCGCTGCAATGAAAATTCAAAATTCCCGCCTTACGGGTCCTTAATGGACCGTAAAGGTCCTTAAGGACCCGTAATCTAAACAATAAATTTAACCCTATCATGCATCAACCCCTAAAAAACTCTGTCACTCATGGGGGTCAATACAGACCAACATAAGCACTTAATTAACACTGTCACTCATCTGGGTCAATACAGACCCCCATAAACCCATAATTAACCCTGTCACTCATGGGGGTCAATACAGACCCCCATAAGCACTTAATTAACACCATCACTCATGGGGGTCAATACAGACCCCCATAAACCCATAATTAACCCTGTCACTCATTGGGCTCAATACAGACCCCCATAAGCACTTCATTAACCCCCTCACTCATGGAGGTCAATACAGACACCCCTAAACCCCTAATTAACTCTGTCACTCATGGGGGTCAATACAGACCCCCATAAACCTATAATTAACACTGTCACTCATGGGGGTCAATACAGATCCCCATAAACCCATAATTAACCCTTTCACTCATGGGGGTCAATACAGACCCCCATAAGCCAATAAATAACCCTGCCACTCATGGGGGTCAATACAGAGCCCCATAAACCCTTAATTAACCCTGTCACTCCTGGGGGGCAATACAGACCCTCATAAGCACTTAATTAACCCCGTCACTCATGGGGGTCAATACAGACCCCCATAAGCACTTCATTAACCCCCTCACTCATGGGGATCAATACAGACCCCCATAAGCACTTAATTAACCCCTTCACTCATGGGGATCTATACAGACACCCATTAACCCCTAAATAACCCTGTCACTCATGGGGGTCAATACAGACCCCCATAATGCATATAATTAACCCTGTCAACTCATGGGGGTCAGTACAGACTCCCATAAACCCATAATTAACCCTGTCACTCATGAGGTTCAATACAGACCCCCATAAGCCAATAAATAACCCTGGCACTAATGGGGTTTAATGCAGACCCCATGAAACACTTAATTAACCCTGTCACTTATGGGGTTCAATACAGACCCCTATAAGCCCTTAATTAACCCTGTCACTCATGAGGGTTAATACAGCCCCACATAAGCACTTAATTAACCCTGTCACTCATTGGGGTCAATACAGACCCCCATAAGCCAATAAATAACCCTGTCACTCATGAGGATCAATAGAGACACTCATAAGCCTCTATTTAGCCCCATCAGTCCCAAAAGGGTATATTATTACCCTTATGGGGCTGTTACAACCCAACATTAACCGCATAAGTGCCATGACAGTCCTCAAGGACCATCATGCCACTAAGTATAAACACTACACTGCACTATAGCCCCCAATAAAACATTACATCTAAACTAACCACCCTCTACACTAACCTATTAACACCTACCCTACCCTACCTAACCCCCCACCACTCTAATTACAGAAGATTTTAAAAAATCAAGTCACCAAAAATAAAAAATCTACATTACAGAAAATAAAAAAATACATTACAACCACCCCCCCCCCCCCACTACAGAAAAAAAAACATTACACACCTGAAAAGGAAATACATATAATGCATACAATACAAATTAAATGAAATACAAAACAATACCCCCCAATCTATCTAATATACAATAAATCCTGTCTATCTAAAATACATCACCCAATATATGTAATACACAAAACATCCTATCTAATATACATCCCCCAATCAATCTAATATACAATACATCCTATGGGCCTCATTCTATTATCGGCCGTAAAACGGGCGCAAGGCTGCAATTCCTTGCGGGGGTTCCGTTACCTCGCAATTCTATTAAACGGCCCGCAAGGATCTCCTCTCACGGCCGGCCATATATCTTGCAACCGGCCGTAAGCTCAGAAATCTTTAAAGTGAAAAATAAATTCAAGACAGCACTGTAAAGCTCTGTAAATGCTAGGGATCATATTGGGGGACATGAGGATTAATAGTAACCCACTCTCAAGCTTGCACATCAGCCCAAATCCGAGTTTACATTAACTGTTTATTTTCCGGCCGCAGCGTGGCTGGGTCTGAGGTGCTCCAAGCACTCTGGACTTTTTACATGGATATTTGACATATATAAAAAAAAATTGTTTTACGGATTTGAGTATAGGGGAATGTTGTGCTATTTTTGCTAACACCTACAATCACTTTATAGTCTCCTCAGAGTGCAGGATGGCTTTATTTTGGCTTTATAATGTGCTTAATTGGTGCTAGCGGGACCTTTTTCCTGCAAGTAAGCTGCGGCTGGCTTTAAGCCTTGCAGAGAGGGTTCCCGGAGCAATAGAATAGCAACCGGGGCTTTCTTGCGGCCGAAACTCTTGCGGCCGTTTTAGATGAAAGGCTTTCCTCCGGCGCGTGCGGCCGCAAGGGATAGCAAGGCGCCGGCCGCAAGCCTGCCGGAATCCCCGGCCGGAGGGGAATAGAATAGCAGAATAGCTTGCGGCCGGTCCTTGCGGCCCCGCATCTCCTACGGCCGGTAATAGTATGAGGCCCTATCTATATAAAATACATCCCCCAATGTAATATACAATACTATATAATATACAATAAATCCTATCTATATAAAATACATCCCCCTATGTAACATACAATAAATGCTATCTCTATATAAAATACTCTAATTCTAAAATAAAATAATTAAGATAATTCTAAAATAAATAAAATAATTCTAAAATAAAATAATTAAGACCACTTACCTTTGCAGATGTCCCTTCGGATCAGCAACCTAGGGAAAAAAATATAAATAAATTAGTGCAACACATTTACAGAAAATAAATAAACATTATAAATATTCTACTCACCTTTCCAGCATGTCCCCATCCTTCTTTTCTTCTTCTCCGGCGCGGCCCGAGAGTACACATACATAAACATAAAAGAAAACAAAATAAACATAATCTACATTGTACTAACCTCCCCGCGATGTCTCCAGCCTCCTCCTCTTCTGCCACGCCCTGGAAGCGCGCCCCCCAAAAAATAATTACAAAAATAACAGGGATCCGCACTCGCGGACCTCCCCGACGCTAATGAGCCTCCCGGAGCCTTTTCCGGAAGAAAATAGGCAATGGCGCCTTCTGATTGGTTGAGAACGCTGTCTATCAAATCCAGCCAATCAGAAGGCGCCAATGTATGAGCCAATCAGAAAGGGAAACACCCCAAAATCCCACTCTGATTGGATAATGCACCTGTCAATATTTATTTAAACCAATCACAAGGCTCAGATGCCTTCAGCCAATCACAATGGAATACACCCCCACAGGCTGATTGGCTGTGGGCATCTGCACATTCTGATTGGTTACACTGACAATAGCCAATCACAATGGGATACACCCCCACGTACTGATTGGCCGAAGGCATTTGCGCCTTCTCATTGGCTGTTGTCAATGTCAATCAGTATTACAGCCAATGAGAAGGCGCAGATGTCTTCAGCCAATCTCCCCGTGGCGGTGTATCCCATTATGATTGGCTGATGGCAATAAAGCCTTCTGATTGGTTTAAATAAAGATTGACAGGTGCATTATCCAATCAGTGGGATTTTGGGGTGTTTCCCTTTCTCATTGGCTCACACATTGGCTTCTTCTGATTGGCTGAAAACGCTGTCTATCAAATTTAGCCAATCAGAATCCACCATTGCCAATTTTCTTCGAGAAAACTCCGTAGGATGCTCATTAGCGTCGGGGAGATCCGGCGAGTGCAGGTCTCTGTTTTTTTTTTTTACATTTTATTTTACAGCGCAGATTCTTCCAGGGCCCATTCGGGACAAAAGAGGCCGGGGACATCGCGGAGAGGTACGTACACTGTATATTATGTTTATTTTACTTTTTGTTTTGAGGTTTATGTATGTTGTACTAATGTAATATTTTTTTTCAACAGGGGCCGCGCCGTAGAAGAAGAAAAGGATGGGAACATGCTGGAAAGGTGAGTAAAATATTTATAATATTTACTATGTTTACTTATTTTCTGTAAATGTGTTGTAGTAATTTTTTTTCCCCCCCTAGGTTGCTGATCTGAAGGGACATCTGCAAAGGTAAGTGGTCTTAATTATTTTATCTTAGAATAGAGTATTTTATATAGAAATAGCATTTATTGTACGTTAGATAGGGGGATGTATTTTATATAGATAGGATGTATTGTATAGTACATAGATTGGGTGATGTATTTTAGATAGATAGTATTGATTGTAGGTTAGATAGATAGGGGAGTATTGTATTCTATTTCATTTGTATTGTATGTATTTCCTTTTCAGGTGTGTCATTTTTTTTTGTAGTGGGGGGGGGGGGGGTTGTAATGTATTTTTTTATTTTCTGTAATGTTCCTTTTCTTCTTTTTTGTGACTTAGGTTTTTTATTTTTGGTAATGTAGATTTATTATTTTTTGTAATTTAGGTTTTTTTATTTTATTTAATGTCGATTTTTTATTTTTGGGGCCTTTAGTTTGTTTGATTTTCTCTATTTATAGTGGTGGGGGGTTATTAAGGGGTAGGTAGTGTAGGTCTTAATAGGTTAGTGTAGAGAGGGGTTAGTTTAGATTTCATGGTTTATTGGGGGGGCTATAGTGCAGTGTAGTGTTTATACTTAGTGTCATGAGGGTACTGGAGAACCCTCATAGCACTTACATGGTAATGTTAGACTTCTAACTGTCCCATGAGGGTCTTTAGATACCCTTATGGGACTAATGGGGTTAAATACAGGCTTATGAGGGTCTGTATAGACCCCCATAAGAGACTGGGTAAAAATTGTGTATTGCTTACACTTTGGGTCATGAGGGTCCTGGATGACTCTCATGGCACTTATAGTGTTATTACATGCGTTGATTAGTGTGTTATAGGGGTCTATATAGTTGAGGCACACAGTACACTCGCATTATGTGGCAAACAGCATTTCAACACTTTCTTTTATTTTTTTGACGGGCAAGTCTCTAGTCTATCAATAAAAGAGATATTTATGGAGGAAGCATTTCCACCTCACTTCTCTATAGGCATCTTTATGGAGAGTCAGCTAACAATTGGAGATCATGAACATAAAGATATCCTGGGATATAACAGTTAATTTTCACTATAAATGATACTGGTGGGATAAAGGCAGAATTTATTCAATGCTTCTTTGTAAAATATCTTTACAGCATATTTTAATTATGTATAAATTATTTTAGTATTTTTTCTTTAAGGGTTCTTCTACTTTTTTGATACTTAGCGTGGTTTTTAAATAGCGCCTTTTAATTAAAGATATATTAAAACTTCATGGATTATGAATGCATCTGATAGAGGAGAATCAGTAGTGTATGAAAACTTATTTTTTTTGCATGAAAAAATACCAAAATAAACGTGATTATACCCTAAAGTTTGCTAAATCTGCTGCGTTTGCAAGCAGTTGATTTTCAGAATTAACACCCCTAGAAATCAATGCTAATATTAGCATACAATTCATAGTTCGTTTTTGACAATCTATGGCAGCTCATACATTGTATCAATCTGTGATGGCAGTTTGGGCAGGAAGGCATCATGGGATTTGTAGTCCCCATGGACAAGGATGCAAGGAGGAGTCAGATATTTCTCTTTAGAACTCTGCATTGTGCTGTCGTTGGCTTGAAGGTTAGTAAAGCATTAAAATCTGTACCCAAATGCAGTGTTTCTATTGCGAGATACACTGTGCCTATGTAAGCAGCTCTGGGGGGGGGGACATGTTTTATTTTTAAATAAAATAAATCTGTGCGTGTATAGAAAGACTCAATGTGATCTATGTCAGATTAGAGAAAAGTAAAAACAGGGAAATTTAGATATACCTTAAATTCTTTTTTTAACTTTAGCTACTATGTTACAATGTTTTGTTTTTTAAAATATATATTTTTTTCTGTCGGGTTCTGAAGCTGATACAATGTATACATCTATAAGATTACTTCCTTTGCCTCAATCCTTAACTCTAGACATTGCCCCAATGTTGCAAAACTAATCTGTAAAAAATATAATAAAAAGTCTACATATGTTAAAATCTCTTTATAGTAAAATGCTTCCTGATGAAGAAACACAATTTTTCACTTAAGTCATTTTTATTGGTCTTATTTGCTTAATAGGTTTAGTGTGCACAGGAAATCAATTTGAGTCCTAACTTACAAACGCTTTGCGGAAGCAAAAACCTCTGCAGGGAAAATTATACTAAAACACAGTCATAAAGCACAATATGACTCATATTTACTGTTTGAGCATCTCTCACTGTACTAAGTGCTCAGCAGTAGTTTATTCTTCCATACAATTATTAATCCATTTCTGAGATATTATATTGTATCACAACTGCTCCGTAACCAAAAAGCTAAAACATGCACATTTGCTTTTTTTTGCCTTTATTTCATTTAGCAAATGTTTCACACAACCTTGTATTGATTTATGTTGCAAAGTTATACATCTTCTCACAGATTTTGTGTCAATAAATCATACATTTGCATCACAAAGCCAATGAGATCTGAAAATGTCTGCAACATTACTGGATAAATCAATGCAGCGTTACATCATTTTTTTGCATTTCTGTCACCCTTTATAAATGACCTTTTATGTCATTGAACAATACACATGAAAATGTATATGTTGTAAAAGCAGATAAATATACACAGATAGGACATTTCTGAGAATCCATAAACATGTATTTAAGCACATAGTGACCTTTTTGAACACTATAAAAATTTGCATCGTACATCAATAGATCTGATGTACCACAAATTGAACAGAAAAGTAATATAGCAATATAGAGGCACAGATATAATGGTAAATAAGAGCCAGTACACCACTGGAGAAGGAACTGGCTGTATCTTTGTCAAGAAAACCTTATGGACAAGCACAACCAGAGACATAACAATATATGTGCCTGGCATATTGCGATCCATAGGGTCACAGAGAGTCAGACATGACTGAATGAGTGAACGACATATATGTTTCTCAGGAGAATGTGTGCTTGTAAACTTTCCATCGGTTCTGTTGAAAACCAAGGCAATTAAATTAGTGAATTCATGGCAGCATAATTGCATATAAAAGAGTTATTTACATTTTAACAAAATGTTCTTCTTTTCGACTATAGTTGATCAAAATTATATATTTAAACATAGGGCTAAACCGGCCCTTTAATATTTCCTTAGAACAGCCTTATGCAAATCCCAGACAGGTTCCTTTATTCTTACCCTTTATGCTGAAAGGCTCTTATCAGTGGTGGAGCTACTGCGATGCAGCAGGTGCAAAGCACTGACCAATGCCATGGTAGAGACCCTCTGCTATCTGCACTCCTCTAAATTTATTTGAGGAGGGCAGGTCATTTTTTTTATAGAACGGTGATCTGATTACCCTATGGGTGATTTCACCAAACTACTTTTATTTTTTTTATTGAACCCTGTGGGGTCTATAGAGATGTGTAAGGGCCTCCCTCTATTATTTTTCAGTGGGTCCTCCACACAGTAGCTGCCATTGATTGTTCTATTTACATGCTGCCCTATTTAAAGTAATACTGGCTAAGAAGACGCTGGATAGCACTATATTGAGGGATACTCCATTCATTCTGCAGGATTATTGACCACAGTAGAATATCTGGTGGTTGTCCGATATGAAATGGACCATTCTAGTCCATCTGAGTTCATAAATTTCCAGGATTTCAATGTTTTTTATCTTATCAACACATCCAGTTTGCCTTGGTCCATAGTTCTAATGCAGCAGTCTTTCCTTTCCCCTCCAGACACATCTGCAGTAGTCTCAAGTCACCCAGAGGGGCTCATCTTCTGATCCATAACATTATTTGTCTGGTTGTGCATTTCAATAAGGTTTTCAGGCCAAAAATACTAGAGTGGGTTGCCTGTTCCTTGTCGTTTGGACCATGATTTGTCTGACCTCTCTGCTATGACCAATTCATCTTGTTTGACTCTACCTGGTATAGGTCACAGCTTCATTGAGGTACACAAGCTCCTTCATGACAAAAAGGTTGTGATCCGAAGGGGTAGTTTATATACCACCAGCACAATATAACTACAAGTATGCCTTCTTCATAATCACTGCTTCCTCTCTTCTCCTCAAAATCAACAACTCCTCCCAAGTTCCCAACCTTCAACACAGTTGATCATCCACTCCTACTGCATACTCCATACTCCATCCCCTAGTCCTACTTGACACAACCCTCTCATGGTTTGAGCCTTATCTCTATAACTGTTCTTTCATTGTATTCTACCGTGACACCTCCTCTCTTCCACTACTCCTTTCTGTTCCCCATAACTCAGTGTTATGTCAGCATTATTTTTCTCTGTCTACACTACCTTTCTTGGAAAACTCAACAGCATATATGGGTTTCAGTATTATCTTTATGCTGACTATACCTAAATATATCTCTCAAATCCTATCACCCACTGTACTAACCTTGCCAAAACATGTCTTTCACACATGTCCTCTTGTATGGCCTCCCACTGTTCAAAATTAGCCACTCCAAGACTGAGCTTTTACTAATTATCCCTTATTCCTCTGCCTCCATAACCAAAATATGACAAGGCTAAAATCCCCCCATGTCTAAAGTCAGATGTCTTGGTGTCATACTTAACTAAGACCTCTCCTTCAACTTCTGTGTTCAAATTAACCAAATCTTGTTGTCACCACCTCTAGAACATCTCTAAAATCTAAATTGCTTCCTCATGCAAGAAACTACTAAAGCACTAATCCACGCTCTCATAATGTCACGATTTGACTATCACCTGCATCCTCATTGGCCTTCCATTAATCTGCCTATTACCACCCTAGTTCACCCTGAATGCTTCTGCTCTACTCATCCACCTCACCTAATGCTTATAATCAGCTGCCCCCTCCAGTCCTTACAGTAACTCCCTATTCCCTAAAGGATAATTTTCTACATCTTAATTCTTGTATACTTATATACTCCAAACCACCCTCTTTGTTCTTCCAAAGATTTGGGACTCTAATCACATGTTCGTCTGCAGGACAAGATTAGCCCCCATTCTTTGGAATTCTTTACATCGCTCTATAAGACTCTCCCCTAGTCTTCAAATTTTCAAATGTTCTCTGAAAACCCACCTTTTCAGAGAAGCTTATTATCTTGCTCTTTAACTAAATAATCTAAACTTTATACTAGGTTTACATTTATTTTTGCATACCTCTCCTTCATCATTAATTCATCCATCCAGCAGTCCCCTTACCTCCATCACTTCTTAGATTGTAAGCTCTTCCAAAAGCATTTCCTCATTTAACATTCAGGTACAAATGTGCTGTCTCGTTTTATCGGCCTTCGAATGTATGTACATGTCTGTCCACAGTTTATTGTACTCATAGCACTACAGAATAGGCTGGCGCTCTAAAAATATCATCCGACCTCTAGTTCTTGTCTTTCTCTTTCTTAGATATAAAAACATACACTTCTAATTATATTTGTGTGTGTGGTTATCTTAGTATGGTGACACAGCAAAGGGAATTGGGAAGACCTAACGGGGGTGAGAGGGAGCATAAATATGAATGGGCTTAAAACCTAAATATACCCATGACACACTGTAATGACTTTTCATATCCCTCTTTTAGTTTCATGAGTTTCATAATGTTCCATGATTAAATGAATTTTAGAAATATTATAATAAGGGATAAGGGACAGTACTAGGACACTAGACCATGATTTTTTTTTTCACCAGATCATATATTTTATTATGTTTAACACATATAGAATGATGTCACACATCATATACAGCCACAGTCAATAAATACATAAAATACACTATATTTTACAGTATCTCATGTACTTTTTTTAGCCATTGTATACATTTCTTTTTAAACGGAGTATCCTATCAAAATGTATTTAATTTTTGTGACAAGTCAATTAACCTACTTGTTAAATATCTGTGCCACATACCATTCCTTTGTTTTCCTGATAAAGGTAAGAGTTGGTCCTTCAGTATTTGTATACCTTTGATGACAAAACTAAAATTATATACTTTATCCCAAATTCCTCTGATGTATGTACAAGCCCATCTTAGATCATGATTTGAAGTTGGGAGGTTGGTGCACGGAGTGGCATTCCAGTAAAGAAATTAAAGTATACTGCACATATGTTTAAGATTATCTTCAAGAGTAACTAAAACACAACTGTGACATATTACCCTTGCAAATATACAACTTGTTATGAGAATTTTGAAGAAATAATACAGTCTCTAGATGTTTACATTTTATATGCAAATATGTTGCTGTGAAGTCTGCCATTTTATTTCAGCAAATCAATTTCCTGAGGTGAGAGGAGACTTTGAATACACAGGAAGTTTATGTCTACCCAAAGGGAATATGAAACTGCTAGTGGTCTCAGTAGCACTAAAGGGAAGCTCATTAGCAGGGCCGGATCTACCTTTTTTTGGAGCTCCTAGGCAGTGAAGTGGAGGAGCCTCTGCGGGTGAGTACAAATGGTATGCATGGACCGATTTTTGCATTTACTGTGCAAGTTCCTTTTCCTGTAATATCTTTCTTGTTCTAGGTTGTTACCCCAAGTAGCCAGTCTATGAACTGCAGCATTTAATTTTTTTAACTTTTTTACTTAATTTATTTACTTATCTTTTGCTTTGCCAAATATTTTGTTGAGTTATTCAAAAGACTATCTAGATAAAAAATAGACCACAGTGGTCATTTAAACATGTATGTAGATTTGTAGACTTTGCTGTACACGTCATATAAAAAAATCCAAGACACCAACTAGTTGAGCTGATAAAGATATTATTAACAGTTGTGCATAAAGCTATTTGTAGATTGTGTTTTGTCTCTTGGGCCCCAGATAAGTTGTGCTTGAACACAAGGGCAGCAGATTCACACCATGAAAAACTCATTTCAGATTGTGTAATTGTTAATCAGAGAATAGAGACACCGAAAGAATAATGTTACTCAGCAGTATGTTAATCACCTGATCTGGGTAGCTCCAAATGTCCTTACCGCAGCCAAACTGTTCATTACTATGAGGATATCAGCCTTTATTGGCGTCTCCTTAGCACACAAATGATAAATGTATGAAATTAATTCTAAATTATAAAAATGGGATTAATGATCAGAAAATCCCTTGATGTGGTTTGAAGTTCTGACTACAGCTACTTATTTAGATTATGACAACAAGTGTTTTTTTAATGCAAAAAAAAATCCTACAGCTTAATTTGATTGAGTTTAAGTAGTTTGATCTTAATATCTATGTGAATATAAATAATGCTAAAGTGTGGGTGGTTGTATGTGTTTAATAAGGTTTTAGTTAAAACTGATAAGGGCGGCTTAATAGATAGATTCTATTTTGGCTCATTAAAATGAAATAAAGGGTAGATGGTGAGACAAGGACAGTAGAGCACTGTTAGTTGAGAGTTTTGTCCAGTTGATTTTTTATATCTTGGTTTTGAGTGAAAACAGGACTATTTTGTCTTAGGCCTCATATATATTTGAACGTCTAAAACAAGTTGAAAACTTGTTTCATGCCCAGAATTCCGAGAAATACAGTTATGCATTCTGGGAGCCTTGGCAGCAACATGCAAATGTGCCCTGAAAGGCTTCGCTCTTGCAATCCATAACCGTTTTAGACATGACATACTTTAAAGCAAGTGCCTGCTGTATCACACAGCTTTGAGCAAATGCTTAGTTATAATTTCCAGCTTAATAAATTGTAGGTTACAATTTAACTCGTATGTTTTAGTTCAGTTTCAGGTAGCAGTAAGTTCTCCATTATTTGAAAACCACTGTATAACAAGAGGCTATAGATCCAATGCAAAATTGCATCATATGACTAGTTAGAGTCTATGGGCTCCATTGAATTCGAGCCTCGTAACTCGTTTGCAGACAGACGAATGTTTGCGGGTGTGTTGAGGGCTCCTGTTCCCCTCCGATTGCGATGCTATTTAATTGTTCAAGCTCGCAAATTGCGGGCCCATAGTCAAAACTGTAAACCATGCACTGGTTCGGAGCAGATGAGGACGGGAACATGATCAATTAAGCAAGCCCGTAACCTCCCATTTCGAATCAGTCAATAGAAAATGAGACTGTCAGAATTACGGCAGTAAAACATGGAGGTTACCTGTCATTCAGGTAGGTTCGGGGGCCCGATCAGACTCGCAAATTCTCTAAATAAAGAGTTATGAAAATGAAAGCCAATACTGTTCTAGTCTATATGGGTGGCCTGATATGTATTAATTGATGTAACTGATACCAGAGATCAATTTAACCCAGAAATGAAACATAAAAAATAAATGTATTTCTTGACGATTTGCGGGCTTGAGACTGTTGTGCAATTAATTCTAATGTCTTTCGTCGCTTTTCTCTTTATTTACAGTGCAGGATTGATTTGTTATTTGCATTTAAAGTGCTATGAACAGGTGTTTAACCCCCTTGCTTATCCTCTCTAGCTCATATAGGATTTTCTCCTTCCTTTGCCGTTTAGGGGTGTGAATACATTTGCGGACTTGGGGAAATTGAACAGTTGAATAGTGATTTGCGATTTTAGCTTTGTGAAAGTGAAAGATCAAAGGATTCTGGAGGCTGTAAGTTACGAGTTTGATCTGCGCCATTGTCTCAAGCCTGTAACTCGGAAGTCGATTGGAGCGCGCAAAAAAACGCCAATTGAATAGCAAAATAACTTGCAAGCTGACTTACGGGCTTCCGGATCTAAAATTCGCTCAATTAAATGGGTCTCTGAGTGTGCATTGGTAAGTAATAAATCTGGGACATGACATAAGCATAATAAAGCACAGCACTAAAGCCCCTTTTAAAATGATCTATTGTTTTGCACTCAGGGAGTTAATAAAACTGGTCGGTGTACAGAAGTATCAGACGAGTAAATGTAAGTTGGAAAATTGTTTTAAAAAAATTATGTAACATACTCTACTTATTTTATACTCTTAAAATAAACTGCTCACAAAAGATGGATAATAATTACTACTCCAGATGTTGGAATCTATTCCTTGGCTCTCATAAGAAAAAAATCAGTGTGAAGTTCACTTGTAAAACTACTGGGCTATCACATCGCACATATACCACTTGGGAGGGTTCTGTTCTTTAAGACTCCAGGATATGGAGGATAAATGTAGGTGTCCATGAAGACTCCCTTGGTTTTAATTTAATATAACACAGGGGTCTGCAGGGACCCCCATGGTATATGGGTTAATGTTGGGTAATATGAGAATCCATAAGGATCCCCATGCTGATAGTTTAGTATACCATGGGGTTCCATGGGGACCTCCATAGTATTGGTGGTTATGGTTAGAGGGCCCCATACAGTTTCATCGGGACCCCGAACCCCCTCCTAGCACAAGGGGTAGGGGAAAGGGGGCCCTATGGCCCACGAGGGGGTAGCGAGTCATAGACAGAGGGGTAATAAACCCCCTGCATTTGTCGTTATTATTAAAAAAAAATGAAAATGGGTTTATATAAATAGATAGAGATATAGGAAGATATTAGGTCTAATGTAATGTGTTCACATTAGAGGTAGAGAGCTAATGGTAAACCCCCCCTGGGATTCTTTTTTTTTAGGGAAATGCTCAGAGAGCTAAGAAACTAAAGTTATCCTCCTGCCTTGATTGAAAGAAAGCTACCAGAACAGTGTAGGTGTATGGGTTTGAATGTGTGATTTTACCATGCTGTGTCTTTAAAATAATTTATACTTGCGTTACTGTCTGCTGTTAAAGGATCACAGTAGTCACAAATTTTCTATCATGCATGTTGTGTGGATTCTGACTGATGCAGCTAATTAAACTATCCCCCCCCTCACTCTTTTTTAGACTATTGAAGAGTAGGAGTTGTTACAAAAAAAAAGTAAGAATATATACTTACAGTCACTTCATACAGAAAAATATATATTTTTCAAATGCTTAAAAAGTCTAGAATTTGTATAACCCCTTAATGGACAATGACATCACATATTTATATTGGAATTAAAACTGAGAAAAAAATAATTAAATATAGAATTCAATGTATTACCTCAAATATGTAATTATTCTTTTCTAGGGCAGTCCTATGTTTTGTTTTGTTAAATTGAGTTACCTTGGATACAGATAAGATATCCAATGGGTTCAAAAGGGCTTTCATAATAGAAAGCAACAGGATCTTATTTGCATTAACAAAGTGGGTAAGGAAACATATAGATAGTACAGCATACGATTAAAACATAAAACTCAGTATTTATTACTTTATTTTGTAATATTAGAAATCAGGGGAGATTTTAAAAGCATCAGAGCCAAGTTTAGAGACAAATCTTCACACAGTTCTTAAACAGGGCTCCAAATAAAAGACTTGAGCCTGAAACCTAAACACTTCTAACAATATCTTTTTTTATAGGTCATTTTTTTTTATAAATTCAGACTTTATTCCAACACATTTGACATTTTGCTGCCGCTCTGCAGAAAGCATGTAAATGGACTCCATGTATAAAAACAGCAGGGAGCTTCCACTGCTACAATTAACTGGTAACATATGCCACTGTTGCCAAGAGAATTCTAATCCTTTTAAACATTAATATAGCATTTTTGCTTCTGTCGCAATAAGGCAGCCATCTGTGTTTGGACCTGCTGAAAAACAAGGGATAAGTTCAGTGAAGAACGAGTGACACAAAGGGTCTCACTATTGTGTTTGTAGTTCCAAAATATGAAATAGATTTTTTAAAAACCCACAATATAAATTAAAGGATGGCTGTGGCTTGAGAAAGTCTTCAGATGTTTGTGAAGTAGGTAACAAGCTGACAACTTTAGCAGCTGCAAAAGCAATAGGCATGTAAGCGATGGGTGTATTTAGGTTTTATGCCGCTCATTCAGATGTATGTGTCCACTTGCAGCTCCTACTACACTTAAAGACATATCTAAATTTCCTGGATTATGAATGCATCTGATAGATGAGACTCAGTAGAGTATGAAAACTTTTTTTTTGCATGAAAAAATAACAAAATAAACATTTACAAACTCACCCTGATGTTTGCTAAATCTCTTGAGCTTTTGTGAGCTCCTGCTAAAATTAGTATAAAATTCATAATTTGTTTTGGCCAATCACAGGCAGCTAATACATTTTAATACAATGTAACAATCAATGATGGCAGTTTGTGCAGGAAGGAATCATGGGATGTGGTTCTCCTGCAGAACAATGTAGGAGGCACGGATCACTGCTGCTGGCTTGAAGGTTAGTAAAGGGTTAAAATCCATACCCAAATGCAATGTTTCTATTGCGGGTACACTTTGCCTATGTAAGCAGCTCTGGGGGTGGGGAAAACAAGTCTTATTTTTAAATAAAATAAATCTGTATGTGTATAGAATGACTCCATGTAATGTGTGAATGTGTTAGATTAGAGAAAGGGGAAACAGGGGGAACTTAGATATGCCTTTAATCATAATCAAAGTTTCAAACATATATATGTTTTATTGAGCAGTTGTCCATTATGTTTAGAAAGGATTTGGTTTGCAATAAAGATGGTGTTCTATAAATGAAGATTGCAATAACTGAGCCTAGCCTGACACCTTCAAGCTACCCAAAGTAGGTGTATAGACCCCTCTAGTTTCCTTTACAAAGCTTGTACTCCGGTAATCTTGTTTATGACAGAATGAACCTGTACAGCACCTTTGTGACACTGCACAATTGGTCAGGGACTTTAAACGACACGATAGGATTACAGGTCACCAAAGTTCAGCGGTGAACACAACAATGTGTTAGCAATATTCCATCACTAGCAGTGAAAGTGACATTTACCAATGTATTACAGGAGCCAAACACACCCCTCATTTTCATTCCTAGTAGAGGAAACGATGCTTAATATTTCCTTCAGAGATTCCAGAAGTTTGTTCCCCTGATTACCCAACCATCATCAACCAGCACTGCAAATCTGGCTTTGTGTTTTGAACTACAAAGGAATACAATGGTTGGCAACGTCTCCGAGTTGCTTTATTTTCTTTTCAATATTTTATAGCCTTGACCATGGTGACCTTCCTATTGGCACAAATGCCCTAGACGTAAATCAACACCTCTTTTCAAAATACTAGCAAAGGAAACCAGTTTTGTTTGGTACTGAACTAAGCATCAAGATGCCATCTGTCTTGAACCAGGAAATATCTTTGTACTTGTGCTTGATCTTGTGAGTATTCAGAAATACTCTAGAGTGGATGTACAAATACCTTTTACACAAGTCTTGGCATACAGTAAAATGGGCATAGTTAGCCAGGATCACAGCGTGGGTATCTGGAATTATTGCTTTATGACACATCTGTAGGAAACATATGGATGCCTAGCATGTTATGAAAATTACTGGTCTGTGCTACTGGAACAAAAGATGGAGCTGCCTAAAGCTACAATCCTGCTGAGCCAACTAGATGGTTTAAAGAAATTAGTGCTTTGTTGGTTAACCCGCCATATTTAATTGATTTCATTTTGATAATCTTGCAAATTACACTTTTTGCTCATTGTGATTCAATGAAACCAATAAACTACTTTAATAAATACTTGCCAAACTCCCCACATTTCAGAGCTTTAAATGTTCCCTAAATCCTTGTATTTTCTGGAAAATGTGTTACTTAAACCTCATAATCAAAAAACAAAGTCAGAGGTGCTCAATTAGAGAAATAACTAACCTTAATAGGTTAGTTCTATGGACATGATAACCCACTCTGAGAGCAACCTCTTTTAGCTCACTTGTGCACTTCACAGGGAGAAATATCCTGTAGTATATCAGTCTGGTCTCACTCAGAAGACTGATCCAGCCCTGAAATACCCGTCAATTCTATCCTGAACAGGAGAAACAGCAAACCCCAGACATACATTTCGGCCTTCATTGGGCCTCGTCAGTGAGGTATAGCTGAACTCCCTAAGGCACTTGGGTGCTAAGGCATTCTCAGATGAGCACCTCTACTCTTTTTGTTACATATGCTCACCTTATGGGTGATAGGGGAACCAGACGTGGACTCCTTGCTCACTGTGCCTTAGGGAGTACAGCTGCACCTCACCGACGAGGCCCATAGAGGCCGAAACATACGTCTGGGCTTTGCTGTTTCTCCTGTTCAGGGTAGAATTGCCTGGTATTTCAGGACTGCATCACTCTTCTGAGTGAGAACAGACTGATATACTTCAGGATATATCTCTCTCTGAAGGGCACAAGTGAGTTATAAGAGGTTGCTCTTTGAATAGGTAACCAGACCTCAGATGAGCATCTCTACTCTTTTGTTAAACCTCATAATGTAAAACACACAAAGACTAACTGTCTGACTGCCTTATATTTCATTATGACACAATCCATCTTCTGCAGGGGATCTAACATGTTGACCAGAAACCACCAAATTTGTCATTTACCTCCTTGGTCTCACCATCTCAATTACATCCTCAAGAACAGTGGCTCCCAACCTCCTCCTCAAGACAAGCCATGACTGAGGTTTAAGACAGTGTGAGTGCAGGTGAGACACTTGTTTTCAACAGGTCATGGAGACTCTACTTGCCTCACCCGCCTTCACACAGTGTTAAAACCTACATCATGTATTGGTCTGCCTGGAGAGTATTGAGAAAAGGGTTGGGAACCACTGTTTAAGAATACATATTATTAGAAGCAGATACCTCAATTTGTTTTATCACTGTGTGAACTGAGTTGCTGAAAACCGAGGCTCACAAACACCTACCATTTTTACAATATCTTACCTGGAATATATATTGACAAAGTACTTTAATTTGGGGAAAAAATGTAATGTTTGTGAAGTATGGGCCAAAATAACAATATAAGCAGCTACATAAGAATAAAGAAACTCTTAATTTTAATTCTATCTTGTGCCCGATGGATTCCATGTTTTTGTATTCCACTTCTTTCTGACTTATACCCTGAGGATGTATTCTGCTAATTCTGCTTATGTTTATGCAATTCCATATGGAACCCTTAGATCTCTCATTGCTGATAGGACTATTGTGCAACTTCAGAGTATCAGCCTATTGCAGATCCGAGGAGATCTAAAAAGCTCGAACTTGATGGACTAAAGTATTTTTTTCAACCTTAGTTACTATATAACAGAACAGATTGATATCTCCTCTACATTAAAGGTACCTCCTAGATGACAAACAACAGTAAATGATAACATCATAACAAAATTGAATGTAATAATAAAAATGTAAATACTTTATTTATTTTTTATGTTTTAAAAAAACATTTTGCCCATTTGATGACACATCAATGATATTTTAAATAACATGCGGTCATAGCAAAAACAATACACAGACAATTCTCAGATGCTATATTGTGGTATGAAGGAGGAGAAAGACTGGGAGCAGACATAGTAATGTAGGTACATGTGCCAATGACAAACCAATTTTTTTGTTGTTGCAGGAAAGTCTGAAATTACTTTCTAAAACTTGTTTCTAATCATAAGAAAAAAAATCTCACATAAGCTATTGATTATAATGATTTAATTTAAAATTTATAAGAATCCGGATGGATTGACTAATACTAGCAATGACCATATTTCTGGATATTCTGGATACATTAAATGACTGAGACTGATAGAATATCAAATGCACAAAGAGGGAGAGTAAACAAGTATATTTAAATGTATATCTTTTTATATTATAAATGAAAAGGTCCTGCACTTTCAGTGGACCAGACACATTGTGTTCTTTGTCTGTAGCATTAATCAGAATATTAATATTTAGAAATTAATATGTCATGCCTTCGGTATGTATTGTTTGTCATGCATTTTAGACCTGAGGTAGATTACCAAGTATCTGATTACTCAGAGTTTGTTCTATGGCAGTTAAATCAAAATAAAAAATTATAGTCTCGATAAAAAGGAAATTAAAACTGACAGCAACTTCCATACAGTTGTATTTTGTGGTTTAGTTTTCATTTAGTTACTCTTATTCTCTTTAATCAATGTTCACAGTTTCCCTCTTTTGGATGGACAGCCCAATTGCATATCCACTACTTTTGTTTGTTCTGCAGTATGATGTTTGATTCTGTATATTTGAGAGGGCATATTAAGAGCTCTGTTAAGTTTAAGACAACCTTCCAGGTTCCAACTGTATCAAAACACCCTGCCACCTTCTCTTGAACTGCAAGTATAAGGTTGAGAGTAGAAAAGTAGAGTATCATCAATATAGAGTGTCATCAAGTAGTGTGTCATCAATATATATATATATAGATGGTATCTGAAACTAGAAGATGTGATGAGTTCACCAAGGGAGATTACAAAGAAAAAAAGAAGTGGTGCCAAGTCAGAGGGAAAAGAACTGGGCCCAAGACACACCAACAGAGATCCAAGTCGGAGGATTGTCCCAGATATCAATACTGTGAAAATTATGCAGAGAATGGAGGTGATAGTGTCAAAGGGCCTCATTCAATTGCGATTTGGCCAATTGAATTGGGCTCTAAATAAGCACAGAGAATATTTTTTTCCAGAAGTTTTTAGTTAGTGAACTTCTATCCAAAAGCAAGTCTTCACTAACTAAAAACTTCTGTAAAAAATGCTCTGTGCTTATATAGAGCCCTATTCAATTGGCCTGATACCATTTGAATGAGGCCTAAAATCAGCAGATAGGTTTAAGAATGGAGTACTAACCTAGTTCTTTGGCCATTTCAAAATCATCAGTAACCCTTGTCTAAGCTGTTTCTGGGAGAGAGAGGAGTGAAAGCCAAACTGCAGATGGTCAAGAATAGAAAAAAATAAATAAAAATATATTAAACTAATGTACCTAAGAATGCTGAAGTATTTGCAGGTATTTATGTTTAGAGAAAGCATCAATTAGATACAACTCAATCCATATACAGTGCCTGTTGAAAACAATTGTCTTACCTGCACTCACACAGTGATAAACCTCAGTCATGGCTTGTCTTGAGGAGGGGGTTGGGAGCCACCGTTTTAGAGGATGTAATTGAGATGGTGAGACAAATGAGGTAAATGATAAATTACCTACACTTTTTGTTCTATACACCGACTTACACCATAAAACTACAAATTCCTATTTTGATCTCCCTATTTTATTTAGATCCACTTTTGAGTTAGAGAAGCAAAAGTATGTTGCTTACTTCTACCATCTCTAAACAGGTGGCCACCACCCTACTAGAAGACCATTGCATCTCTTAATCATATTTTCCTGACTTCATATCAAGGTGGAGATTGTTTAACGTTGATGTTTTATATTGTTTTATTGATTATATTGATACTAGCGTATTGCCCTTAAAAAAATGACGGCAATCAGATGTGTATGTTTTAAAAGTTGTTTAGTTATTAATATACATATGGAATTGTAAGGTAGCTAATGTTGTTTTCTGTGTACTACTGAAATATAGAATTCAAATTAATAAATGAATTTACGTATTTTTATGCATTGTGTTGAAGAGCTGGCAATCTGTTTTGATGTTGCAGCAGCATTAGTGGTGTGGAGCTGCTGTGTAAGCTTGATAAACGTGTGCAGTGTAATAGTGTGCGTGCTCGAGCCGAAACCGTTAAAGTAACTGTGTACTTCCTAAAATGGCGGATAATGTGTGGTATGCGTCTTAGCGGATTATCGGTACGTGTTTTCCGTGGTTATAGTGCTGTCGCCTGTTTTTCGTTTTGTTCGTGCGGCATTTTTTCTGCAGCGCTCGTTGCCAAAGTACTACGGTTTAACGGCTCGCCTCGCTGCGCGGGGCTCGCCGGCCAAAGATCGCCTGCGGCGCTCATCGCTTAGCCCTGCGGCGCTCATTGCCAAAGTACTACGGTTTAACATTAAATATGGTCAAACGGTCAAATGACGGTCACTAAAAATTAAATGTAGTGAAATTTGTTTGCCACACAACATGACGCTACATTTGTCCCTTTTTTTTTTTTCTTAAAATAAATACAATTTTATTTTTTTTTTTTTTGTAACTTGCAACATATTTCACATCAAATGCGTTGGTTTAGGCGGGAAATCCGATGTTGTGCGAGACAAAGTCGTTAAATCTGTGTTAATGCGTAAATCTGTAATTGTGTTTCTTAAAATGTACTCGCTACTGTCTTTTTACTCATTGCGCGGTTATTCCGCATCCTTTATCTCGTTGTTTTTCAAAGACATACGTCTGTGACTGTGTTTTACGCAGTTCGTAGTAGTATAGTCTCGTTTTCATTTTTTTCGGCGGGCATTTTTTTCTCGCTTAGCCGATTTTCGATCTTTGTAACTCGGCTAAATCGATCTAAATTGCAGTTCCAAATAACTTCCAGACGTCCTGCCTGGTTCCCATGCTGTAAGTCGTACGCACTACGCAACAGAGCGGTCTGTATTGACCCCCATGAGTGACAGGGTTAATTAAGGGCTTATGGGGGTCTGTATTGACCCCCATGAGTGACAGGGTTAATTAAGGGCTTATGGGGGTCTGTATTGACCCCAATGAGTGACAGGATTAATTAAGGGCTTATGGGGGTCTGTATTGACCCCCAAGTGTGACAGGGTTAATTAAGGGCTTATGGGGGTCTGTATTGACCCCAATGAGTGACAGGGTTAATTAAGGGCTTATGGGGGTCTGTATTGACCCCCATGTGTGACAGGGTTAATTACGGCTTATGGGGGCCCGCAAGGCGGGAAATTTAAAATTTTAAATGCAGCGAGGTCACGATCGGTGCCGATCGGGGCCCCCTGCTGCAAGGGGTTAATGTGGGGGGGCTGCGGGAACCCCTATGGACCCCTGCAGCAAGGGGTTAATGTGGGCACACTTCAGGGGTCCCGATGGGGACCCCCAGCATAGAAGGGGGTTAATTTTAGGTGTCACGGCCGGGATTGCTGATAGTGTGCCGCGGGCCCTTTAAGGAGCCGTGGCGGGAAATTTATAAGTTTTAAATGCAGTGGGGGCCTGATGTATGCTGATCGGGGACCCCGCTGCAAGAGGTTAATGTGGGGGGGGGGGGGGCTGCAGGGTTCTCTATAGGGACCCCTGCAGCATGGGGATGTGTATAGGGTGCAGGGGGGAGCTTCACACGTCTGTGTCGGGCTGCTCCGAGGCAGTACATATGTGGTTTAGGATCCCTTGCTAGCACTTTTTTATGCCCGTAGGGATTCTTCCGAGGTGCGAGATTCACCTCATGGATTTAAGGCTGAGTGTGACTCCGTAGTTCTCTCTGAGCCTATTCTCCGCCATTTTTCGGAGTCATCTCGCAAAGCAGGCTGCGAGGGACGTATTGGGGATTCGGTCCTCGCAAACAGCAAAAAAATGCCTTTTGCAAGGACCGAGGGAACTACGAGGGCTAATTTAATAAGGCCCTGGGTTATGAGCATATCCTTAAATAACCATATGTGTCTAAATTACTATGACTAAACTACTAATTAGCACATTTATACCTGTATAAATTATAGTCTCCATAATACTAATTAATACATGTGGTTGCTGTTGAGGACATGTTTGGGAACCACTGCTCTAAGCTATACATATTTAGGTCATTAAGTCTTTCCTAATAAGTGTTTTTACACTACTTAAGGTCCCCAAAGGTTCTCTGTATCTCTATCAATAGGAGATCCAGGATCCCCAGTAGAGCTTTTTTTAGAAAAATTACAAAACAAAATTTAAGAACATGATTATGTCTAACAAAATACGTAAGGAACATTTTATCTAAGATTTATAGCCTTGTTAACATAGAATTTCCTATTGTTTCTGCAGGTCCACTCCTTGCTATTTATATCCCCTTTCTTGTATCTGTATTGTGTCCTCTTTTTTCCATGCCTTTACTGTGGAAATTTCATATTCTGTTTAGTAGGTTCTCACGAGATACAAAAAAAATAAGTATTCATAGAAAGCAGTTGTATGCGGTTTTAACATTGTTAGCATTTCCTCTCATGAGGGATATTAAATAATTTCATGCACAACTGCTCAAAATATTTTTTAAACTTCTGTAAACATACGATTGCCAAAATCTAGCATATGCTATGTGGCATTTAATTCTCTGGAGAAGCCAAAGGAACAAAACACGTCTGCTACTGTAATTAATAAGCAGCAATAGATACTTAGATTGTGTTCTATCTGCATGAATCATATCCTTCCACGAGTCACACCCAGCGTTAAACAATTTGTAATTGTCAAGGCAAAGGAATGATAGCGTTGTGCTCTCACTGGATCTGTACGTGCTCAGTACACATAGAACTGGACAGTTTGTTTTTTAGGATACTGAAAAAGCACACACAAATACATATGGGTTACAGCTTACTCTTTGTTTGTTTTTTCTTCGTTTTGATATCTCAGTGTTATAGACAGCTCCATTTACTTAGTAATAGGAAGGAGATATGAAGCTGCTTAATTAAGGACCTTGCACTATCATCAGAAATGTGGCATTTTAAGGCTTTGATATTTAGTACATTTCCTACTTATTGATTTAGAAAAGCAATATTCAATGTTAAATGTATTTTCAGATCTCCAGTTGAATTGAATATGTTTACCCCTTATGGGGGCAACTCTGGAAAGTAGTCCTAAATGGTCAAACAAAAGCTTGTGTCCTTGCCACGCAACCACATCACCAGCCAATGAAAAGGACATCTGCTTCTGTGTAGACATAAGCGTGCAACTCACAATTTAGGACTACTTCACAGTTAGAGTTGCCCCCACTCCTTGGTAACCTTACAAAGGATGGAGACAAACAGCTGAAATTGAGGCTTACAAGTTGATGTTTGAGAGTAAGTTTAATAATGAATACTGCTTTCTAAAACATTGAAAACGCATTTTTTTTTTAAATACCAATGCCTAGTTAGAACATAGCTCCTGTTAGTATCTTAATTGAGTATGAAATACATTAAACATATATTTTAAAATCATCAATTATTATTAATGAAGACCAGTGATAATTTATTTTGTGTTTCCTCTACCGGCACTTGCCCCCCCATCCGCTTCCCATGCCCCTGAATCTAGCCCACCAGCTCACTGGCCCCCACACTAAAGAAGTTGGATATGACTGACCTAGAGTATATTGTCATTTTTTACTCATTGGCTATCATGTGATGATTCACTGGTAAAGCACCTGCCTCTGATATTTATGCTGTGAGGTCAAATCCCTCAGTTCTTTTCACTTTTTCCTAAAGAGTATATTTCATTTAGATTACAGGATAAAGCAGACAACATATATAAGCTGTAAAAAGGTAGATATGATACAATTATGGGGTTGTAATGCCCTTAGAATAATGATTTGTTCTAAAGAAAATATAAATAAAACATGGAGAATCTCAGAGTTAATTACTCTTACCGCTCACCATCTCTATGTTATCAATGTGAGAGTTTCTAGGTCTATACAAGCAATAAATGTAAATGACAATATCTAAGTTAATTCTTGATCAAATTTAAAAATGTAAACAGTTTTAATATATGGTTTTCAAGTCTCTACCTGATGGTGGACGGTCGTTTTGATGATTTCCCGGTCTCTAAAATGTTACCTGTGCTCTCTTATATAAAGGTGGAACACATCCTATAATAACTTGCTCAATAGGTATGCTACTTCCTAAGAGGGTGAGATGTCTTCGAGATCTCCGAGGATCTTCCAAGCTGCTCATGGTTTCCTACACTTACACATAAATACAACATTTAATGGTAGGTCCATCAACAATTAGCAGGCCATCGATCTTAATATAATACTATGAATACTATGAATACTTAATAAGATACTATGAATATTATGAATACTATTAATTCATTATTGGCCAAAAACAGATGCTCAACATTTGTCTGTCGGTTAAAAACATAAATATGTTGCTTGGTCCATTCAAACAAATATATTATATTTATCTGTCATACCATAAACATACAATTTTGTATGCAACTGAAACTTAAAGAAAAATGTATCCTGCAATAAAATGAATACATTGCATTTCATATGCATGTCCTTCGGCCCATCTATATACCTCCATGATTTCCCTAGAGCATTCCTCTTATTGCTTTGCTTGATTTAAAACCCAAAACCCCTGATTTTCAGTGTGTTGTCCCACTGGCTTGTTTGTACAGATTTGTGCATACAGGCAATTAATTTGTTTGTGTATGTAGAGTAATGACTAACTGATGCAATTCAGAATGATTCCCTGCCTATTTTAATACTTCTCTTTGAAAAGCGATCCATATTTTATAAGAGGAGATGGCAGCCGAGAATAAAAAAGAAACTTTATTGCGTCGCAAGTTTGTAAAAGTATGTCTAATGATCCCAGTCAGTCAGCATAAAAGAGAATTTACTATTCAATAAAGATCTCTAATTCCTACTGTCAGCTACTTATGCTTTCAAAATACGTTATAGAAATGTCATAAAATGAATACGTTATTTTGGAAAGCAATGCTATTCGTTTCCTCCTCGGTGATTGTACCCATCGCTGTTGTACAATAACGGCTTGGCTCCCATATATCTGCGCTGCATGCTCATGCTGAGACACAAATCCACTCTGCAATTTGTTGACTTCCCAATAGATGCCTAAACATTTAGATGTATACAGTGACTTATTGGCCCACTTACACATTCAGGATTCAATAAACAGTGCTGTGTTCCATCTTCTGTCTTGTAAATTTATATAAGAAAACTTTCCAAATATTAAACTTATTCCCCTTCTTTTGCCAAACTTGATACAGAACCTCTTAGGATTTTTTTTAAGCATTAAACTCAAATTATCTGTCCTGCTTAATTAGGATGCAACTTTGATGCTAAAGGACCACCGCAGTTGAGGAAAAAATACACTTTTTTTGTCAAGTATGTACCAAACTAGCAATATTAGCAGCTGTGTAAACTGAGGGCCCTATTAAATTCTCCCTCGTAGTTCTCTCGGTGCTCGCAAAAGGCAGTTTTCCTGCTGTTTGCGAGAACCGAATCTCTCGCAGCCTGCTTTACGATATGACTGCGAGAAAATGGCCGAGAATAGGCTCCGAGAGAGCTACGTAGCCTTAAATCTATGCACGAGTCTCGCATATCGTAAGAATCCCTACGTGGACAAAAAGTCCACGCAAGGGATCCGAAAGCCTCTACGTGCTGCCTCGGAACAGCCCGAGACAGCAGTGTGAGGCTCCCCCCTGCACCCTATACACATCCCCATGCTGCAGGGGTCTCTATCGGGACCCCTGCAGCACCCCCACATTAACCCCTTGCAGCGGGGGTCCCCGATCTGCATAGATCAGGCCCCCCGCTGCATTTAAAACTTTTAAATTCCCCACCGCGGCTCCTATTACCCAATCCCGGCCGCGGCACTTAAAATTAACCCCCCTCTATGCTGGGGGTCCCCATCGGGACCCCCGAAGTGTCCCCACATAAACCCATTGCAGGGGGGGGCCCCGATCTGCATAGATCAGGCCCCCCGCTGCATTTAAAACTTTTAAATTCCCCGCCGCGGCTCCTTAAAGGGACCGCGGCACACTATTACCCAATCCCGGCCGCGGCACTTAAAATTAAATCCCCCGAAGTGTCCCCACATAAACCCCCTGCAGCGGGGGGCCCCGATCGGCACCGATCGTGACCCTGCTGCAATTCAATTTTAAATTTCCCGCCTCGCGGGTCCTCAAAGGACCGTAAAGGTCCTGAAAGGACTCGCACTAAAAATATTAACCCCAGGCAACTATAATTACCCCATTAACTCATGGTGGTCAATCCAGACCACCATAAGGCTCTAATTAACCCATTAACTCATGGTGGTCAATCCAGACCACCATAAGGCTCTAATTAACCCATTAACTCATGGTGGTCTATACAGACCACCATAAGGCCTAAATTAACCCATTAACTCATGATGGTCAATACAGACCACCATAAGGCTCTATTTAACCCATTAACTCATGGTGGTCAATACAGACCACCATAAGGCCTAAATTAACCCATTAACTCATGATGGTCAATCCAGACCACCATAAGGCTCTATTTAACCCATTAACTCATGGTGGTCAATCCAGACCACCATAAGGCTCTATTTAACCCCATCAGTCCCATAAGGGTATATTATTACCATTATGGGCCTGTTACAACCCAACATTAACCACATAAGTGCCATGATGGTCCTCAAGGACCATCATGACACTAACTACAAACACTACACTATAACCCCCAATAAACCATTTAATCTAAACTAACCCCCCTCTACACTAATCTATTAACACTTACACTACCTACCTACACTACCTACCCCCTAATAAACCTTCCCACTACTCTAATTACAAAAAATAAAAAACCTACAGCACAGAAAACAAAAAACCTACAGTACAAAAAACAAAAAAACCTACAGTACAGAAAACAAAAAACAATTACAACCCCACCCCCCACTACAGAAAACAAAAAAATACATTACAACCCCACCCCCCACTACAGAAAATAAAAAAATTACACACCTGAAAAGGAAAGACAGATAAACACAATACAATACATACATATAATACATTACATACATTACATACAATACATGACATTACATATAATATATTATATTATATTATATAATATTATATATAAGGAGAGAAGGCCGGGGACATCGCGGGTAGGTAAGTGAAATGTATATTTAGATGTTTATTTGTGTATTTTATTTATTGTTTATATATTGTATTCATGTATTCATGTATTGTGTTTTTTTTTTAACAGGGCCGCGCCGGAAGAGCTAAACAGTGACTGGACATGCTGTAAAGGTGAGTTGAATATTTAGAATGTATAGAATGTTTATTTATTTGATGTTAATGTTTTGTACTAATTTTTATTTTTTGTTTGACCCATAGGTTAGTGATCTGAAGCAACATCTTAAAGGTAAGTGGTCTTAATTTATTGATTTTAGCTTAGAATTAGGGTCTGTGTATGTAGTTAGGACTGTAATTATTTTATTTTACTTTAGAATAATGGTCTGTGTATGTAGTTAGGATTTTTTGTATATTAGATAGATAGGGGGATGTATTTGATATAGTTAGGATTTATTTTAAATTAAATAGATTGTATGTTAGATAGATAGGGGGTATTTGATTAGGACTATATGTAATATATTATATGTAATATATTATATGTAATATATTATATGTAATACATTATATGTAATGTATGTAATGTCATGTATTGTATGTAATGTATGTAATGTATTATATGTAATATATTATATGTAATATATTATATTTAATATATTATATTTAATGTATGTAATGTCATGTATTGTATGTAATGTATGTAATGTATTATATGTAATATATTATATTTAATATATTATATTTAATGTATGTAATGTCATGTATTGTATGTAATGTATGTAATGTATTATATGTAATATATTATATGTAATATATTATATCTAATATATTATATTTAATGTATGTAATGTCATGTATTGTATGTAATGTATGTAATGTATTATATGTAATATATTATATGTAATATATTATATTTAATATATTATATTTAATGTATGTAATGTCATGTATTGTATGTAATGTATGTAATGTATTATATGTATGTATTGTATTGTGTTTATCTGTCTTTCCTTTTCAGGTGTGTAATTTTTTTATTTTCTGTAGTGGGGGGTGGGGTTGTAATGTATTTTTTTGTTTTCTGTAGTGGGGGGTGGGGTTGTAATTTTTATTTTTTCTGTACTGTAGGTTTTTTGTTTTCTGTGCTGTAGGTTTATTGTTTTTTGTAATTAGAGTGTTGGGGAGGTTTATTAGGGGGTAGGTAGTGTAGGTAGGTAGTGTAAGTGTTAATAGATTAGTGTAGAGGGGGGTTAGTTTAGATTAAATGGTTTATTGGGGGTTATAGTGTAGTGTTTGTAGTTAGTGTCATGATGGTCCTTGAGGACCATCATGGCACTTATGTGGTTAATGTTGGGTTGTAACAGGCCCATAATGGTAATAATATACCCTTATGGGACTGATGGGGTTAAATAGAGCCTTATGGTGGTCTGTATTGACCATCATGAGTTAATGGGTTAATTTAGGCCTTATGGTGGTCTGTATTGACCACCATGAGTTAATGGGTTAATTTAGGCCTTATGGTGGTCTGTATTGACCACCATGAGTTAATGGGTTAATTAGAGCCTTATGGTGGTCTGTATTGACCACCATGAGTTAATGGGTTAATTTAGGCCTTATGGTGGTCTGGATTGACCATCATGAGTTAATGGGTTAATTTAGGCCTTATGGTGGTCTGTATTGACCACCATGAGTTAATGGGTTAATTAGAGCCTTATGGTGGTCTGTATTGACCACCATGAGTTAATGGGTGAATTTAGGCCTTATGGTGGTCTGGATTGACCATCATGAGTTAATGGGGTAATTATAGTTGCCTGGGGTTAATATTTTTAGTGCGAGTCCTTTCAGGACCTTTACGGTCCTTTGAGGACCCGCGAGGCGGGAAATTTAAAATTGAATTGCAGCAGGGTCACGATCGGTGCCGATCGGGGCCCCCCGCAGCAGGGGTTTTATATGGGGACACTTCGGGGGTCCCGATGGGGACCCCCAGCATAGAGGGGGGTTAATTTTAAGTGCCGCGGCCGGGATTGGGTAATAGTGTGCCGCGGTCCCTTTAAGGAGCCGCGGCGGGGAATTTAAAAGTTTTAAATGCAGCGGAGGGCCTGATCTATGCAGATCGGGGACCCCCCCTGCAATGGGTTTATGTGGGGACACTTCGGGGGTCCCGATGGGGACCCCCAGCATAGAGGGGGGTTAATTTTAAGTGCCGCGGCCGGGATTGGGTAATAGTGTGCCGCGGTCCCTTTAAGGAGCCGCGGCGGGGAATTTAAAAGTTTTAAATGCAGCGGGGGCCTGATCGGTGCCGATCGGGGACCCCCGCTGCAAGGGGTTAATGTGTGGGGGCTGCGGGGGTTCCTATGGACCCCTGCAGCAAGGTGTTCATGTGAGGACACTTCGGGGGTCCCGACAGGGACCCCCGCATTGAGGGGGGGTTCAGTTTAGGTGCCTAGGGGGGGGTTTGGAGTACCCCCCACGGCAGGGCTTATGTGGGGGACTGCCGCGGAGGTCCCTTTTAGGACCCCCGCAGCACTTGATGAGGAGTGGGAGCCTGCGATATCATCTCGCAGGCTGTCACTCCTCATGTACATTTACGCAGTGTAGATACGTACGGGCCTGCTGCGTAGCTCATACGTTGCTCGCAGCAGGGGTAATTTAATAGCATTGTAAGTTAGAGAAACTTTGCAGTACGTAGGGCTTATGTAGAAGCCTCTTATTTACGAGGCTGGAATTTAATGAGGCCCTGAATTTTGAAGACTTTGCGGTATTTCGGTATTCATAAACATTTAGCGCCCCACATGCCCAGAGAGCGCTACGGCAAATCTAACGGCACTAAATGGCCAAACAACATTCGCCACTCAAAAAAACACTTTATTGTGAGGTCTATAGCAGAGCAGGGAATTAGAACTAAAAAGAGAGTTATAGAAAATCAGGGTAGCGTAAGAGGCCTTTCCCTGTATGGGAATCCATTCTGTGCTTGTTACATCATGCCTTCAGAGCAGGATGACGGGGATAAGTGTTTGTAGTTATCAGTGGAGTGAGGGAGGAGGAAATAGGCACTAGTCCAGAGCCTCTGTTTGATAAATGGATAAGATTGAAATTGACTCCACCCACCTCACCCCTCACTGGCCCAGAAGCAGACATTTGCATCAAAGGATGCCACCATGCTCTCCAGAAATGTAATCGCCCCTTTCATAAACACAACTACCTCCAATGCATTATTGATCCCTCCATTGCCCTGCAGAGCAATTAACATTTTTTTTAATTAAAATAATGTAATTAGCTTTATGTTTTTTCCCTACTTAATTATGCTCAAAGTTTTCAAACATATATATATTGTTTCTTTGTACAGTGGTCCTTTAAAGGACCATTTCAATCCTCATGTATGTGATATATGGAACAAAGCAGCTGTGTGAACCAAGAACATAAATCAATTTTTAGAGGAAAACATATATTTTTAAGACTGCTGGTATTCAGAAAGTTTCCATCTTTTGTGATTTGAACACATCCTAACAGGATGGAGACTATTAGCAGGTTTACTGAACAGTGGCCATCATGGTGGAAGAGGAGAAAGAGAGGAGAGGAAGATTTGCTACATCATTGGAGGTTTTGGTATTGGATACCAATCCATTTCCCTCCACATGCTCAGAAGCAGGCAGCTTGTAACAATAACTGCAAACTCTAGGTCTAGAAAAAATGTATACACCTCTCTCATCAAATTAGTCTGGATGCTTACAGGGACAACAGTTTTGATGCCATTTTTACTCTTAGACTCAAATATATATGAGCCCTATGTAAATCAGGTGCTCTAAGTTAGGGCCCTGCGGTAATTGGCTGCTGGAACTATTTCTCCCTAATTTTTCACTCCCCCACATTAGAGCATTCAGTGCTCAGCCATAAATCCGGCCTTAGGTGCAATAGATTTCTGTGCAGGGGGCAGCCAAATCAAACTTTCCAGATGAGATAGCTCTAGGATCCAATAGGAAATGTGTACGTCATAAATCTTATAATGAGTGGGAAGCGCAGTAACAACTGCTGTAACTGCAGCTTCAAGGAAACAGATATATATATATATATATATATATATATATATATATATATATATATATATATATAAATGCATTCTTTTCTAATTAAAATATATATTTTAATATTAAAAAGATGTGACAATTGCATTTATAGCTTCAATCAGTAAAATGTGTTTATTTTGTGTTATGATATATTTATAGACCATGTATCAGAGCATTTGTTCCTAGGCAACGTGGTTTTGTGACGTATATTAACTCCTCGAGTACTGGGTTGTGTGTTACCCTGAATTTTATATAATAAAATTGGCTTCATACTAACATATCATACTTTTTGATTACACATATGTTGATATCAGACTGTTGAGTGTCAAATAATGTTGAAATGATACTGTCACTTTAAAAGCTTCTGGGGAATCTGCAAGGGTTTAAAAACTACTTGCGAAAAGTCTTTGGTACATATAAATCTTTATTCTGATTTTTGCAGTTACGGCAGTGCCCTGATTTGGAGTGATCCGTATAGTCTTATTAGAATAGGGTTTGGGTGTCAAAGTCTAACGAAGTAACTTGTAAATTATTGTCAGTGCAAAACTCAATGGAGATTTTTGCCTTGCTTTTTCAGTTTTGACTTAAAGTTCACTCGTAGCAGTGACTCATAGCAGTGACCCGTAGCAGTTCTCTCACAATGTTTTAGGGATGGGGGATTAAAATAGCTAGATAGGGTTCACTGCAATGCTACGGCACTCTCAATTGATTTGTCAGGGATTAACATAGGGGCCTATGTTTTCATCTTATTGTAGTCCTTTGATGTATTAAATGTTATTTAATGTTTATTTATTGTATTAAATCTAAATCTTATATCTTAGAAAAAAAAAACGGTTATAATAATTTTTGCAGATATTTTTATTGTTGTTTTTGGTTTTGGTTAGACTTTTCATAATTTTTTTTTTACACATTTCTCCAAGTTATTATCCCATATTAGTATTCCACCTACACATAGCTGATTGAGATATCTCTCCTGCTCCAGGCCCGATGACAGATAGCTCTCCAGCCTGCTAACTAGATCACTGCCCATTATATCTACCCAACTATCCTGTCTCACCATCTTTTTCTGCAGATTGTAAACTTCCAGAAGAAAGGAAGAGTAGATAAGAGAAATGCTTCCAAACCCATTAAAGGACCTCTATTTTTAAAATGTACTATATTCAAGAGCTACACTTACAAATGTATAACATGTATATATATGGTTATGGATTGCAAGAGCAAAGCCTTTGTGGGCACATTTGCATGTCCCAGCCAGGGTTCCCAGAATGCAGTGTAATAACTCTATTTGTCGGAATTCTGGGCATGAAACAAGTTTTTTAACTTGCTTTAGACGTTCAAATGTGAACACAAATCACATATATAGTTCTCAGCAATACGGGTTGTTGCTAACGCTTGCGGGCTCCCATAGGCGCTCATCCCTACGACCATGAACGACCTAGGCAGGCAGGAACACAAAACTCAATTACACAATTCAGAATGGAAGACCCGTAGCAGTTTTAAAAAAATCGCCCTAAAAAATTGCGGCCCGTAACACTTGCAACAAGGAAAGCAAGTCTTACAAAAAAAAAACACTTAGAAAAAAACAAAATTCAAAGTCCCAAAAATCTGGTTAGCCGCCGAACCGCACACATACAAAAACAACACCACAAAAATTAACAAAAATAACGTAACAGCACGGGGGGACAGCCACGACGTCTGGGAGTCAGGTTGCATGAACCACAATTTGCCAAGTTTATTCACACGAAAATCGCCTTAGCTACAAAAAAATGGTGGCTGAAAAAAACGAAAACAAGGCTACATGACCAATAAACCCGCAAAAACCCGCCAGACACATAAGACTTCTCCACAAGACCGTACGGGGGATAAAATACAGTATTAGGAAAAACGCTAAATGCTCCACAACCGCCTAACACATATACAATCACCGCCATTTATATAAAAGGGCCAGACAACAGGATTGCAATAAACGCCGAAGGCGTTCAGCGCACGGCTCACTATGAGCGCCAAGGGTGCTCAGAGGAGCAAAAGTACACCAGAGTAGAGGCTAGCAATGAGCTCCAAAAGGGGCTCTGATAACCAAAAATACACCAACCGAGAGGCTCGCAAAGAGCGACGAAGGTACTCAGACGACTAAAAGACTTACTTTGTGTGGCAAACAGCATTACTTGCCTTTCAACCTGCCTTTATTGCCGTAATTCTTTAACGGGCAAGTCGCTAGTATATATATAAGAGGCAGACTCTAATTTGTTATATTTCATATGCAACTATGCCGCTTTGTAATCACCATTTTGCATATGGAAGTTACATCTTCCAATGCTCTCAGCAGGAGTAACCCTTTGAGTACCAGCAGTTCAGATATTTTTTAGGACCCCAGTTTTTCAGCAGTTTTGCTATGCATATCTTTAAGCATGATTCATGTGGGCATTTTTCTGTGTAGATACAACAATATATTGTTTTTGTCAGCAGGAGTTGGGCTTTCTAATAGTATAATCTTTGTTTCTATAATGTGTCACACGAGAATAAACTAATAATAAACTGTGAAAAAATTACAAAAAAAGCTGTTTCTATTTATATTATGTTGTGTATCATTAACTATACTAATCATGTAATTGAAAGAGAACATATGCCTCTGACATCCTGAGTATATTTATACCAAAAATATATGGCTTTGCATTTCTTTGTCCCAATACTAGACAAATATTAGGATGACCGTAAAAGTAATTTCTCAACTTGGTGTACCTAAAATACTGATGCCATGTTTAAAACGTTAAACTATCATAAATCATAAAAATAGCCATAGAACCATATATGTCTTCAGAACCCACCCTACAGATCTCAAAAATATCTTGGACATCTCACTCCCCAGAAGTAAACACTCACTACTCTTTATTAAAATGTATGTTTTTAGACAACCAGGATGGAAGGAGGATGGAGGAAGGAGGAAGGAAGCAGCTGCTACCACTGAGCTATTGAAGAATAAAGTACAAAATGTGAAAGGAACGACCAGATCAATTCACATATTCCACTGATAACAATGATCACGGAAATAGATTTATAAAATATATACTGTCTACCAATGGGTTAATGTCTTCACCACCAAAGAAGCAGGTGGAAGGAACAAGGGGAACTATGAGCCTTTTAATATAAATTACTTGCTTGCCCATGAGAGCAAAGAAAATTAAGTTAAATTGTACTCTCTGTCACATGATAACATATACAGGCTCGCGCATATCTGTTACAAGGTGGCAACCAGAGTGTTAAAGGAGCTCATTAGTTTATAAGAATACACAGACAAGAACATAACAGTAACAGGAATGAAAGCAAAATGGGGACATGAAGTAAGGAATAAATGCATATAAAATAAATAAAGGTTGGATTTTGTATTTGTTTTTTTCTTTCTTAAAAAATATTTGGTCCTCTGCCCTTTTGGTAGCGCCGCACAAGGCAGCAGCAGTGGCGGTGAGCATCCGCTAGATGGCGCTGCTGAGATTCTGGTACCATATCATAGAGTCCAGGCTTAGGTAAACTGTTAGGGTGAGGGTTAGGGTAAGGGTTGCGGTTAGGGTCAGTTCAAGGGTTAGGCTAACATTATAAGCTTAGAACTTCTCTCACATCTCTGCAAAATGTAGGCAGCTCCATCTAGTGGTTGGAGGCCGCACTGCAGCAGCAGACACCATAACAGGATAGATACAAATATTTTGCACAATATCATGTTTAGTTATTTAAAAAATAATATAGAAAAAAATGTAATATTTCCTTATTAAACAATGAGATATGTAACCACAGGATATCCTCACCTGCAACCTAGTTGTTATTATATACTTATAGTATGAAAAGATGAAGCAAAGAGTTAATATTATAATTCCTGCTATTTATACTATGCAAAGATCAATAGTTATAGAAAATGTTGTACAATTAGCCACAGGTCTTGTATTTCAATGGACAATTAAAATGTCACAGATCTAATTAATGAGTGCATGACAAGTATCACCAGCAATTGATATCTGATACCAAGATAAATTTGGGAATAGGATTACGTTTTGACATTTACTTGATGGACAACACTGTAGTTTGTGTGATCAATTCTTCCCATTGTATGGGACATATTACATTTTTTAACATTAGTTAATTGGTTGTTTTGTTGTCTTTGATGATTTGATGTTATAGTGGTATAATTTAAACCCATGAGTAAAAAGAAGTGCTTTACGAACTGAGTTCTACTTGAAAATATGCATTTTGCTAAAGTAAATTCATATGTTTACCTGTTAATCAACCTTTCTGAACGTATCTCCAAAAGGATATTAATAAATTAGAAACAGGTCTTTGAAGGGCAACGGACAAGGTGCATGGTCTTTAGGATAACATTTATAAGGAAAGACATTAAGGCCCTCATTCAATTGCAATTTGGCCAATTGAATAGGGCTCTAAATAAGCACATAACATATATTTTTTAAATAAGTTTTTAGTTAGTGAAAACCTTGCTTTTAGATAGATGTTCACTAGCTAAAAACTTCTTTAAAAAATATATGCTTTGTGCTTATTTAGACCCCTATTCAATTGGCCAAATTGCAATTGAATGAGGGCCTAAGTATATGTATAAATCAAAAAATAAAGAGATTACAGGAATCCTTTTAAATAATATTGCACGCCCTCGACCTAAACACCATTATAGAGCAAAAACTAAATTTAAAACTTAACATTTATTGATAAAGTTTAAAATAACTGGTATAAAATCCTGAAACTGTGACGTAGTGAGGAGAATATAAGGAAGTGTATAAATCTTAGGGCTACCATATATACAGAAATACTAGTAATATTAGACCCTATATATCCTTAAAATAAATGTGATTAGGTGCGATAATATCTAGTAACAAAGGATGGATAAATGGCAACCTATCTATGTATGATGCACTCAATGATCACAAAATAAAGTGCCAAGTGCTGACAGTGATCATACAGAATACCATATGATACATGTATGTTAAAGTGCCAATAACAGTGTTAAATGATAAAAAAATCTATTTTTTCAATATAATAAAGTGCAAGTGCTAAATATAAGGGTATCAGGGTATATGTATATGTATAGCATACATCTGAGTGGCTACTTTGTAGTGGTGAGGGGCT
The DNA here is from genome assembly GCA_027410445.1 of Discoglossus pictus. Taxonomy (NCBI): domain Eukaryota; kingdom Metazoa; phylum Chordata; class Amphibia; order Anura; family Alytidae; genus Discoglossus; species Discoglossus pictus. The sequence goes on from CM050168.1 coordinate 71,843,586, forward strand.
TGTGTTCATCAGTGAAGCTGTGTGTTATACCATGTAGGGTCACCCAAGATGGGCAGTTCATAGCAGAGGTCAGATAAATTGCGGTCCACTGGAGAAGGAACTGGCAACCCACTCCAGTATCTTTGCCATGAAAACCATACAGATGAGTACAACCAGAAACAACGACAGATGTGCTTGGAGTGCTGTGGTCCATATGGTCACCGAGAGTCAGGCACGATTGAAGGACTGAACAACAACAAAAGCATACAGGAGAGATGTATAGAAACCTGCAAATATAAAACAGGAATTAATAAAGTTTAAGAGAAAAGTAGGTATCAGAAAAAAAGAAAAAAGAGAGGAACAAGAGGTTTCAAGTTTGTGACAGAAGATTTATGGATAATGCATAAAAATTCTACTTTACAGAATTATTATTATTATTATTATTATTATTATTATTATTATTATTAATAAACTCACTTTGACAATAGACAGGGTTTGCAATATTAAGAGTTACATTTTTCACATGAATATATTTTAGATAAGGAGGCAAGGATGGCCATCTTTTTGCAGACTTTGGATTCATATATTCAAATCTTAAATATGGCAAATCCATTTAACTTACTAAATCATTTCAACCATACTACACAGTTTGCATTTGATTTATTACTGAATAAAGTGCTGAAATCAATTATTTGAATGGGATATTGGTGAGGTGGTGGGCTGGTCCAACTATTATGGGGAATTTGTTTAGACTTAATTTAAATGTTATTACAATGAGAGCATTTTAACAAATGTATTTTATGTTTACAGTGTATTTGTGCTTTTCATATCTGTGACCGGCTGAAACTTACAATAACAATATGTTATAAAAAATTAAAAACTTCATATGAAACATCAGCTTCTAAACCTCCAGTTGAGCTGCTTGTGTTCTCACATTATTTGGTCATCAACATGCCGCATTGCCCATTAGGCCAACTAGGCAGCCGCCCAGGGGCGCTTCCCTGTGAGGGGCGCCACTTTAAAAAAAAGAATAGTCCCTGGCTTAAAAAAAACTAAATACTGCAGTTCATAGACTGACTACTAGGGGAACACCACCTAGAACAAGAGAGTTACAACAGGAAATGGAACTTACCAGCACAGAAAAGGCAAAAATGGGTCTGTGCAATCCTTGAGTACTCGCTTGCAGGGGCTCCTCCACTTCACTGCCTAGGGGCTCCAAAAATGTAGATCCAGCCCTGGTCATCAAGGGTTAGGAGAAACACTGACTAGACGAGACAGTCCTAATTCGTCAAATCCAGCTTATGTCTAGACAGGAGCCCTTCATTGGATGGTGATTTGGTGTGTTAAATTGGTTTACCTTGGCAAAGACAAGGTCTACCACAGACAGAGTTACTCCTACACCGTGATGACCTCAGAAGGAATGGAGGCAAATTATTCGTTTTTTTTTTATTGTATATTCTTTTTTTAACATTATTAAAGATTAATGCCTAATTAAACCATCAAACTCTTGTTTATATGGCATTACAGTGGTGAATTACCACCTGTTGTTTTTTTCCACTTTGAAAGTTTGATGAGTTTTACGAGTTGAATATTTTCTGTGCTAGTCTATGTTTGGCAAGCTTAAGTTTTCTTGTTACATAAATGTTAATTGAATCAAGCCAGCCAGAGAGAGGTGAAGAAAGCCCACAATATGTTGGTGAACCTTGCAAAATGTTTTTCTTAAGATAAAAAAGAATCTATTTGTTCTATATCCAATATTTAAGCCAACCCTAGAGATAGAAACCAGGTGTTTAATAGAAGCGTTTGAAGATCTTTTTAACTGAAATAAAAGATATTCATGTTTCTTTGGTTCAGTGCCAATAAATAATCTTTTCAGCCAAGTTTACAACAAAGATTTGTCCATACAAAACAATGTTAAATAATAAAACATTTGCCCCTAAAATGAAATATACAGATTTAATTCACAAAAGGAATGTGCAATGTAGATTATGGCTTGGATGGTGTGAGATTCTTTCATAAATAATCAGGGCCGATCCTACCCGAGATAGATACCCGAGATACATACCCCTCTCTGTGTGTGTCAGTGTGTGGTTTTCTCCAGTGATGGAGCTACTGCTGGTACAGAAGGTGCACAGCACCAGACCCGTAACATTATAGGGACCATCTGCTACCAGGAGTAAATAGTGTCTCTTACTTTATTAGGGGAGAGGAGCAGATCATTATTTGTATCTAGGGGTGATCTGACCACCTACATATATATTTGGATGTTTTATTGGCCCCTATAGGCACCTAACTTGAAAAATAAAGTTGTAAGAGGGGGGCACAAATTATTTTGCACCACACTCATCAATTCACTACTTCCACCACTATACTCTGTATGTAAGTGGACAAATCTGTACATGTGCAGGTGTGTAGACTGATGTGTGGGAATGCATGCCTTTTTGTATCAGTGTATGTGACAGTTCATCTATCTATCTATCTATCTATCTATCTATCTATCTATCTATCTATCTATCTATCCATCTAGAACTATCCATCTAGACCAGGGGTGGGCAAGTTCGGTCCTGGAGGGCAACACATATGCCTGCATTTGATGATATCCCTGCTGCGCAACACGTGAGTGAATCGCTTCTTCAGTCATCCTGATTGACTCACCTGTGCACAGAAAGGATATCTTCAAATTCAGGCTTGTGTGTGGCCCTCCAGAACCGAACTTGCCCACCCCTGATCTAGATCTATTCATCTAGTCCCATTCATCCATTTATCCCATCTAGACCCATTCATCTATTTATCCATCTAGATCCATACACCCATACCTCTATCTATCTATCTATCTATCTATCTATCTATCTGTCTATTTACAGTAAATCAGTGTATGTGACAGTTCATCTATACATCTGCCTATCCATCTAGATCCATCCATGTAGATACATTCATCCATCTAGATCTATCTATCTATCTATCTATCTATCTATCTATCTATCTATCTATCTATCTATCCATCTAGATCAGGGGTGGGCAAGTGGGCCACACACAAGCCTGGATTTGAAGATATCCTTTCTGTGCACAGGTGAGTCAATCAGGATTTCTGAAGCAGTGATTGACTCATCTGTGCACAGCAGGGATATCATCAAATCCAGGCCTGTGTGTGGCTCTCCAGGACTGAACTTGCCCACCCCTGATCAAGATCTATCTATCTATCTATCTATCTATCTATCCATCTATCCATATTATGAAGAAACTAACATTGTTACAAATGCACTATATGTATAACTAGATGTTACTGGGACACTTGAGACAGCACAGTCTAAAACATATCAATCAAAATTGCTGTGGTCACTAGCATGTATCGCTGCTGAATAATCTTAAGAGGCCATGAACAAATGACATTGCTCTCCACATAAATTGCAAGTACAGGAGTGTTCTCTCCTTGTATCGTGTCATATTTCCTTTCTAAGGCCCTCATTTAATTGTGATTTGTCCAATTGAATAGGACTCTAAATAAGCACATAGCATATTTTTTTTTAAATAAGTTTTAAGTTAGTGAAAACCTTGATTTTGGATAGATGCTTACTAACTAAAAACTTCTTTAAAAATAAATTGTTATGTGCTTATTTGGAGCCCTATTCAATTGGCCAAATTGCAATTGAATGAGGGCCTAAGTATGACACTGTGTTATATGGTCACTTTAATTCTTGTTTTCTGCACAATTAATTCCTAAAAGTTTCTAAAATAGAGGAATCATTGTGCTAAAGCAAAACTACTTTAAGATGTTGGAAACACATTCTATTATGTGGCAAAGTCAAAATTTCACGTAAGAATCCCAATCCTCCGCAAAATCATGTAATTGGCTGAGAATGAACAACATAGGAAACTCTCTGTAAAGGAGAACTGGCAGAGGGCAAGCATTTTCATCTGCATCTTAAAGGGCACATTCTCACTGACACACAGATAGCTGAGCTGATTGGGTCAAAATACAAGAGCCGTCTCAACAGCCAATCAGACTGCAGCTGAGTTTTGATCTGTGATGGTTACATTCATGTTTTGTGTTCCTCAGCAACTCTCCTAATATACAGGTGTATTTCAGCAATAACATGCAAGTGCTGAAACTATTAAATATATATTTGTACTTTGAACTCTTTCAGATAAGAGGTAACATTTCCCCTTTAAACACTGTTTTTTTTTCTTCTTTAGTATACCTGATGCCCTATTGTTGTTAGATACTTTTCCTGATTACGTGGACAGACTGAACATTAAAATTAGTTGATGTGAGGGAGATAGAAACCTGTATAACATTCAGAATTTGCAATTTCCATAAAGTAGACAATCTAACTTAAATGTCTGTGTATCCATCTCATTTGCTCAAATTAAAATGTACTGCAGAAAACTCAATCAAATACATTTTTAATTAAGGCTGGGTTAGCAGGGTTTTTATTACACAAATGTTTACTTGACTCCCATAATCTACGTCCCTTGACCTGTTACTGATCTCCAGTATTTGCTTCTCATTATACTGCTAACTTTGTGTTTTTTTTGCAATTCAGCAGCAATTAAGCAAAATAAATGTTAAGTCTGTTGGTTGAATGGATTACTTGGGCAGAGCAAGGATACTTCAAGAGGCAATTAAGAAAGCAAAATTGAATATGCATGTAATAATATAATTTCTCTTATTTGCTTCATTGTTTATATATATACTGTATGTATATATATATATATATATATATATATATATATATATATATATATATATATATATAAATATATATATGGTAAAAAAAAAGTAAATTTTATGTTCACATTTAGATGTCTAAAACAAGTTAAAGAACATATTTCCTACTCAGATTCTTAATACAGTTGTTGCACTGCACTCTGGGAAAATGGGCAAGGACATGCAAATTAGTCCACAATGCAATTTCACTCTTTAATCAAAACCACCTACCCTCAGCCGGAACTGTTCCAATCTTAAAGGCATATCCAAGTTTCAGGGATTAATACATTTGTGCAATCCTTAGGCAAAAAGCAGTCCATTTGTATGCAGCACATCTCATAAAACATTTTATTTTTATTTATATCTAAAAATCCCTCTAATGATTATGTTGGAACCATCAGGTGTGCAATATTAACCCACTATGTACCTGCTGTTGCTTGCTCAGCCAATGTCCTTGCAGATTCCTCTCTGTATGTCAGCAGCAATACATAGCACATATCAGTGATACACTACTTATCCCAGGCTGCTTTACAGCACAAACAGGAACCCCAGAGTTAATATAAAAGTTTGACCAAAACAAATCATTTTAAATGTGATGATAATTTAGCCTGGGTTTGGAGGGTGTTAACCCTAATTTGCAACTGTAAGAAATTACAAGAGATTTTGCTGACTTCAATGTAAGTGTTTAAATGTTTATTTTGGGATTTTTCATGCAAAACATTTTTGGCATACACTACTTATTCTCCTCTATCAGATGCATTCATAATCCAGCAAACTTAGATGTGCCTTTAATGGAACGCATTGGTCTGGAGCTGGTACCATGTGCAATAGATTTTGTGGGAAGGCTATGAACCTCAACATCATTAACTTATGGTGGGCAAAAGAGTGATAGAAGCCTCCACTGTACAGAGTATAGTAAATAAATAAATAGTATATTTGTGTTCACATTAAGATGTCTGAAAACAAGTTCAAAACATATTTCCTGCTTAGAATCTCAATAAATAATTAATTATAGTTACTTTTATACTGCATATGCAGAGGTAAGAAGGCTACCTTTTGGACCTACAGCATCACTTTCTCAAGTAAATAAATAATAATAATAGTTATTAGCAATAATAATAATATAATAATAACGTATATTGCACATTTGCTGGACCCAAAGTGCTTTCTCCAAACAATGTTATTCAAAGACTTGGGTAGACAGATAAGTCTATTTTCAAATGTCCAATGAATGGGACTCTTGGACTGTTATGGCGAGAGAGTTCAGCAGGACTAGTGCTGGATGACTAAAAGCTCTTGCACCAAATAATGCCAAGTGGACTCTTGGTACACTTTGTGATGCTCTTGCTGACCGAAGAGCACAGGTAGAGGTAAAGAGTTTTTTTATGGGTCGTGATCATTCAGTGCTTTGAAGGTTAAATCTTGAAATAAATTCGCCATTTGACAGGGAACCATTGTAGAGAAAGAAGAATGGGTGCTATGTGGCAGAAGGGGGTCTTGTTTGTCAACGGGATTGGTGTAGTATTCCACACTATCTGCAGCCAGTGTAAATGCTTATCTGGAATCCCTGGAAATAGGGTATTACAGTAGTAAAGCCAGGAAGTCATAAAGGCCTGGGCCAGTATACTAAGACTCTCTGAAGGAATAAAGTACTTAATCATTTCTATATTGTTTAGGTGAAAAAAAGATGTCTTGATTGCTGCTGACACTTGATGTTTAAGTGTTAATCCACAGTCAAGTTCTATACCAAGATTTTGCACTCGTTCTGAATGATGAAGCTGTAATCGTCCATATTCCTGGCCAGTCACCTGATACCGCTTCATTTTTTATTTCACAAGATAATGGCTTCCCACTAAGATTACTTCTATCTTGTAAGGGATTACCTTTAGCCAGCTGGCACTCATCCACTCAAGGATTAAATGTGTAACACACACATATTTAAAACATGGTTGGATCTAAATATTCAGATGAAGGGCATTGCATCCAGTCTGGCCAACTATGACGATGCCAATGACTGTAAAAAAAATGAATGAATAATAGAGTCCAAAAAAATGTCAGCAGTCCTTCAAAGGCATATTCAAAAATATATGAGTGTTTCCCAATTTGTCAATCTCACTTGCACCAAGACACCCGTTTCCATGTTATCTCCACTCTGTCCTGGGCCAATGATTTCCAAATATTGTTTTCAATGGATCACTTAAAATGTTACTACGTTCTTCGCGGACTACTTGCTTACTGGTGAGGGTCTTTGTAGACCACTGAATTACTTTTCTTCCTGCTTCTTAACAAAATGAAATCCTAACACAATATAATTTTTATCGATCCTCCTCCTTCTCTTCCTTCGCCCTCAAGCCATCTCGGTACAGTTAAAGTGAAGTTAAATTCTATTTTATGAGATCTAATTATTATTTTTTAGTTATGTCTATTTAGTTTTAAGGTTTTGTATCCAGAAACAACCCCATCAGCTCAAACAAAAATGTGAAATTTCTGTGGTCCAGAATAGATAATTTCAATTTCCATTGATCCCTATGGGAAATGCTCATTTGGTATTCAACCTTTTTGGTACTCAAACTGCCGTCCCGAATTTAGTACCAAGGTACCACTGTATTTAAAATGAATCACTCTGATTTACACAGTTCCCACAGAGTCGGAAAACCACTCTGACCAACATTAGAGAGCAGAGATAAACAGGAATCTGAGGGCAGCCCTGAGCCACAGAATTTATGTTCTAGCAGTGGCGTACTCACTCACACACACACTCACTGACATACACTCACTCACACACACTCACTCACTCACAGACACACACACAGAGACAGACATACACACAGAGACAGACATACACACAGAGACACTCATGGACACACACAGACTTAGACTCAAAAAACACACGCAGGAAGGAAGCTATAGGAACATTACAATGTGACACAGGCCGTCTGATAATTTGTGACCAGGAAAAGGCAGATGGGCTAAATAGGTTATTTTCTTTGGTATACACAAGGGCGAACAGCAAGAAGGGAGCAAGAGCAAATCCGGGGAATTATAGATCAGTGAGCCTCACTCTGGGAAAGCTTTTAAAAGGGTTAATAAGGATTATAAGTAGGAGTCAACATAGATTTATTTATGTCAAACACATCTAATGAGTTTCTATGAGGAGGTTAGTAGGAACCTGGATCAAGGCAACTCAGGGTTCAGTATTAGGTCCTCTCCTTTTTAACATATTTATTAATGACTTAGAGGTGGGACTGGAAAGTAGTGTCTCCACTTTGCTGATGACACGAAGTTGTGCAAGGTAATTAAATCAGATAATTATGTGCTTTCCCTCCAAAGTGATTTACATAAAATAGAGGAATGGGCATCTAAATGGCAGATGAGATTTAATACAAATAAATGTAAAGTTATGCACCTGGGAAGGAAAAATAGCCATGCAATTTATAATCTGAATGGAGCAAATCTAGGTGCATCAGATATTGAAAGGGATTTGGGAGTGCTTGTGGACAACCACCTAGGTAACAGTGCTCAAAGCCAAGCAGCAGCTGCAAAGGCAAATAAAATATTAGCATATATTAAGAAGGGTATAGAAGCCAGGGAAGCAAATATAATTCTGCCACTATACAAATCTCTAGTACGCCCTCATTTGGAATATGGAGTACAATATTGGGCACCACTTCATAAAAAGGACATTTTAAAGCTTGAAAAGGTACAGAGAAGGGCAGCAAACCTAATAAAGAGAATGGAGGGGCTAAGATATGAAGAAAGACTAACAAAATTAAGCTTATTTTCTCTAGAAAAAAGGTGTCTAAGTGGAGATTTGATTACCTTATATAAATACATCCAGGGTCACATTTTTTTTCAACCCCGTAACTCGGAAGGCGTCGGAAGACTGCCAAAAGACGCCAATTAAATAAAAAGTTAACTTACAGCTTCACACACAGGGGGAGAGGGAGGGTGCCTGATTGCAAGCTAATTTGATATTTAATTGGAATTTTTGGGAGGTCTTAAAAAAAATGGTGTCCATAAAGCCGTAATTTTAACAAAAAGCTCACAACGAGGCCGAGCCCGTAAGGGGACAAAGAGACAGCAGGAGGGAGAGAGGGGGAAACAGACACATGAAAGGGAGAGGGGTGAAACAGACACAAAGGTCAGAGAGTAGGGAGAGGCTCGCAATGAGCACCATAGGAGCTCATTGTGGACCTCGCCATAAGCGGCAAAGGCGATCATCGCTGGGGTCGCGACGAACAATGAAGGCGCTCAGCTTGAGGCACGAAAGTGGTGGGTTGGATGACGCCTGCAATGAGCGCTCATTGTGGGTCTCGCAATGAGCGCCAAAGGTGCTTATTGCGAGGCATGAAAGTGGCAGGTTGGCCTGCAATGAGTGGCAAAGCCACTCATTGCAGGGCTCATGATGAGCTCATCGAGATGTCTGTAAAGTAGACAGCGGGAGAGGCTCACAATGAGCGCCGAAGGAGCTAATCGTGAGGCCTGCAAGTTAGAGGAGCCATAGCCTCGCATTGCCAGGGTTCACATTTTATTGCCGTAATTTTTGATGGGCCATTTGCTAGTTTAATATAAACTCATTGGAAGAGCAGAATGCCTTTAAAATGTTAAATAATAGCCTCTAATTAAGTTTTTATTATGCTTGGAAATCTACCATTTTGGTTTCTACTTTCAGCTTCCAGATGTGTGGTGGAGACTTTGAGTCCAAAAAAGCTTCTATGTTGGAATGACAGCTCAAACTGCCAGTGCATTCAGCAGGAGTAATGTTATGCTCATTAGTTTTCCAGGACACACTCTCCTGAGAAATAGCAGACAATAATGCTAAGAAAATAAACTCAAGCAATAAAGAAGATAAACATGTAAATATTGTGTAATTTGCCCATTATCAGTTATTATTATTTAAAAGAATGTATAAACAAATATGTCTGCAGTTATTCTTTTGTGTGAATTGGCTATCCAAAGAACAGGCCCCATAGCCTAAGGAAATCCAGGCCTTCCTATTTGGGAAACTCGTGTGGCTCTTTTATTCAATTATGTTTTTAGTTTTCTGAATTTTGTCCAAAATCTCTTATTACAGTCAAATACGTTATTATCCATTATTCATAAAGGGATATGTAAAGATCCACTTTCAGTGCTATAATTTAAATAAATACATCCTGCCATTCTGTATATTCTTGCATATTCATATATTTTACTGTAGACTTTCTATTCATGGTGGCTATTGTTATAGTGAGTGTGGAGCATCAAATTATTTTTGTTTTATTTGAAACTGTGAATGTACTAAAGAAAACAATTGGGAAAAAAAAACAACTTAATTCTCTGTAATGGGATCCAGGAAGCACAAAAAGTGTTTTATTTCTTCTTTGGTGTTAAAAAACTGAAACCTGTAATATAGATCTAAGGGATAGTCCAGCTATGAAATGCTTGACCATTGAAGGAACAGCTACTACAAACATATAGTATGTTTCGACATTCTTTGACATTTGAATATACAAAGAAACATTTGTTTGGGTCACAATTTGGATTACCTTTCCTTATTTACATAGGGAGATTACCTGTACCTCACTGATAAGACATCCAAAATGGCAAAAATGTAGATTAGTCAAGTGAGAAATTTAAGTTTTGGGGCTGGACTCTTCTTTTGGATGAAACTCCTTTTGGATTAAACTCCTTTTGGATGAAACTACACTAATCTTTCCTATGGTACAGTTGACCTAAAAGGGGTTACTTGGTAGGCCAGCTGTTATGGAGCTATCATTCCAAAACAGAGACTACTTAAAATCTGTAAAATGCGTTGGTAGACCACTTAAACACATATGGAAGCTTCCTTGTACTTTATTTTATTAAGAAGTGCTTAAAAGCTTAGTGTCTTATAGGGGTTTATACAGGGGTATCTTTCTGCCAGGACTAGGGCAGAACTTTTACTGGTGTCAGCACATTGAAAACTGTTTGTTTATGCACAGAAATGTGTTTATGTAGTGTTATTTCTGTCTGTAAAGTTACTTGATACTCCACTACCCCCTAGAGTTCCCCACTTCCACTAATGATATGCACTTCAGTTTGACTAGGACTAGGCCATGTGTGTTGACATTACACAATCAGCCTCCTTCCTTCCTGATATGACACTCCATAGGATTGCATTGAAGTAAGCATTAAGAGCTTCTTCCCCATGTGTGACCTTTTAGGGTCATGTTGCCATTACAGTAACTTAGGTAGGAGAAAAGCGTGTTGCAAGGGCCGGTGGACATAGACGTCCCAGGATCAGCTAACCACAGGAGCCGGACTGACGCATGCTCAGTGTCTGCAGTTTACTCAGCTCCATGTGAAATGGTGAATCATGTGCTGTCTCACTGCTTCCCTCCATGTTATGGAAACTGATTTAGAGAGGCTACTCTGTGGGTGAGTCTGATCTCAAATGTATTTATTATTGCTAATCAGCAGTCATTTTTTTATCAGCTATCTAGTTATCTGAGTGCCAAATATGTTTTATTTTCAAGGAACAAGAGCTGGAAGTTAGTACTAAAGGAAATTATTTAACTATAATGCAATACAACACAACTGTTTAAAACATATAGGAGCCGCCAAGAGTATAAGGTATGTATTGCTTTATAATTGTTAGTTGATCGTATTAATAAATATAAATCTATATATATATATATATATATATATATATATATATATATATATATATATATATATATATATATATATAGTAATTTAGTAATTATTAATCTATATATATATATATATAGATTAATAATGAGTATTGCAATATAATTTGATACCTTTTATATTGGACAAATGTCTTATTTATAATGACTTTATACATTATTTAAAGTCATTATAAATAAGACGTTTGTCCAATACAAAAGGTATCAAATTATATTGCAATACTCATTAATAATCTATATATATTTAGATTAATAATTACTAAATTACTAGATTACTGGACATTCACGGCTGCTTCACTCTTCAATTATATATATATACTAGCGACTTGCCCGTCAAAAAATGACGGCAATGAGATGTGTATGTTTGTAAATTTGTTTGGTCGGTAATATACGAATTTGACACTTGTAACCTTTTTCTTATTTCGAAAGAAGTATAATTATTATATTAAACATGTTTATTTTTGGAACATTGTCTTTTGTTGTTGAGGGGAAAAAAAGAGTCTTTTAGTAAAAGTGGTAACATTTGGATGTAAGAACAGTTGAACATTGGATTAATGAGTATTGTAAACTTGACATAATGTATCTTAACATGCAACTTGTAGATTAAGTACTGTTAACCGAAACACATATTGAATCCAGAGGAAGGCAAACAGTAAAAACCCTCCTTGAAATGTAGCCAATTGTATCAAAGCGGGGAAAAATTAATTCCTTCCTGACCTCATTAACTGGCGTTCGGATTACTCCCTGGATTAATATTTAACATTAAATACAACATTTACATTGTGTCTTAAAACCTGCTTGTGCTGTTAACATGACATTTCTAATATGTCTAAGTAACCAACTTTAAAGTATTTTTTGTAAAACTTGTAACGTTATAAACAGTAACATAGTTAATTAACATTTGAACAGAATTGTTTCAAAAATGCAAGGCAAGTGTTTTGTGGGGCTAATCATGCATAAACAGTACTTCCATGAATTATTAATTAGTTATTTAGTCATTGGTGGTTTTGAATGGTTGACCTTTGTTTGTTGGTGTAGTAATTGTTTAAAATGACACATAGAGTTTCCTCTGTGGAAAAGTGGTTCTCTAAAAAGAGAACGAGAGATCTTAAAGTTCGTCCGCGATGTGTAACCACTGTTCTCTATGTGTTTTGCCATTGTATGGAGTTTAATATGGAAATATTGGTGGTGTGAAAATAATTTGAGTGGTGTAAAAATTATTTTTTCTGCTTGAGGTGATTTGTGACTTTTGTTTTGCTTTTTTGGGGCATGAGTTGTGTTTGTTTGAGTGAAAGTTACAGTACTTCATAGTAGACAATATTTTTAGTAAAAATGTGTCTATCCTCTAATAAATCACCTTGACTTTCATTGTTTTCAATGTAGACTTTAATAGCCTGTGGATTTTTGCATCGTGATAAGGCAACGTACAATTGGCCATGTGCAAATACTGGTTGTTCTAAAAAAATACCCACAGATTTGAAAGTTTGTCCTTGTGATTTATTAATGGTCATGGCAAATGCCATGATGGGAAATTGTCTTCTTTGAAGTATAAAAGGGAGGCTACTTTCACTTGGTGCTAAATCTATCCTCGGTATGAAAACTCTCTCTCCTTATGGGTACCAGTTAAAATGTCAGCGTCTATGAAATGGTCCTTTAATTGTTGAACAATTCATCTTGTCCCATTGCATTGGCCCCTTTTTTTGGGTTCATATTTTGCAGTAACATGACAATTGCACCTTTCTTTAGCTGCAAAATATGTGGTGGCATTCCAGAAGGAGTTAATGAGTTTATGAATTCAGTGGAAAAGTTTGCATGACTTTCTTTGTCATCAGCAAGTACAGAATCAGCCTTGTGATAATTGTTTTGGGGTGCTTTCATTTTTTTAAATATTTCATTATTGAGGATCAATGCATCCTTATTTTTGCATGTTAGTATGACTTTGTTGGCAAGTTCAGAATAGTCCTCGTTATTTATTGTAGTTTAGAATATAGCAGATATAAGATCTTGTTTACAAATCATATGAGGTGGGATGTGCACAGTGTCGTCAGGTAAATTTGGGATTTGTTTTGTTTTTCCTTCTCCAATTTTAATAAGCCAATCATTGAAATCATTTTGTTCTTCTGATCTCATATTTTGTTGTAATTGAAGATGGGTAAAATGTTTCCATAGTGTACTTGACTTTATACACGTTTTGATAATGTCGGTTCGATTTCCATGTACAACGACAGGTAATGTTTGTCTAAAATCGCCACCTAACAACATTACCTTTCCACCAAATGGAAAAGTATTATCCATGACTTCACTTTCCATTAATGCTTTTAAGTGGGCAATGGGCTCATTGTATCGTTGCATAAAGTCTTCAGCCATATTAATTTTAAATGTGTCCCACAAAGCTAATGCATTTGGAGCATTTGAGGAGATACAAATGAATGCAAATTGTTCCTTCATCTGCCGTGGCATTTGACATAGTGCTGCTTCTTCTAGACATCTTTCCCATTCTGTATCATCAGCTAGTAAGTTTCTATGTCTCGCAGGTAAATGAAAGCATTCATATACTATGTCATTAACAGTTCTTAAGTGTTCAAAACTTTGTGCACCAGGAACATTTAAAAGTAGTAGTCGTAAGTAGAAACGTTCAAGGTCTCTTGGACTGACCGTGTAAATTCTTGGTATTATTTTATTTCCTCTGCTTTTTCTTGGTCTCCATAATCCATTAACGAACACATAATGATATGGAATGTCAATATATAAGAATTGTGTTGCCTGTGAATCTGTTGAATTTAATTGAAACCATGCAGTTAGTGTAGTGTGACGATGCTCACTTTGTGCCAATGCATTAGTTTAATTTCCAGCATGGAAATACACTAAATGTCTTTGGGGCAAATGTACAGCTAATCTATATACTGTATGTGATCGATCGTGCATTTCAAATTTTAAAAGACGCCACATAGCTTCTGGCGCACTGACATAGCGAGCATCTACATGAGATGCAAGTTCACCAGGTACTAACTCAGTGCTTTCGGTATTGTCTGCACTTTTGACGACTACAGTAGCTGCATCATAGCCTTTGTAAATATATTTGTATACATATTTAATGGATTTGATGGAAGTGCAGGCTTCTACATTAATGTGTGCATTATACTTCATAAGTAAATGTGCATTGTATGGTACCACATATCTATTGTCGTTGTTTTTCCCACGAATAATGGCACTTTGTCCCTCTCTTCTTCTATATAATGGATAGCCATCACAATTGGCATAAGTTTTGTCTCTATAATCTTTTGGAAATTCTTTAGTACATTTGTTATTTTCCATACATGGTGACTGTGGATTAACATCTCCACACAGTCTGTGAATCATCCGATGAGTTACAATCTCATATAGTCTACCATATAGTTCTGCATCTGGTAGTTCAGCAATAATGACTGAATCCACTTTGTTACCAGTATCTAACTTATCTTTTTCTTGAAGGATTATAAGAAGATGTGCATGTGGAAGCCCTCTTTTTTTTAAATTCAATTGTATAAACATCAGCAAGACATTTGCCAAATAACTGAGTTATAGTGATGTCACGTATTAATTCATTAATTTAATTTTGAAAACTCTGGCTACTAAATCTGGTCTATCGGAAGCAGTTTGCCTGATAAGTAAATTTTGTGTAATCTCTGGCCATTGGGGATTACATGTAAATGTAATAAATACATCTGGTTTCCCAAATTTGGTGACAATAGCCATGGAATCATTGTATCTTTCTCGTATATTGCGAGGAGATCCCTGGAAAGAAGATGGTAAAATGATGGTTTTGCCAGCTGTCATGTCTTTGCCTGTAGCAACCTCAGTGACATAATCCATTAATCCACAATACTGTTCTACACGTAGTTTATCTTGTTGATATTTTATGAAGTTTAAATTATTGGCCTCAACTTGCAAATAGGAATCAATAATCCATTGTTGTGTTAGTTTTCCACCACATAAAATTGGATTGAATGTATTTCGAATGGCAATTTGAGCTACTTTAAATTCAAACACGGAAATATTATTTCACACTCGTACTTTAGAATTTGGGTAACTGGCAAGGGTTAATTTTGGTTTCCAACCTGCCTCTCTGAGTGGAAAAAAAATGGGATATGTCATTGGATCTAAATTACTACTTAAGATACTGATATTAATGAAGGTTGCTCCTCATTTCTGGGATATATTCTAATGTCTCTTTGAAATGGTAGTTCTCCTTCATCATTTTGAAACACCATTGCAACCTCATTTAAGCACCATATTGACCTTTGGGATTGGTAATTTATGTGTTTCTGCATGAAGTTGTTGTTCCTTTTCTACTTCTGCCAATTTTTTATAAGCTTGAGTGTAGGGGTTATGGGCCATAATTTGATCTAGCTCTATAAAAACACTGGGTAAGCATTTTTTATTTTCTTGCAGCTGCATACGTTGGTCAACAGCTTCCATTGTATCTAGGACATATAGTTGAGCACATTTTCTTTGCTCTCCTTCCTCTGGATGTAATTGGGAAGTACGATGGTAAATTTGGCCTTGGACTTTAAAACAGTAAGGACCATGTCCTGGTACATTAGCAGCTAATGTTGCCCCCATAGATGCAAAGGATATGGCACGATTGTATGATCTTATGTTTGTTTTGAAATTGTTGTAGTTTGGAAAAGTAGGTTCAGTCATAATGTTTTGTAAATATGTTGGGAATTGTTGTCTTTCTGGAAGTTTGACCTTGCCTTTTTGACAGCAACTAATGAACTGTCCATCTCTGGGTCTTTCCTGTTTAAAATGATAAGCCTCACAAAACTGACAGAGAATATTCATGTCACCATAATTATGAACCTCTACTGCTAAAGACTTAGGTAAAGGACAATTTGAAGAGCATATATCAGTTTCAGTTTGTAATTCATCATTTGAAATGTTATGTGATGGTTCAGGAACAGATTCTAAATGCTTTTGTTTTTTTGTTGCTTTTTTAGGTGTAGCTTTTATTTTTTCAGCTGATAGTCTTTTGCTTGCAAGTCTTTTCCATTCTTTTTCTCGTCGAATTTCCTTCTGCATGTGTCTGCTGGTTTGCCTATCTTTGTTGACGTTCTCTAGCTTGACGTCTTATCTTTTCCTGTTTGGTGTCGTTATCAGCCAACTTAATCTGTCAATGAAAAGAATGTATCATTAGTTTACTTTTTGATTGAAATTTGTTTTGGAAGTGCTTGTTTGTGTTTTTTGTTACTCTAATGTTTTTGGTGCAACACTGTTGTGATTATACATTTGCTTTGTTTGTATTTGATTATAGGTCATTATAGATGAAGTTGCTTTATAGTGTTAAATTAGTATGTTTTATTTTTTTGGTATTTCTTTTTATTTTGTTGGTTTTCAGTTTTGGCTTAGAGGCATAGCAGAGCCAAGATAATTGCATTGTAGGTAACTGTAGATGTAGTAGCTTTATAGTGTTAAATTAGTATGTGTTATTTTTTTGGGGGGTTTTGTTGGTCGCTGCTTTTTATCTTGTAGGTTTGTAGGATTGGCTTAGAGGCATAGGAGAGTCAAAAAAAATGGTAGTAATATATTGCTCTTTGAAATTTTTACTGTAGGTGATTGTTGTGATAGTAGCCTTATATTTAACTTTTAGGCTTATATGGTGTGGGTCTGAAAAGAAGGTTTGTATTGTTGTTTGGTAGGTGTTAGTATTATTTGTTGTAGTATCCTATTTTCTGTGTCTGTTTAGGTTTCGTGCTTAATGTTGTAGGTTAGGGCCCTGAACAGAGAATTGATAGTTGAATTTTTTATGTATTTTCACTATTTGTTCTACTATCCTGTTTTATCTTGGGCACATTTTGTTTGATAGATTGAAGTTAGGTTTTACTGTTAAAGATTGTTGTAGGTAAAAGCTAATTAGTTGCTAAGTTAGAAATATGTCACCAATATTTGTTGAAGGATGGTGATTTGTGGGGCCTATTGTTGTTGGTGTGTTGTTGTTTTATTTTATTTTGTATTTTGACATTGCTGCACAGCAAACATGTTAATTTTGGTTTCTCTTTTTTTACTTGTTGTACTGTACCTTTGATGGAAGTGTGATTTCAAGATGAATATCACTGGATCCGGTGTTGGAAATCTTCGTGCGACAGTCTTCACGCAGTGTCTGTTGTAAAAGAGAAAGGCTATTTGATTAGAATTTATTGTTGATGAATAGCATGTTTTTTTTTTATTTTAAAAGCAATGTGTTATCATTTTTGTTTTCTTTCTTGTGTGTAAAATGTTATTGATTTGAGAGTGTGTGAGAAGCCGTACAGCGCTGGCTCTAATTTATTAGTATGGTGTTTTGTGTAGACCACTGGTGTAATTCTATTATTGTTTTACTGTAGTAGTTTGTTGGCCATAAACCAGTCTTCTTTATTTTTAAATAGTGTATCTGTTATCATGATTTGTGATGCTATGCAGTTTTTTGTGCGCCACTTTTAATTTGCTGGATTTTAGTTCTGGGTTACAGTTAGAGTTTGATGTAGAGTAAACATTAATGTTAGTTCCATTTTGTATATGTTAGCAATGTTTACTGGACTATCCTGTTTTGTGTCCATCACTTTTGGGATGCTGCATTTGGCTTGTGGCTGAGGGTTAAAGGTTGTTGTAGACTAAAGATGAATGTGAATAGTATTTTCTATATGTTGGGAATATTTGCAGTATTATCCTGTTTTGTGTCCACCACTTTTGGGATGCTCCATTTGGCTTTTGGGTGATGGTTACAGGTTGTTGTAGAGTAAACAGGAAGAATAAGTTTGTTTTCTCTATATTGCTAATGTTTGCTGTCCTATCCTGTTTTGTGTCCGCCACTTGTATTTTAGTTGTGCTAAAAAAAAAAATTCTATGCAAGCGTGATTATTTTGGAATTGTATATGTGTTAGTAATGTTTCTTGAAGTTTGTTGTTTTGATTTTGCTGTAATTTGTACTGAGGCTTGTCTTTTTTTTGTGACTTTTGATATTGGCGGGCAGGAAACATGAGATTTCTGTAATTTTTTTACTTGTTATACTATACCTTGATTGAAGTCTTTTTGGTGTATGAATGACAGCGGGTCCCCTACTGCCAATGTTGATCCGCCAGTCTTCTTGTAGTGTCTGAAAGAGAAAGGTAAATGGTTAATTGTATATTAATTGTTTTGGTTTTGGAAAAGCATGGTCTTTTTCTGCATGTATTGTATTTTTGTATCTTACCTCTTCTGCAAATTCTTGAGTGATGCTGTTGCAGAGTCTGTTTGAATAGTGGAAAAAATGGGAAAGATTGAGCTGCAGGTTAA
Source organism: Discoglossus pictus (assembly GCA_027410445.1). Classification (NCBI taxonomy): domain Eukaryota; kingdom Metazoa; phylum Chordata; class Amphibia; order Anura; family Alytidae; genus Discoglossus; species Discoglossus pictus. The sequence continues at coordinate 71,862,231 of CM050168.1, forward strand.
ATATGTATGGGTATAAAAAAAAAATGGTGGCATTAGTTCCTGTGAATTAATGTCACCTGAATATACTTCTTTGATTTGTTTGAGTTAAGATTAGCTTGTTGTAGGGCCTATACACATATGTGGGTATTTCAAATGTCACTATACATGTATGACGTCTTTGGTGTGAATCTTTGAAATGTTTTTTTTTTCTTTTTTGGGGGGTCTTTCTTAATAAATTAAATGTATTATAGCTTACCTCTCAGTTGGAATTTGCAGATTGTAAAGTTGTAAATTGGTAAGTAATTATCTTCTGAAGTAACGGCAGCAGTGAACTATCCAGTCACACTGTTCCTCACCTGAGGAGAAATGTAAAATTTTCTGGAAAGTGGGCAGTATTTATAAACTTTGAGGGACCAAAGTCTCGCTGCGCGAGACTGCTGCGTTAGCGACAACTTGCATGCTCACAACTATATATGTGATATATATATGATCGCCAGTATCTGGGATCTGGAAGGAATTCTTTTTTTTTTCCCTTTTGAGACAATTAGTAAAGTATATACACATTGTAATGCTATAAGGATCATCATAGGAAACAGTACATATTTAAGAAGCCTAGGCTCCCAGTAAGCTTCAACCTATATATATATATATATATATATATATATATATATATATATATATATACTAGCGTATTGCCCGTCAAAAAATGATGGCAATGACATGTGTATGTTTGGAAAGTTGTTTAGTTATTCATATACATATGGAATTGTAAGGTAGCTAATGTTGTTTTCTGTGTACTACTGAAATATAGAATTCAAATTAATAAATGAATTTACGTTTTTTTATGCATTGTGTTGAAGAGCTGGCAATCTGTGTTGATGTTGCATTAGTGGTGTGGAGGTGCTGTGTAAGCGTGATGAACATGTGCAGTGTAATAGTGTGCGTGCGCGAGCCGAAACCGTTAACGTAGCTGTGTACTTCCGCATTATCCTAAAATGGAGGATAATGTGTGTCACAACCTACAATGATGATGGAGTATAGAGGATCCTAGTCCTCTCATCTCCTGTAGGTTTTAGACCTAAGATTTGGGTGACTCAGACCAATGGACCTTCTTTGCGGATGCAAGAGCATAAGTCCCAGCTTATTGGTAGCGTGCCTGGGAAATCTGGAAAGGAGTCAGAAACGATCTCCTCTACCAGCATATGCCCCTGGGTCAATAATACACCTGCACACAAAGTCTTGATGAAAATTATTGTAGCGGAACCCATCACTGTTTTACCCTGTTTTATGATTATTCTTGGTTAAAATATGATCCTACAATATGTATGCTGGTTGATGCTCTGCAGAATATTAGCCAGACTTTTGCAGACCTAGGCTAATAGATAATCCTATTACAGAGATTCAAGAGATAAGAAAGTTGTAAAGGATCCTTGCATTTTCCAAAGTGTTTTAATTCTCTGATAAGAACAAAGAGGTGTAATTGAATCAATGTCTGATTGTATCAAAGTTGCCAGGGAGGTGTGACCCACCTATTGTTCTCTTTATGGGTATTGTGCAGCCAAATATGGGGGATGTGGATTGCCTGTGGGAAGAGATGTATAAATATTTCTGCAATAACAAAATAAAGTCAGTATTCATTTGACTCCCAAATTGTGTGTCGTCCAATATGGGAGGTCGGGAATGGTGAAACTGTAGTGCCTCGTGGGTATTTTATCGTATACCAGCGGAGATTTTGGACTGCGTGTTCCTGCTCCGTTACAATTATGAACCATGTTTTATTTTAGAACAGCATATTTAACCACATCACACAAGAATGGGGGAAGTGGCTACTGTTAGCCAGCCCCAAATTACCTCTGGCCAATCATGAAGGGGAACTCTGTGTGAACCAATAGTCTCTCCCAGGTCCGCCCACTAGGCGAGGCCAACTAATTCATTTGGGCTCTGAATCTCCAGGGCAAAGCATGTCTTGGCTCTCCTGTGCCCATGCTATGAAGGCTGAGAAGCCTCAGGGCATCCCATTGTTTCTGGGTGCCTGCCTGTCTGCTCTCCAGCTGTGAGCTCCCCATTGTGTAGTTCTCTGCTGGACACTTAGCTAATGGGATTAACAGGCCTTTGGGAACAAAGGAGGTTTTGGCTGTATTCAATGGGCTTCCCCTCTACAATATAATAACATACTAATATAATAACATACATTCATATTTACAAATACTACACACAATGTTTCACCCACATACAACCAATATATCCCATTAGATCCCTCACAGGATACCCATTACAATGAGCCTAAACATGGAAGGGATGGCAATATGCTAAGGGATAAACTTATAATACTTTATCCCCTAGACCACAACATAACAATATATCCATAATACAATATACAATTTAATACTAACATATTATAACCCATAACATCATATATACAGTGGGTCTCCTAAACCCAGAACTCTTGCTCTCCATATGGCATCAACTGTGGATGATATACCAGCCCCAAGATGGCGGCTATTGGTATATAACAGTCCAGTCCCAATATAGGCCACTGCTGATTCATGACAAACCTTCCCCAAGCGGGCAGGGAACATCCAAGATTTTCCCAGCTACGCTGATAGTCATGAATCTGCTGGTTTGGTCAGGCCCTCTGTATGCTAGGCCAGTTCTTGTCTGTCGCAAGGTGCAGAGTAAAAACCTCCCCCAGCCCTTGGCCTTGCTCCCACTGTATAGAGCAAATTGCTCTTCCCCTGCACCCCCACCCAAATAGTCCAGGGTCCCTCCCCAATAGTCTGGGATCCCAGAGTACAACAGGTGGGCCACAGTTTCTGTCCCATAGCAACCCTGTTCCCCCCAGCCAGTCCCCACAGCTGGGCTGGGATCTCTAAAACAGTCTCTGGGCCTATGGGATTGCAAGGGGGCAGCCCAGTACATCTCTCAGTAAAATCATTATTGTTGGGAGCCCAATAACACAATAACTGCAGTAAAGTACATACCAGTCTGCGCTAGACTCCAGCGTCCCTGATAGAGTGCGGACTTGGATGCTCCCTTTGCTCTGGCTCCTGGAAATCTGTATCTTTGGACAGACCCTCCTGGTTTTCTTCCCCTGGGTCTGTCTGTGTTGCAGCCCGGAGAACTACGCTGTTCCCACCCAGGCTATGCTTTGGGGCCCTCAGCTGACCCTCTTCTTCTGTTATCTTTTGCTTGGCAACTTGGGCCTCATCCTTTGTGGATTCCTGGGCCCTCTGAGCTTTGTCTGCTCCTGGACACTGGTCATCTCAGGCAAGTCCTCACTACATACACAATCCTTTGGGGTGCCGCAATGCACCCATGGCTCTTTCTCCCAGGCAGGCACGGCTATCCCTGGTGCCACTGCCTCCTCCTGTGTGAGGTCCGGTTCCCTGTAGCTAGGAACCAGTTCCTTTCCCTCCCCACAGTCTCTTAAATAGCAATTCTGAGCCCCTGCCTCCATGAGCAGTTCTGGCCCATACACATTGCCTAGAACTTCTGAGGGCAGACTTAGTTCATCTGGCCCTACCTGTTGAGCAGTTACTGGGGTTTCTGCCAGGATTTGTGCTGGAAGGTAGTCCTCAGGTGAGACCTTTTCCACATCCGGTACCTCAGGAGTGACCCGTTTGGAGAAACTGTGCTCGGCTAGCGTTTCCTCTGGGATTAAGTCTCTTGGGGTATCAGGGGACAAACATGGGTTATCTGACCCCACCCAGGGAACATTCCCCTGGGTCTCTGGCTCTTGGAGCTGGTGATTTGGTCCCAAGCTGACTTTACCATCCCTTCTAGGCTCTGACACAGTCTCTGCATTTTTTAGGGGAAAACAGTCTCCATTCCCAGGAGGTGATACAGGAGCAGGGTTTACCCCTCCCTCCTCCTCCTGATCCTCTGACACATCCCACTTAGAGAGCTCCTCTAGGCAACTCTGACCTAGTTCTGCTTTCTGGGCCTCAGACAGCCCAGGGCACGGCCTTGTATATGTGGTCGCCTCCATTTTGCTTACCCACATGCGCTCTTTCCATATTCTCTGGAACATCTGGTCAAGCACGCAGCCCACATCTTGTGCTGTTAACTTTTCTGGAAAAAGGTGTCTGACTTCTTTAAACCATCTTTTTGCTTCTTTGGTAATATCTTCCTCATATTGCTGCTCCATTCTTGGTCTTTCTGTAGAGTCGTCCCACCTCTGCCAGCCAATTGTCACAACCTACTATGATGATGGGATCTAGAGTATCCTAGTACTCTTATTCCCAGTAGGTTTAGACCTAAGTTTGGGCTGACTCTAGACTTATGGACAGTCTTTGTCGGTACAAAGTCCATGCTTATTGGTAGCGTGCCTGGGAAATCTGGAAGGGAGTCAGAAACGATCTCCTCTACCAGCATATGCCCCTGGGTCAATAATACACCTGCACACAAAGTCTTGATGAAAATTATGAACCATGTTTTATTTTAGAACAGCATATTTAACCACATCACACAAGAATGGGGGAAGTGGCTACCGTTAGCCAGCCCCAAATGACCTCTGGCCAATCATGAAGGGGAACTGTGTGTGAACCAATAGTCCCCTCCCAGGTCCGCCCACTAGGCGAGGCCAACTAATTCATTTGGGCTCTGAATCTCCAGGGCAAAGCATGTCTTGGCTCTCCTGTGCCCATGCTATGAAGGCTGAGAAGCCTCAGGGCATCCCATTGTTTCTGGGTGCCTGCCTGTCTGCTCTCCAGCTGTGAGCTCCCCATTGTGTAGTTCTCTGCTGGACACTTAGATAATGGGATTAACAGGCCTTTGGGAACAAAGGAGGTTTTGGCTGTATTCAATGGGCTTACCCTCTACAATATAATAACATACTAATATAATAACATACATTCATATTTACAAATACTACACACAATGTTTCACCCACATACAACCCATATATCCCATTAGATCCCTCACAGGATACCCATTACAATGAGCCTAAACATGGAAGGGATGGGAATATGCTAAGGGATAAATTTATAATATTTTATCCCCTAGACCACAACATAACAATATATCCATAATACAATATACAATATAATACTAACATATTATAACCCATAACATCATATATACAGTGGGTCTCCTAAACCCAGAACTCTTGCTCTCCATATGGCATCAACTGTGGATGATATACCAGCCCCAAGATGGCGGCTATTGGTATATAACAGTCCAGTCCCAATATAGGCCACTGCTGATTCATGACAATGTGTGGTATGCGTCTTAGCGGATTATCGGTACGTGTTTTCCGTGGTTATAGTGCTGTAGCCTCGTTTTCGTTTTGTTCGTCCGGCATTTTTTCTGCGGCGCTCATCGCTAAGCCCGCTAAAGTACTACAGTTTAACAGTAAATATGGTCAAACAGTCAAATGACGGTCAATAAAAATAAAATTTTGTGAAATTTTTTTGCCACACAACATGACGCTACATTTGTCCCTTTTTGTTTTTTCTTTAAAATAAATCCAATTTTTTTTTTTTTTTTTTTTTTTTGTAACTTGCAACTTATATTTCATCAAGTGTGTTGTTTTAGGCGGGAAATCCGATGTTGCGCGAAACAAAGGCGTTAAATCTGTGTTAATGCATAAATCTGTAATTGGGTTTCGTAAAATGTACTCGCTACTGTCTTTTTACTCAATGCGCGGTTAATCCGCATCCTTTATCTCGTTGTTTTTCAAACACATACGTCTGTGGCTGTATTTTACGCAGTTCGTAGTAGTATAGCCTCGTTTTCATTTTTTTCGGCGGCCATTTTTTTCTCACTTAGCCGATTTTCGATCTTTGTAACTCGGCTAAATCGCTGTAAATTGGAGTTCCAACTCACTTCCAGACGTCCTGCCTGGTTCCCCATGCTGTAAGTGACCTTTATTTAATTTTTTAGTGTGTATTTAGTGTTTTTTTTTAGTGTTTTGGTTCCGCCGCTTATCTTGTAATTTTTTTCATCTCGTATTTTTTGTCTAAGTGCTACGGTTTAACGGCTCGCCTGCAATGAGCGCCTGCGGCGCTCATTGCCAAAGTGCCACGGTTTAACAAAACGGCTCGCCTGCGGCGCTCATCGCTAAGTCGTACGCACTACACAACGCAGCGTGACGACAAATCGTAGTTAGACAATTATAATATGTGATATATATATATATATATTGTTGGTAATAAAGCTTATTTTCTGATTTGAGGGCACATGACAAACATTCTGGTGCATAATTCAAAGCATATATATGTATATTTTTTTATTTTAATTGTCAGCCGTGCCCAGGACATCCACAGCCCATCCCCTCCTGCCACCATGCCTCCATCGCCGCCACTTGTCCTGCTACTGCCTCCCCCCCCCCCCCCACCAGCAGTGAGAAGAAGGCCGGCCGCTGAAGATGTGGGCCCTGCGGCTACACAGAGGAGAACATATGGGAAGCGCATATGTTTTTCCTTTTTAACAGCACTCCTCAGTGACAATATATTGGTCACAATGTTAACATAATCTAGCCTGGCTACAGAGTCTTGGATTTTGGCAGTCTTGGTAGTTTTTATGCAGATGGCTACCTCCCATAACATGGTCCATGATCCTCTTCTCTGTGGACATGCAGGGTTCTGTTGAACATGTCACCAATTGATGGTCACTGAGGAATGCTTTTGAGAAGAGATGCTGCAGTCCCTATGTTTTTTCAGGCCTTAGTTTGTATGTTTAGTTTTCTTTTTCTCTTTTTTTTGTTTTAGGTTCAATTCAGGTCCATGAAGGCATCTTCTGCATCTGCAAACATTGTGAAGGAAATGTATGAGGTGTAAGGTTTTCCCAGTGCCTCTCAGGTAGACATTCCTTCAAAGACAGCCCCCCCCCTTAACATATAGCTCCCAGAATCCTAAAGCTATCATATTGCCAGATATCTAAGACATGCTTGTTGTTAGCTGAAATGTAGAATAATACCGCTATGATAGAGGACATGCAAAGTCTCACAATGGCATGTTAATGACAGCCAGGATTGATATATGCACTAGTGAAGCATGTGATCCTGACCTCAATATCAGTCTGAGAACAGATCCTTGGGTCTGATGTAAGTAACAGTAAATCTGGCTGCTGACCTTTGTGTCCTTCTCATATTAATGGGTATTTTCCAATATTTCTGATTATCCAGAGACCTAGATAATAGTTAGTAATGCGTGCAGATGGAATTAGGTGAGTCGGTATATTTTTACAGTTACAGTATTTAGCACTGTACTGTACATGTTGATTAGTTTTTTAATCCTCCTCCGCCTTTTTTTAGGTGATCACTTTTTTCATATTTTTGTTTTTGTCACCACACTGTATATGTGAAACTGGATTGGATTACAGAGTCCAGTGGTTGAGCCATCTGTTTCATTGAGCAGATCTAGACAAGTTGTAAGTGCTATGCACATTAATGGTTTCTTAAATTAAATGTGTATACAATAAAGCTTTGTTATACCGTTCTAACCATGTCAGTGTGTTTTCAATGGTTGGGGTTTTAGGACATCACATACATCACATTAGTGTCACATTCCTATATCTGTAAACTAATGAGCGCTAATTACCATGCAATAGATCAATTCATATAAAAATAATGGTAGTCATAATAGCATTAGATATCATATAATACTATATATCATATATAATTATACTAAAGGTTTAATACACATGCCAAGTCCAATTAGTGATACTCTGAAGTATGAAAATTCCCCTGAGGGCCTGATAACAATATGACAGGTGATACTGGAGTGGGTTGCCAGTTCCTTCATTGTGACTTGTCTGACCTCTCTGCTATGACCTGCCCGCCTAGAGTGACCTTACATGATGTAGCTCACAGCTTTATTGCAGCACCAAAGCCCCTTCACTACCATCACTTTGCCATGCTGAAGGGGACCAGGAGAACATACACCACACTAATTTACTGTAACCCATCAGGAGGGGCCGCAAAAACACATGGAGGCTTTGCAGAGGCACGTGCATCAACAGCTAACTCATCTCCATTAGGGGTAATCTCCACTACGCCCATCCTGGTAAGTCCCACGCCATTCATGATGGCCATGTGCCAAGATGTATAGCCATTCCCATTTTGTGACCTCCCATTATGTTCTGCTATTCATCAATTTACATTATTGTGGATCGCTAAGTGGTGGTGGTGAAGGGCCTTGTGTACCTGAATGATGCTGTGAGCTGTACCACGTAGGGTCAATGTAGATGGGCAGGTGATAGCAGAGAGGTCAGACAAATCCCTGTCAACTAGAGAAGGAACTGGCAACCCACTTCAGTATCTTTGGCATGCAAACCTCGTGGAAACCTAGCTAAATGTGCTGCAGTCGGACATGACTGAAAGACTAAACAACAAATATTAAAATGTTCCCTGTGTACTTGATAAATGTGATGTAGCAGTGAAATATGGCCACTATTTGTTTTCCCAAATGTAGAGTCTCTGTGAGTGAGAAAGGGTTAATATGGCATGAGTTTCATGTTTTTGTGTTGCTATTTAATCAGCTAGTGTGTCTTTAATTGCTTTATGCATGTTGCGGCATGGCTTTTCATATTGGCATGTGCATGACCATTCCAACATGATAAAATTTTATATTTTTTGAATACCTTTATTTTATTTGGGGGATTATTGTGCAAGTAATTTTCCTTTCCATGCTTTCCCCATGCTTTAATGCCCACTGGTGTGTTTATATTGTCTTTTAAAGTGTTTAAAAATTGTCTGTATAACCTTTGCGGGTCCTATTTGGAACCTGTAATGTTTTTGCCTCCATTTGCTGATTATGGGCTTGAACGCCATGGCGTCTTGGGAAATTTGTTGCAATTTAATAGCGATATTGGAACGTAGCAGTTACGGGCTTGAGAGAACAAAGGATTTGCGGATGTGCGGTTCAAATTTCCACTTTTTGTAGGCTTTTTTTGCCCTTAAGCCACAAGTCGTTGGCGGGTTGCTTTATGGGGCCAATTTAATAACAGCAAGTTTTAAGGGCTATGTTACGGGCTATGGTTTTACACGTTCATGGAATTTAATAGGGCTGCTGGTCTTTGGGTAAAGAGAGAATCCAGGTAAATATTGCCTTTAAAATTTATGTGTAGGTATTGATCATACTGTTCTAAATGAATTTACCATCTGTCTTGGTTTACCCAAATGGATTGCAAAAATATTTTCACAGACAGTACTTTTTTGGTTAAACCCATTAATACATTCATGCAGAAAAATGTGATCTAACCGTTAATTAGTAAAGAATTGGATCAGTTTGGGTATAATGCAGGTAAGAGACTGTTATGAATAGAAGGGCCCACTGGGCTGTTTGGGGTTAGTCTGTTGTTATATCTGTGTGCTCAGAAGGTACTAACAACTTGCTAAAGAGTCATATCTGGGATATTCAAAGGGTTAAATAATGGTAAAGAATGTATATGGCCCTGCGATCGGCCACGTGGATTTTGGAGGGTCGGATGGCAATGGCACACTTGGACTGCACTGATTACCCTGGCACAGAGGACTGTTGGCAGAACCCTGGCCAAGCAAACAGTCTGGATGGGAGCATCTATGCTCACTGGTCGTTGGGAAAGGCTGTAATGGACTGTGGACCTTTGAAGGAGCTCCAGTTGATAAAAAAATGTCAGAGAGCTAGCCACAGACCAGAGGGCAGTGGAGGTTATGATCCCACAGACCCTGCCAAATAGAGACCCAGCACATCAGTTAAAGAGGAATGCGGGGGGCCATGTGCCATGGCCTGTGGAATGGGGTTGGAAATTGAGCCATGGAGGCTATGCCCAAAGTTGTGTGCCCATTGCAATTGGAAGAAATGTCGACTGTGAGGCAATTACAACTCTATCACTCGCACAAGTGAGATCAGTGTGGCCAGAAATTTGTCCGGAAGGCAACCATTTGTTAATCAGAAGAGGTTCAATTTTGGTACTGTCAAGCAAATTGAAGCAGTTTCTGACGATGAACCCTCGTCAGCATGGGTGCAGTGACCAGCTGTTTGCTTTGGAGCCCCATACACAACAGGGTTGGCTGTACTGTTGTTTTAGACACACGTTTGGTAGCCCCCTGGGTCATTTGGACAGTGAGTTGCTCAACTGTAGCGTGTTGGTTGGCCCTCACACACCTTTGCAGCCGAAGTTCACCTCTGAAATCAATGACACATGGTGCTTTGCCGTTTCCATGCAGTTTATTCGCAATGGTGCCCTTTGTCCAGTAACCGCAACAGAACACAAACTGCACTGTTTCAGAAATACTGCCACCCTTGGATTGAAAGCTAATGGCCATTCCCTTTCCAAAGTCAAATAACTTGCACATTTTACCGATGACATTGATGGTTGATCGCTTACATGTCACCTTATATACCCACCAAGCCAGCTCTCAACACGTGAATTATTGAATTGTCTTCGCGCTGCTGACGTCAAAAGTAGGCCCTGTATTTCTATATTACATGGATAGATGAATATACATAGATAGATGAATATATACTGATGCATTCATCAATTACAGCATTATATTGTGATACTTTTATTATATACATGCATGAATTATATATATATATATATATATATTTATATATATATATATATATATATATATGTATATATATATATATATATGTATATATATTTATATACATATAAATATATATACAGGGAGTGCAGAATTATTAGGCAAATGAGTATTTTGACCACATCATCCTCTTTATGCATGTTGTCTTACTCCAAGCTGTATAGGCTCGAAAGCCTACTACCAATTAAGCATATTAGGTGATGTGCATCTCTGTAATGAGAAGGGGTGTGGTCTAATGACATCAACACCCTATATCAGGTGTGCATAATTATTAGGCAACTTCCTTTCCTTTGGCAAAATGGGTCAAAAGAAGGACTTGACAGGCTCAGAAAAGTCAAAAATAGTGAGATATCTTGCAGAGGGATGCAGCACTCTTAAAATTGCAAAGCTTCTGAAGTGTGATCATCGAACAATCAAGCGTTTCATTCAAAATAGTCAACAGGGTCGCAAGAAGCGTGTGGAAAAACCAAGGCGCAAAATAACTGCCCATGAACTGAGAAAAGTCAAGCGTGCAGCTGCCACGATGCCACTTGCCACCAGTTTGGCCATATTTCAGAGCTGCAACATCACTGGAGTGCCCAAAAGCACAAGGTGTGCAATACTCAGAGACATGGCCAAGGTAAGAAAGGCTGAAAGACGACCACCACTGAACAAGACACACAAGCTGAAACGTCAAGACTGGGCCAAGAAATATCTCAAGACTGATTTTTCTAAGGTTTTATGGACTGATGAAATGAGAGTGAGTCTTGATGGGCCAGATGGATGGACCCGTGGCTGGATTGGTAAAGGGCAGAGAGCTCCAGTCCGACTCAGACGCCAGCAAGGTGGAGGTGGAGTACTGGTTTGGGCTGGTATCATCAAAGATGAGCTTGTGGGGCCTTTTCGGGTTAAGGATGGAGTCAAGCTCAACTACCAGTCCTACTGCCAGTTCCTGGAAGACACCTTCTTTAAGCAGTGGTACAGGAAGAAGTCCGCATCCTTCAGGAAAAACATGATTTTTATGCAGGACAATGCTCCATCACACGCGTCCAAGTACTCCACAGCGTGGCTGGCAAGAAAGGGTATAAAAGAAGAAAATCTAATGACATGGCCTTCTTGTTCACCTGATCTGAACCCCATTGAGAACCTGTGGTCCATCATCAAATGTGAGATTTACAAGGAGGGAAAACAGTACACCTCTCTGAACAGTGTCTGGGAGGCTGTGGTTGCTGCTGCACGCAATGTTGATGGTGAACAGATCAAAACACTGACAGAATCCATGGATGGCAGGCTTTTGAGTGTCCTTGCAAAGAAAGGTGGCTATATTGGTCACTGATTTGTTTTTGTTTTGTTTTTGAATGTCAGAAATGTATATTTGTGAATGTTGAGATGTTATATTGGTTTCACTGGTAAAAATAAATAATTGAAATGGGTATATATTTGTTTTTTGTTAAGTTGCCTAATAATTATGCACAGTAATAGTCACCTGCACACACAGATATCCCCCTAAAATAGCTAAAACTAAAAACAAACTAAAAACTACTTCCAAAAATATTCAGCTTTGATATTAATGAGTTTTTTGGGTTAATTGAGAACATGGTTGTTGTTCAATAATACAATTAATCCTCAAAAATCCAACTTGCCTAATAATTCTGCACTCCCTGTATATATATATATATATATATATATATATATATATATATATATATACAGGGAGTGCAGAATTAATCCTGCATTATACTATTATAGGAATCAGTTGCAGATTGTCATCCAATCTACATCTCAAATCTTCATCATAACAGAAGATGCAGAGAACACGCTGTACGGTACAGGATTGAGTCAGCAGCCATACAGTGAGATGTTGTATATTTGCCTAAAAGCTTGCTCTGACAGCAAAAACAATGTCCCCGGCTATGTTTTTTTCCCTTATCTAATGGAAAGAATAACACACAGAGACTCAATTCTTGTAATGAAAACCCCCACATTAATTTTATTTTTGATGTGACACTGTAATTCAAGAGATGTTTTTAATCTCTGAATTGCTTGGGCACAATAAACCATTTAAAAAGTATTTGGCACTGGGCCCCGTGCTTTGCAACAGATTTTTTTCATTTACAACTGTTTTTTTTTTTTTAACCCGGCTATTCAAAGCTTTGTGGCACATATTAAAATAAAGTATCTTACTTCAAACAAGTGTTTCAGAGAATATAATCAGGAGAGAAGCGGAGGAACACAATGCTCTGAAAACATCAAAAGTAATATTATGAAAAACACAACAATTTATAAAGAGCGTCTTATTTTTCATTAGAAAAGACATGGAGATAGATGGGTCATTAAGTGGTTACTTTCATGTGGTTTTTATTAGGCTATCCAATATTTCCATTCTTCTCAAAGTAATTTATAATTTACTATTTAATTAAGATTGTGATATCAGCCATTCAGAACTGAAATTCAATTAAAACAAAAAAAAACATACATTGTATTTCTAACAGCGGATGTTTGAAAATCAGCTATTTACCTTATGTTTTATTTCTGTACCTTTTTATTAATCTTCAACACAAAAGGAAAACAAGAATTCATAAAATATCCGCTGTTTGTGTTTATTTGGTTTTTACATTTTCTGCACAATGCGTCTTTAGATTGTTTAATTGACTGTAACAAAAACAGGGTTTTGTTTTAATATTCTGTGATTGAAGTTTTTTTAATACGCTTATTTAAGTTATTACATTTCCTCTACACAATAAGGTTATACTTGGCTGAATTTTCCTATTGACTTACTGACAAATGTAACTATATTATACATGCATTAGAAGTAAAATAGACATTTTTGTTTAGTCGTTCAGTCGTGTGCAACTCTCTGTGACCCCATGGACCTCCGCATGCAAGGCACACCTATTGTTATGTCTCTGACATGCTTATCTATAAGTGTTTCATGACAAAGATACTGGAGTTGGTTGCCAGTTCCTTCTTCAGTAGACCACAATTTATCTGACCTATCTGCTATGATGCAAGTATCTACAGCAAATTGAAAGCTGAAATCTTGGCACGACTGGGTGTAACCTCTGCAGTACGTGCCCAAAGGTTCCACTCATGGTCATATTCTTCAGACAAAGCCGCACGTTCCCAAATGTTTGACCTCATACACCTTGCACGGAAATGGTTACAACCTGAAATCCATTCAGCTAGCCACATTGTGGAAACCTTAGTAATGGACCGGTTTTTGCGTGGTTTACCAGCTTCCCTGCGTCGCTGGGTCAGCCAAAGTGACCCCCATACAGCTGACCAACTGATTGCCTTGGTGGAAAGATATGCGGCTGCAGGAGAACTGCTATGTCCTACTTCACAGGCAAACCCTCGCAATCCTAAGCCCCAAGATTCTGCAAGACCGGGTAAGACTGTTCAAGGTTTAAGGGGGGCATCCAGGTCTAATAGGCCTGGGAACGGAACTAATTGGTGGTCAGACTGTACTGTCAAATGTTTCAAGTGCAAAGAGGATGGTCATATGGCCAAAGACTGTCCATTTAAGGATGAACCTATGGAATGCAATATGGGCAAAAATGAGGGAACACGTTCATTTTTGCTCAGTTGTTATGGTATTGTTAACAATGACTATGATAATAACGCTCATAAATGCTGTGTAACTGTGAATGGAAAAATGTCTAAAGCATTACTTGATTCAGGTAGTATGGTTACGTTGGTAGCAGAGTCTATAATACCTTGTGTAAAACCTGATCATGGACAGAAAATAGGCATTATCTGTGTTCATGGTGATAAAAAGGAATACCCCACTGCGGAAGTAAATATTGGAACCCAGTATGGGAATTTAAAGTACCGAGTGGGTGTAGTACCTAGATTAGCCCATGAGGTAGTGATCGGTAGAGACTTTCCTCATTTTCTAAAATTATGGGCAGCTTTGCAAAAGACAGATCAAAATTTATCAGAAATGAGTCAGTCTGTCGAGGATAATGTGTTCCCTTTTTCCGATATTGACTTGGGTTTTGACCACTGTGACGGAAAAATAAGGAAAAAGAAAAAATACTGCCCTAAACCAGTATTAATAGGAGATAACCCAGCTCAAACTAGTGAGGAGCCTACTAATAATGCAGACAAGGATAAGGACTTAATTGATATTGGAATTAGTCCAGGTAACTTTAAAAGCGCTCAGTGGGAAGATCCCACTTTAGTGACAGCTAGAAATGATATTAAAGTTGTAAACGGGGTTGTTAATCAGCCAGGAGAAGCACTGCCGTTCCCCTATTTTGAAGTACAAAATGACCTAATTTACCGTGTAGAAAAAAAGGATTCAGACATCATTAGGCAGCTGTTGGTTCCTCAGACTTACCAGAATATAGTGCTAAAGTTGGCTCACAGCCACATATTAGGGGGACACTTGGGAGTCGGAAAAACTAGAGAGAGAGTCCTTAGACGGTTTTACTGGCCTGGAGTGTTTGCTGCTATTACAAACTATTGCTCCTCATGTCCTGAGTGCCAGTACAGGGCTCCTTTCAAGACTTTTCGTAGTCCACTTGTACCCTTACCCATAATTGACGTGCCTTTTGAAAGGATCGCTATGGACTTAGTGGGGCCACTGGTAAAGTCCGCTAGGGGACACCAATATATATTAGTCATCTTGGACTATGCAACTCGCTATCCTGAGGCCATTCCCTTGCGTAATACCTCTGCAAAGCTAATAGCTAAGGAACTTATGTTGATGTTCAGTAGGGTGGGTATCCCTAAAGAAATACTGACAGACCAGGGGACCCCGTTCATGTCCAGAGTCACAAAAGAGTTGTGCAGGCTCTTGCAGGTTAAACATCTTAAGACCTCAGTATATCACCCACAGACTGATGGTTTAGTAGAGAGGTTCAACAAAACCCTTAAGAGTATGCTACGCAAGGTAATTGATGCAGATGGAAGAAATTGGGATTTTTTATTGCCATATCTACTGTTTTCCATTAGGGAAGTTCCACAGGCCTCCACGGGCTTCTCTCCTTTTGAATTATTATATGGAAGACATCCCAGGGGAATATTGGATATTGCTAAGGAGACCTGGGAACAGGAGACTACTCCTCACAGGAGTGTAATTGAGCATATAGCTCAAATGCAGGATAGAATGGCCACCATCATGCCTATTGTCAGGGAACACATGCTGGAAGCCCAGCAGGCTCAGAAAAACAGCTATAACCGTAATGCTAGAGTCAGAGTGTTCCAACCGGGAGACAGGGTATTGGTTCTGGTCCCTACTGTGGAGAATAAGTTCCTTGCGACTTGGCATGGACCCTATGAAATAATAGAGAAAGTGAGTGATGTCAATTATAAAGTCAGACAACCAGGAAGAAGAAAGCCTGAACAGTTGTATCATATAAATCTGTTAAAGCCATGGAAGGACAGGGAGGTCCTGGTTGCTTTAAAACCTTCAGAACCTCCTATAGTAGAGCCAGATGTGAACGTATCTAAGACTCTGTCTGTCCATCAAAAGCAAGAGGTCAGAGATTTCATCAGAAGAAATAGGGATGTTTTCTCGATAGTTCCAGGAAAGACTAAAGTGATTAAACATGACATAATAACCGAACCAGGGAAAAGAGTTAACCTCAAACCCTATAGAATTCCTGAGGCCCGGAGGGAGGTTATAAACTTAGAGGTTGAGAGCATGTTAAAACTTGGAGTCATTGAAGAATCCCAGAGTAACTGGAGTAGTCCTATTGTATTGGTGCCAAAACCTGATGGCACATGGAGGTTCTGCAATGACTACCGCAAGTTAAACGCCCTCTCAAAATTTGATGCTTACCCAATGCCAAGAGTTGATGAGTTAATAGAAAGACTGGGCAAAGCTCGTTATCTAACAACCTTGGATTTAACAAAGGGTTACTGGCAGGTCCCGCTCACTGAAAGAGCCAAAGAAAAGACAGCCTTTTCAACACCCAGTGGCCTGTTTCAGTACACTGTATTGCCATTTGGGTTACATGGGGCACCTGCCACATTCCAACGAATGATGGACAGAATTCTTAAACCTCATGTTCGTTATGCTGCAGCATACTTGGATGATGTCGTCATCCACAGTGCAGACTGGGAATCCCACCTCCCTAAAGTTCAAGCGGTACTTGATGCTATCCGCTCAGCAGGCTTAACTGCCAATCCTTCCAAGTGTACGATTGGTTTAGAGGAAGCTAAGTACTTAGGTTATTCTATTGGGAGGGGTTTGGTTAAACCACAGGAAGCCAAAGTAGAAGCCATACAAAAATGGCCACAGCCCCTTACAAAGAAACAAGTAAAGGCATTTTTGGGTTTAATTGGATATTATAGGCGGTTCATTCCAGATTTTGCTACCATTGCTGCACCCCTGACAGACCTTATTAAAGCAAAATCCCCAGTCATAGTTAAATGGTGCCCTGAGGCAGAAAAGGCTTTTAAGAGTCTGAAGGAAGCTATCTGTAGCCATCCTGTCTTAGTGACCCCAGATTTTTCCAGGGATTTTATAGTTCAGACAGATGCTTCTGATGTGGGCTTGGGGGCTGTTCTTTCACAGGAATACCAGGGTGAAGAACACCCTGTTTTCTTTTTGAGCAGAAAGTTAAACCCACATGAGAAGAACTACTCTATTGTTGAAAAAGAGTGTCTTGCTATTAAGTGGGCATTAGACTCTCTTAAATACTACCTACTAGGCAGAAGGTTTCGATTGATAACGGACCATGCTCCTCTGACGTGGATGTATCAGAACAGGGAAAGTAACTCCAGAGTAACCAGATGGTTTTTGAGTTTGCAATCTTTTAATTTCACTGTGGAACACAGGGCTGGTCTGCAACAAGGTAATGCTGATGGGCTTTCGAGGGTACACTCCCTGATTTCCATGGTCGCTCAAACCCTTGGGTATGAGCTGGGGGGGAGGATATGTGAGCATAAAGGTGGAATAGTGGTTGATGGGAGATACATCAGACCTGATTTGCTAGACAGCAACCAGAGGATTTCTCAGTTAAATGCCCCAGGGAGAGATGTTACAGTTTGCAATATGCATAGCTGATGCTCTGCAAAACATGGTATGGGTCCCTGGGGCGGAGTATTTGGAGAGCAGGGGGGGCCAATGCTCCAACAGCACTAGTTGCTGTATAACAGACCACAGCTTGGATCTGGTTTTTAAGAGTTAGCTAATTGGCACTCACCTGTAGCTACTCAATTAGCAGACAGGCCTTTAAAAGAAGAGAGCAGCCTGCTCCAAGGGGAAGAGGAAAAGACAGCTAGGAGAGGCTGCGCTTATTGCAAAGACATTGCTTTTGTTTGGGAAATTGGTAAGTGGGAAAGCCACCCAATTGCAGATAGCAAGTACTGTCTAGGAAGAGCTCAAGTAAGAGCAAGGGATTTTGTTTGTTTTGTTATTATTTAAAGTACCTGCTTTCAAACTGAATAAAAAAAAGGAAAACTGAGCTGAAGGTGTCCTGGACTTTGTATACCCTAGAAGGCTGTGGTTACTGCAAGATCGGTGACAATCCTACCTGTAAAAGAAGTGGTTTGTCACAATATATATACATATATATATATATATACATATATATATATATATATATATATATATATATATATATATAATATATAATATATCATATATATATATAAATATATATATAATATATCGTATATATATATATATATATATATATACATACAATATCATATATATACAGTGCCTTGCAAAAGTATTCACCCCCCTTGGCATTTTTCATGTTTTGTTGCCTCACAACCTGGAATTAACATGGATTGTTTGAGGATTTGTATCATTTAATTTACAGAACATGCCAACAACTTTGAAGATGTCCAACAAATAGGACAAAATAACAGAAAAAGTCAATGTGCATAACTATTCACCCCTCTAAAGTCAATACTTTGTAGAGCCACCTTTGTCGCTTTGGATAAGTCTCTATGAGCTTGCCACATCTTACCACTGGGATTTTTGCCCATTCCTCCTTGCAAAACTGCTCCAGCTCCTTAAAATTGGATGGTTTGCGCTTGAGAACAGCAATCTTTAAGTCTGACCACAGATTTTCTATTGGATTAAGGTCTGGGCTTTGACTAGGCCATTCCAACACATTTACATTATTCCCCTTAAACCACTCAAGTGTTGCTTTAGCAGTGTGTTTGGGGCAATTGTCCTGCTGGAAGGTGAACCTCCATCCTAGCTTAAAATCATGCACAGAGTGGTACAGGTTTTGCTCAAGAATATCCCTGTATTTAGCACCATCCATTTTTCCCTCAACTCTGACCAGTTTCCCAGTCCCGGCTGCTGAAAAACATCCCCACAGCATGATGCTGCCACCACCATGTTTCACTGTGGGGATGGTGTTCTTTGGGTGATGTGATGTGTTGGATTTGCGCCAGACATAGCATTTTCTTTGATGGCCGAAAAGTTCAATTTTAGTCTCATCAGACCAGAGCACCTTCCTCCATACATTTTGGGGGTCTCCCACATGCCTTTTTGCAAACTCAAAATGTGCCATTTTGGTTTTCTTCCGGCCACTCTGCCATAAAGCCCAACTCTATGGAGCGTAAGGCTTATTATCGTCCTATGTACAGATACTCCATTCTCTGCTGTAGAACTCTGCAGCTTCTTCAGTGTTACCTTATGTCTCTGTGCTGCCTCTCTGATTAATGCCCTCCTTGCCCGGTCTGGGATTTTTGGTGGGCAGCCGTCTCTTGGCAGGTTTGCTGTTGTGCCATTTTTTTTCCATTTGGTTATTATAGATTTGATGGTGCTCCTGGGGATCATCAAAGATTTGGATATTTTTTTATAACCTAACCCTGACTTGTACTTCTCAACAACATTGTCCCTTACTTGTTTGGAGAGTTCCTTGGTCTTCATGGCAGTGTTTGGTTAGTGGTGCCTCTTACTTAGGTGTTGAATCCTCTGGGGCCCTTCAAAAAAGGTGTGTATATGTAAAGACAGATCATGTGACACTTAGATTGCACACAGGTGGACATCATTTCACTAATTATGTGACTTCTGAAGGTAATTGGTTGCACCAGAGCTTTTTCTGTTTTCTATTTCTAAAAAAAATGTTATGTTTATATTTTTCTCATTTCACTTCACCAACTTAGACTATTGTGTTCTGATCCATCACATACAGGATCTCACAAAAGTGAGTACACCCCTCACATTTTTGAAAAATAATTTATTATATCTTTTTATGTGACAACACTGAAGAAATTACACTTTGCTACAATATAATGTAGTAAGTGTACAGCCTGTATAACAGTGTAAATTTGCTGTCCCCTCAAATTAACTCAACACACAGCCATTAATGTCTAAACAAAAAAGAGTACACCCCTAAGTGGAAATGTCTAAATTGGGCCCAAAGTGTCAATATTTTGTGTGGCCACCATTATGTTCCAGCACTGTCTGGGCATAGAGTTCATCAGAGCTTCACAGGTTACCACTGGAGCCCATTTCCACTCCTCCATGATGACATCACTGAGCTGGTGGATGTTAGAGACCTTGCACACCCCCACTTTTCGTTTGAGGATGCTCCACAGATGCTCAATAGGGTTTAGGTCTGGAGAAGTTGGCCAGACCATCACCTTTACCTCCAGCTTCTTTAGCACGGCAGTGGTCGTCTTGGATGTGTTTTTGGGGTCGTTATCATGTTGGAATACTGCCCTGCGGCCCAGTCTCCGAAGGGAGGGGATCATGCTCTGTTTCAGTATGTTACAGTACATGTTGGCATTCATGATTCCCTCAATGAACCTTAGCTCCACAATGCAGGTAGCACTCATGCAGGCCCAGACCATGACACTCTCACCACCATGCTTGACTGTAGGCAAGGCACACGCCTCACTCCTCACCTGGTTGCCACCACACACACTTGACACAATCTGAACCAAATAAGTTTATCTTGTTCTCATCGGATCACAGGACATGTTTCCAGTAATCCATGTCCTTAGTCTGCTTGTCTTTCTTGTGCATCATCTTTAGAAGAAGCCTTCTACCGTATGGTCTGAGGACTTACAGGCTGACCCCACCCCTTCAACCTCTGCAGTAATGCTGGCAGCACTTATACATCTATTTCCCAAAGACAAGCTCTGGATATGACGCTGAGCATGTGCACTCAACCTCTTTGGTTGGCCATGGAGAGGCCTGTTCTGAATCGAACCTGTCCTGTGAAACTGCTGTATGGTCTTGCAGCTCAGTTTCAGGGCCTTGGCAATCTTCTTATAGCCTAGGCCATCTTTATGTAGAGCAAGAATTCTTTTTTTCAGATCCTCAGAGAGTTCTTTGCCATGAGGTGCCATGTTGAACTTCCAGTGACCAGTATGAGAGAGTGTGAGAGCGATAACACCAAATTTAACCCACCTGCTCCCCATTCACACCTGAGACCTTGTAACACTAATGAGTCAAATTACAACAGGGAGGGAAAATGACTAATTTAAGCCCAATATGGACATTTCCACTTAGAGGTGTACTTACTTTTGTTGCCAACGGTTTAGAAATAAATGGCTGTGTGTTGAGTTATTTTGAGGGGCCAGCAAATTTACACTGTTATACAGGCTGTACAATTACTACTTTACATTGTAGCAGAGTGTAATTTCTTCAATGTTGTTACATGAAAAGATATGATAAAATATTTACAAAAATGTGCGGGGTGTACTAACTTTTGTGAGATACTATATACTGTATATACAGTATATATATATTTGTATATATTATAAATACATATATAATTTTTTATTATATTGGGCGGTCCAGGGCCATTGAGAATTTAAACAAAGGTTTAAACAAAAGTTTTTGAGGGGCACTGGAGGTAGATACGCCGTTACATCCTGTCCTTGGAGTAAAGTTGAATTATCCCCCCAAGATTTTTTGGGCTCCTACGTCCATGCAAGTATTATACATAATGTACTTGATACAAAATCTTTATTTAAGCAGACTTGAGGGATTCCATATATGTATCTCTATAGTACCTGCTTGAGCTTGTGGTAATATGAAATTATTACGTATTCAGCAGAAGAAAAAATGAGAGGCATATAGGAAGTAAATTTGTTGGCTCATTAGTTGATTCAGATAAGCTTTTATAATTTCTCAGTCTCTCACACATGCTCTCACACATGCTCAGTATAAGGAAGTTACATGTATGTCTGCAAAAGATGCTTACCCTGCTCTGTACCCTCCCATAGTGCATTACAAAGGAAGTTATTAGCATCACTGCAGCTTCCACGCACTATAGAATTACATTTTTTCTCAGCATACTTCAAGTGCTTGGCTTATACAGCTACACATGTCGTTAGTATGTTGCATACTTCACAAATATGAAGTTTTTCCTAATCTGCAGTAGTTCCTTACAATAGATAAAACAATTACTTGATAATACAAATATAACATCTGGTGGGAACAGTTTACAGAAGTTGAGTTACTTTGCAGCAGATGTGCTTCTGGCAGGGCGAGAGATTTTAATTTGTATCTGCATTTTGTCTTGCATTTTTTCCTGCAGTAATTACCCACAAACAGTATAATGTGAGGATGTGACATAACATCACAAAACCTATAAGAGAGTGGATCAGCAGGACTAACCAAAAGTTCATTAGTTTACAAGACGACTCATGTTTAGTTATTCAAAGAATTATATTGAAAAACGTGACTACACTGTTGCTTTAATTCAGAAAATCTCAAAAATAATGTATTTTACAAGAGTTTTTATGACACTTAGTGATTTTTTTAGCAACACTCTCTCAATGCAACATGCAAAGAGTTCTGTGTCTCCAGTTTCTAAAAGGACCATAAATCACAAGATACCTGCACATGCAAAAAATATTAATTTTGTCTAACTAACAAAAGCTGCAATTTGCAAACATCAGGCTGAGTTTATAAATGTTTAATTTGGCATTTTTTCATGCCAAAAAATGTTTTCAATTCACTACTGATTCTTCTCTCTCAGATCAGATAAACCAGGACACTTAGATATGCCTCTAATGTATTTTAGCTTCAAAATGAAGGGAAATGGTTTTGAGTCTTTCACCTTTTGTTTCAGAAATTATATTTTTCCATTATTAATGTATGGGTACATGAGGCTATAGGTTTCCTGCTACAGTACCTTGCTTTGTTTTCTAGAGTTTAATAAGTTCAGATATATACTTTTAATGCAACACTGTACTCTGCTGTACAGATAAAGAACAGAATGGAACACAAACAGAATGAATAAAGTGTGTTTTCAATAAGCTGAAAAAAATAACATTAGCACTTCATAAAAAAAAAATCTAACACAGGCAAGGAATCTGAAAATCATCACTGTGACATTAGTTGTGTTTGTAGAGAATAAGTAAAAAGAATGTGCTCACAGTTCATTATATTGGGAGAAACACTGCGGTTTAAACAGACATGGATCGCCAGGATGTTCTATTTAAATGACTACTGAGTGGTGGAATCAGAGTCTAAGAGCATAAGTAAGTAAGGATCAAGTCATAAGCTAGTTTTTAACTAGAAAAAAATGTTAATGCCTCTGCTACACCTTGAAGGCACATATGTTACTTTGATGAAAGTTGTGTGTGTGAAAGATGCATTTAAATTTCTGCAACAGCATAGCTTGCATTTATTGTTGCAAGCTGCCTGCTTCTGATCACATATAGGGTAAGTGAGCAGGTGTCAAATTGATAAAATCTGACTATGTATACAAATCCTTCCCCGTTCTTTCACTAATAGATTAAAAAAATCTCAAATTCAAATTTGTTTCTTAAAATGATAATTCAAATTTGTTTCATAAAATATTTTTATGGTTATTGCTTACACAAATGCTAATGTTAGTTTGTTACCAATGCCACAACTATTTAGTATTTCTTGAACTATAGATGTCCGTTAAAAGAGCAAGTTTTTAACATTATATAAGATTTTGAATAATTTTGGTCACAAAAGTGTGTGATATGGAGCATTATACTTTTAACCTACGCTCGTTTCCGAAGCACAGATGTTTTTGTCATGAGAAAAGAACAGACATTATTACCATTAGCCTCAAACGCCAGTTTTATCCTACATTTAAACATGTTTATTTATCCATTGCTCAAAGTTCTTGCTGACACTTAAAAGTATATCCTACTGCATTCAGTGTTAAACTGTAGTAAACTTCTTTGAACTGCTTGGTGTTGTAATGGTAAAACGGTACAATAGCTATATATCCCCTTCTGGATCACAACTTTGTCGTGGTGAAGGGGCTTGTGAACTTCAGTGAAGATGTGAGTTATACATGTAGGGTCACCCAAGAGGGGCAGGTCATAGCAGAGAGGTCAGACAGATCGCGGTCCACTGGAGAAGGAAATGGCAACCCACTCCAGCATCTTTGCCAAGAAAACCTTATGATTAGGCACAATGAGACACAAAATGTGCATGGCGTGCTTCAGTCCATAGGGTCGTGGATAGTCGGACAAGACTGAACGACTGAACAGCAACGACAGAAAATAACCAAAATTAAAATCTTAGTAAAAAAGCATCAAGAAGAACAACTTTCAATAAACTTATTCTATGAATGGCTGTGCACTTTTGTTTGTATCTTTATCATTACTTTTAATTTACCTCGATACTACAGTCTACAAACTGGTAGTCATGTGATCTAGCCCAGAGTATAAACTGGGAGTGACAGGTGCAGAACTCAATAACTCGCTGGTGCAGTGCCCTGACACACTCAATTCTCAGTTTATTAGTAGGAGGTCCTACATTTGATATTATTACAAATGCTGTTTTTACACAGGGGTTAAATATTACATTTTTAAATTGTGCCTATTCATGTTTTCATATAAGAAAGACAATGTTTAAAAAAATAATTAAAAATCACGTGAGTCCCACGTCACATTAAGACATAAAAATGATGAGACAATAACACACATTATGTGGTTAATGTTTCAAAGGAAGCCAAGAACAGTTGTTTCAATGAATTAATTGCAATTGGATCAAATTACTATGCAACGTACTGTTCCCTAATATTTTCCTTTGATATTATTACTTGAGGCTAATACAGTTCCTGAAATCTTCAGGCAAATTAAGAAACATTAAAATGTTGATTTTATTAATAAGTCTTGTGGAAATGTCTAAAGCTTCCTTCAATTACTTAAAATATGAACATTTACATTTTAATGAATGGTTAATTGCTCTCTTTATACTATTAAAAAGAGCTGCCATCCAAAATACATGCATATCAGGCAAATGCAATGCAGATTGGCTCAAATTGGCAGAAATCTGTTTAGTGGTGGGGTAACAGGGCTACAATGTCTAGTGCAGGCGGTGCATTGCACTGGGGGTCCTGCTCCTGGGGGGGGGGGGGGGGGGCAGTGGTGTGTAAATGTATACTATGCATTTAATCTCCCAGCCCCTAGGCGCAACATTCCCCCTCCTTATATCCCACTTGACTTCCCCTTCTCCATCTCCCCTTCCCCATCTCTACCATCTCCACCTTCCCCTCCTCCTCTTATTGAACTTTGTGGATCCGGGTGTTCAGTGGCTGTGTAGCCTTCCCTTGACGGTTCGTCATTAAGCTGGGGCAGGAAATCCTGTGCTACAGGGGAAAATCTATAATTTGATAGTATATAACAAAGCTACCTAATGGACACCTGCACAATCTATCAATCTATCTATCTATCTACAGTTGTGCTCAAAAGTTTGCATAAACTGGCAGAAATTGTTTTATTTGGCATACATCTTGGCATATGACTGATCATACATAAAAATGATAGCGATTGTAGCGGAGAGGCAATATTCCCCAGGTTATCTCCGCTTATAATCCCAGTGAGGCTCAGGAACAATTAAAGGGTAAATCCACAGGCAAGGTTTCCAACAGGTAAAATAATAGCAATATCCCAACCGCAATCCCAATCACTGGACGACACACAGTTTCAGGAGCAGAACTACTCTTTAATGACAGGGAATCTCCTTTTATGCAATGGTGCCCTCTGAAGGGCTACACCCACATAATTATCACAACAGCCAATTATATACATGGTTCAACCCCCACGTCTCCTCCCCTCAGATAACAGGTAACACAATTAAAACAGACACAATTTTAACCACATTCTAGATGTACCCCAAAAACAGGGGGTGCACCTTTAAGTCCAGCATCGTTCAATATCTCTCACCCGGGGGAACAAGATATAAAAAATTGGCATGAATCAGACCAGGGGTTCAAAAGTTAGTGAAAGTATCTTTTACCCCTAACACACAGACATTTCACAGGCAATACACATCCCTCATAGTTGGCCACACAATACACATAGAGGGACAATAGGTGAGTCACACCTCCCTGAGGCTCCCTGGCAACTTTGATATAATCAGACATTGATTAAATCAGCCTTCTTTGTTCTTATGTCTGAGAATGAAAACACTTTATACAATCGACTTCCTTATCTGTAACAGGATTCTCTGTAATAGAATTATCTATTAGCCTAGTAGCTGTAATATTCTGAGCCAATATATTCTGTAGAACATAAAACAACATATCTA
The DNA here is from genome assembly GCA_027410445.1 of Discoglossus pictus. Lineage (NCBI taxonomy): Eukaryota > Metazoa > Chordata > Amphibia > Anura > Alytidae > Discoglossus > Discoglossus pictus. Next base: position 71,888,180 of record CM050168.1, read on the forward strand.
CAGTACAGCAATGTGATCATATTTTAACCATAGTAATTAAATAACCGTAAAACAGGGTAAAACCGTGATGGGTTCCGTTACAGCGATAGTGATCATATGAAGTCATTTATTATCACAGAATTATTTGGCTCCTTTTTAAATCATAATGATAATAGAAATCACCCAAATGGCCCTGATCAAAAGTTTGCATATCCTTGAATGTTTGGCTATTTACAGACACACAAGGTGACACACACAGGTTAAAATGGCAATTAAAGGTTAATTTCCCACACCTGCGGCTTTTTACATTGCAATTAGTGTTTGATTATAAATAGTCAATGAGTTTGTTAGCTCTCACGTGGATGCACTGAGCAGGCTAGATACTGAGCCATGGGGAACAGAAAATAACTTGCAAAAGACCTTCGTAACACGGTAATGGAACTTCATAAAGATAGAAAAGGATATAAAAAGATATTCAAAGCCTTAAAAATGCCAGTCGGTACTGTTCAGTCACTTATTAAGAGGGGGGAAATTTGGGGATCTCTTGATACCAAGCCAAGGTCAGGTAGACCAAGAAAGATTTCAGCCACAACTGCCAGAAGAATTGTTCGGAATAAAAACCCACATGTAACCTCAGTAG